>JAGPOW010003642.1:100516632-100591123 GCA_030014935.1 Caiman crocodilus | reverse complement strand
AATACAACCTTATCTCGGCAATCTCGCGATATCTGATCTGTCTAGCAGCCAATAAAAGGGAAATCAAAGCCTAGTGCGGGAAAAAGAAATTAGTTAGAGCGCGTTCGTTCTCGCCCTAGGGGCCTGTCGGAATTAAGGCTTCGGAGGTGCGACAACAAGTAGTGTGCCAAATGTCAAGCTGTCACTGGATTTAAACAGAGGCAACTTTTGCTGACACGAAATCTGGGGAAAATGAATGAAATTATATTAGGACAACTATTGATCACTATTATGAGACTACCACAACAAGTTATTATGAAACAAGTAAATTAATTTTTGGAAAAAAAACCTGTTTGTGGATAAAAGATAGATCAAAATTGTGTATTAGTTTTTCAGTTGATCCCACAACTGAAAAACTAATACACATCAGAGGAACAGTAATGTCATAATCAGTACACTAGTGATTTAATTTATATTATCCTTTAAAAATAAATCCATATTCTTCACAAATTGTTTTGCACAACAATGATGATTTTGCTGGAATAATATTGTCTGTAAAAATGATTTTTAAGGTTCTTTGAAGAGAGGCTCCAAAGAAGCTTTGGATTCATAGTTCAAAATGCTCAGAATAGAGGTTGGCAAAGAAAATGCTAGTTATTGCTGAAAAAAACTATTTTGAGGCATGCTTTTTATCATTTTTACCAGAACATGGTAGACCCCAGAGCTAAGAAAGAGACAGAATCATTTCTCAATTCCAGTCTTCTTGTTAGGAAACTGGTTTAGTGTCACTAACCTTGACAACAAAAGCTGGAGAATTAGGTGTGTGGAGGGGGAGAGGCAGGAGTAACATAAACTATAACTGTGACTCTCTCAAGTGTGGAAGCTCAATGAAACTTAATACTTAAAAGTTTGGACCTGTATCACAAGTGGCACTACAGTCTGCCGCATCAGATTATATAATGATCAAGCTCTAAAAAATCACAATAGTTACCCCACAGAGTATGGGAGCAGATTTTTATTTACTCTACACCTACACAGAAATAACTGAAGAAATAAAAACGTAAGACTCTTTTAAGAATGGTTATGCTATTTTGTGGTTGGGAGAAAGATTTCAAAACGTATTTTAAAAAACTGTTTGTAATGCAATTTAAAGGAGGTCCTCAACCTTTTTTATAATGTGATTACTTCTTCCATAAGGCAACTTCTTAGTAAACCTCTTCCCCTCTAGGTAGGACCTTCTCCTAATAAGAGATAAGGAAAGGCTAGCTGTGCCTGCAGTCTGATGAATTCAAATGCAGTCTTTTCTAAAATCTATTTGAATGTGCTCTTGGTCATCCTTGTATTAGTCTGCAACTGAGAAAACAGATTTAGTTAAAAGTACTGGTTTATTGTACTCCCTACCACAGTGTCAAAACTCTTACAGCCAGCTTCTCACCCAGTGCTGTTGAAGGAAGTGGGAGAGAAAGGCAACTTTTATCTAATTGCTTTGCTAGTGTTATCATACCTAATCTTATAACACCCTAGTGAGGAGCTGAAGCACTGTGGGTGTGTTGAGGCACATGAGACACTTAATGAGAAGCATAGTGTAGTTTACTACACTGTAAACCTTGCTAATCATGAGTAAATTTGCCACCTGCAAATGCAAGTAGCAAATTTACTTGTGATTACTAACTGCACAATAACCTGTTTAGGCACATGACCAGGAGCAAATCTGCTTTTGGTTGGCTGGCCACCAGGGGACAGGAAATTGCTCCCTGCCCCTGGGAGCTGCCTGCTGCTGTGGCAGGCTCCAACACAAGAGACTTGGTGGGGACTATGTCCTCCTGACCCCACAGCAGGGAGCTTCAAGCCCCCACTCTCAGTCTGAGATCAGGATTGAGGAGTGGAGATTTAGAGATCCCTCTTCATCATCATAATCAGGGAGGAGGGGCTGGGAGATCCTTATCTCCCAATGCCAGCTCTGCAACCATGGAAATTGGGCTGAGAGATCCTTATCTCCCAGCACCTGCTCTGTGACTGTGGGGCCTGCAATGCATGATTCTTGTCTCCCAGCCTGAGCCCTGTGACTGCACGGCTTAAGCTGGGAGATAAGGATCTCCCAGTGCTGGCCCCACTGTTGCAGAGGTGGTGCTGAGAGCTCCCTGCTGGCAGGGACTGGGAAGCCTCTTCCCTACCCAGCTCCACAATCATATAGCTGAGTGGGGACTCCTTAGCCTGTTCCCCACCACACTCTGTGATTGCAGAGTTGAGCAGGGAACAAACTCCACAGCTTGTTCCCAACCCAGCTTTATGATCTTAGAGCTGAGAGGGGAACAGGCTCTCCAGCCCCCACCCCACCGTTGTGGAGTGGGGGCTAGGAACAGTCTTGATCTCAGCCCCCTGCCCTGATCCAGTGGGGCAGCTAGTAGTGAGCCCCCACTGGATGGGGAATCCCTGCCTAGCCAGTGGCTCACTGAAAGCTGCCCCATCAAAGATGGAGGCAGAGGTTGAGACCTGACCCTCCTCTGATGCTCTCTGGATAGAAAACTGACTGGATCATTGGTTTCAGAAGGTAATTATCAATGGCTTGACATCTACTTGGCAGCCATTATCAAGTGGAGTGCCCCAGGGGGTAGTCCTGGGGCTGGTTTTGTTCAATGTCTTCATCAATGACCTGGAAGATGGCATAAAGTGTACCTTCAGCAAGTTTGCAGATGACACTAATCTGGGGGGAATAGTAAACACAGATCCACAGAAGTTTAGGGCTGGAAGGGACCTCGTGAGATCATTGGGTCCAAACCCCCTGTTTTGGGCAGGAAAGACTGCTAGGATCAAATAATCCCAGAAAGTCCAGTCTCTGTTGGGTAGGGCTAGGATTCAGAGTGACCTAAACAAATTGGATGATGGGGCCAAAAGGAATCTCATGAGGTTCACCAAGGAAAAGTGCAAAGTCCTGCACTTAGGATGGAACAATCCCATGTACCAATAAAAGTGGGGGCTGATTTGTTGGGTTGCAACTCTGCAGAAAAGGACAAGGGGGTTACAGTGGACAATAAGCTAACTATAAGCCAACAGTGTGCCCTTGTTGCAAAGAAGGCTAAGAGCATACTGGGCTGCATTGATAGGTATGTTGCCAGCAGATCAAGGGAAGTGATTATTTCCCTCTGTTCAGCACTTGCGAGGCCAAATCTGGTGTACTGTGTTCAGTTTAGGCCCTTCCACTACAGAAGGATGTGGACAAATTGGAGATAGTCCAGCAGAGGGCAACAAAAATGGTGAGGGGGCTGGGACACATGTCTTATGAGGACAGACTGAGGGAACTGGACTTATTTAGTCTGGAGAAGAGAAGACTGAGAGGGGACTTAATACCAACTTTCCACTACCTGAAAGGGGGTTCCAAAGAGGATGGAGCTGGACTGTTCTCAGTTATAGCCAATGACAGAACAAGGAGCAATGGTCTCAAGTTGCAGCACGGGAAGTTTAGGTTAGATATTAGGAAGAATTTTCACACTAGGAGGGTAGTAAAATACTGGAAAGGGTTATCTATGTTGTGGAATCTCCATCCTTGGAGGTTTTTAAGAACCAGCTAGACAAAGCTGTGGCTGGGATGATCTAGGTGGGAATGGTCTCGCTGTGAGCAGGGGGTTGGACCAGATGATTTCCTGAGGCCCCTTCCAACCCTAATTTTCTACAATTCTATGGTTCTTTCTGTGTGCTCTGCCCTGATCAGGGATCTGGGGCTGGGAGCTCCTTGCTGCTGGAGCAGGAAGACATTGTCCCCTCCCTGGCAGCAGGCAGTCCCTGGGTCAGGGAGCAATGTCCCAGCCTTGGCCAGGAGACAGCTTTCTCCTGGTCCAGTGCTCCCTGTTAGCCTCTGGGCTAGCACCCAGGGGGAGCCTAGAACACCCCCTGGTGGTGGCAGCAGCTCACTATGGACCCCAGGAAGTGAGAGCAGTTTGCTGCCATTAGCAGTAAATCTGCTCCCGCTTCCCTACATATGTAGATGCCTGCTTGGTTGTGCTGCTCGCAAGTACACTGCTCCTGGATCTAATGCACATATGAACGCACCCAGTGAGACTGAAGGCCCGATCCAAAGCATTCTTGTAGATTCCCCAGTGGAACTGAAATGGAACTTTGGTGCTTTATCTCCAGATGTTATCCAGATTGACTTCACCAGCTGCAAAAACCAATGGGTGAGTCTGCTCATTAGGTGTCTCTATTCTGGCACAGGTATTTGGATTTAGGCTGATATACACATGCAGAGGAGATCCAGATCAAGTACTGAAGGCATTTAACTCCTGGTTAAGCTCAGTTATTTTCCAGATTAGAATGGTCAGGCCTAACCCCTGACATCAACAGGATTGAGTCCAGTACAAAGCACTGATAATGGTGCTCCCCAGCTTTTTCTATTGGTTAAACCATTTATCCAGTAACTGAGAGGCCTGAGCCCTAGGCCTTCTGTATTCTGCAGGGAATCAAATCCACATCTCTCTCTTTCCTTTCAGAGTACCTTAGGTACCCCAGAAATAGGGTATGTTAGGTGGAGGCATGTTCCAACATCCCTGTTGAAGCTGTGACACTGGGCAACCAGTGATGCAAGGTTCATGGGGGCAGAAGAAAAACAAGAAAGTTTACTCTGTAGTTTAGTGAGGTGAGAGCCCAGGGTTTTGGACCCTTGTCATAAGATTGTTTACGCATTTTATATTAGAAAACCATTGATAAAAACCCTCAGTAATAACACTGACTGTAAGGTCTGATGTACAGTGTTCTTTCACTCAAGGCACTGCAGTCATTACTATGCTGCCAAGAAATGCCCTCTTTTGCTTTCATCTTTTTGCCCTATGATTCTTAAATTACATTCTGCCTATTGCTGTGACTTCAACAGGAGAGGCAGCGGGGACTCCCTCAATTATACTATTCTATAACTTTAATGCAGGGACATCAAACGCACCCCAGGCTGGATCCAGACTGTGGGGCTCCTCCTGGGTTGTATCCATTGGGGCCACCAGCAGTTGATCCAGGTGAATGCTAAGGGTCCAGCAGGCACAGGGAGAGTGAGGGCTATATCTGCATCCCTTGCCTCACCCCCACTGATGGCCAGGTACTTGGGTTCAGAGGCCCTAAATTCTGTGACAGGCCATGTCCCAAGCAATTTTCAATAGTCTGCTGGTAGCTTGGTGGACCAGATGGGATGGCTCCATGAACTAAATCTAGCCAGTGGGCCGTAACTTTAACATCCCTGGCCAAGTGGTTAGAGGATTCTCCTGGAAGGTGGGAGATGTGGGTATGAATCTTCTTGGACTTAGAAAGCTCTACGATCCAGCTCTCCCACTTCCTGAGTGAGTTTTTCACTCACCAGGCTATCGCCACTACCTATGTTTTCAAGTGAAACTTATCATGGGGGTCATGCATTCTACTGAACTAAACTGCTGTTAGTGTGAGTCAGATGTCTTCCCGCTAGATTTTCTAGGTCCAGAAAGGATGGAGGTGCCTAATGGGAAACCTGAGTCAATTGCCTAAGCTCTGAGGAAGAGCAGGAATCTAGACACACCTCAGTGCCTAGTGTTTCCTGTTGGCTGCCTATGGCATCTCCTTGCTCTGAACCATACTTTTTCAATAACTATATGTGAATCCTAGGCACTAAACCATCTCTATTTGGATCGTATATAGAGGCAAGATGTTTAGGTACTACAACACTTAAGCAGAGACACTTAGAATAATTTGGATCTGACCCTAAATTAATCGATTAAGCTCATGCAGGAAGACCCAAGTCATGACTTCTTAATTCCAGACTCTCTAAAAAGCTGCCTTTCTTGTATTCCACTTTCTAGCTGGCTTAAAGTCAAAACAGTGTAATTTAAAGGAGGCAGCACAGGGACTTGAGGCATTTTTGTAACAAAAGGAAAAAAATCAGTCTGTTATACCTAGAGAACAGGTATTTCAAGGTATTGCCTAGCCCATTGGTATAACATAATGATACACTATGTCACAGGTTAAGGCCCCTAAGAATAAGGCCAAAGCCTCCAAAACATTGAGGCTGATTCCAGCCTTAACCCAGGACACAGAAGGTAATAACCCTTTCACCTCTGCCAAATTATTAGGACAATTATTGCTTGAGAAATTTTATCCTGTAAGGTTTATTCAGAGGGCATTTCAGTTGTCTCCATCTCACCTCAACCTAAGGCAAGAAGCTAAGGCAGGATTCCTGTAGCACTGCTTGTATTTCAGTAGAACTTGCAGACTCCAATGAAGTCAGGACCCCTTCACACAAGACTTTGTATGCAGAAATATAGTAAGAACAGAGATCTATAGAATGGGGTTAATCACTTCTAGTTTCTCATTCACTTACTATATTCCAAAACACATTTTTTAAATTATTTTTATACTGTTAATTAAAAGTCATGCGTTTTAATTTTTTTCATTGTTGCTAGAGAGACGCAGTGACATAGATTATTCAAGTTACAGTGTCTTAATGATGGATTTATTAAAACAGAAGCAAACATTTGTTGTTTTTTTAATCTAACAAAAGTATGTTACCTGCAAAACCAAGAAATACATTTTCTTAGACTATGAATAGGCTGACAGATTTCTTTTTCTCTTTCAAAACTGTCTAATTTATTCCTGTCAAGGAATAAGTTACCTGAAGAATTGACTGATTTTGAGTGTACAAAAAATTCCAGACTTTCTGATTTTTAAGTTAGCTGAGCAAGTATGTAGCCTTTATTTGACACTTTGAATATTTTTTGACAGATGACATATGCTATGCATTCTATTCCATGCTTTCTAAAGGCAGCATAATCACCATGTCTTTGATTGGCCAATTATTGTAATGCACTGGAGATATGAACTAAGGGTTTTATAAAGTCATTTCTAGGCGATGCATTAGAACAGTATTAATGCTGGCTGTATAAAATGAGATTATTTTAAAAATAATTGTAAAAAGTTATCTTTTCAAAATACAGGAAAAAGAGAGAAAGCATGAGCAGGAGAGCATGCATTCAATCACTTAGGAGGTGAGGCAATCTTCAAAAAGACCAGAAAGATAGCACAGCAATCACAAGTCAGAGGAGTGGGCAGAGGAGCAGCAGGTAGAAGAACAAGAATAATCATTGTGTGGAAGAAAGAAAAAGGACAGATTAGGAGCTGGACTGCAGGAAAGAAGCTGGTTCATGCAAATCTGGGGCCTCTTTCAAAGCTATTTAACCAACTGCCTAGGTCCTGATTCTGCAAAGTGCTAAGCACTGTACATTTGCCTGGGCTAAGTAGACAATGACAGTGCTTAGCACATTTCAGAATAAAACCCTTAGCTCAAATCCAGCCCGCAATACTGATGCGTTTATGAGATAAAATATAAGTGAAAGATATTTTGGGGGCATGCTTCTGAAATATCATGTAGGGCAGAGCTTGCAAATCCTATCAGTTGGCTAGGTAGGGATGCTCCTAGCCTGGCTCTTGGGAAGTACCCTACATAGAAGAGGCAGGTAGCATGTGCAAGCTGGGAGAGATGTGGAAACCAACTGAGGCTGGAGTAAGATAGGAAAACTCTTATTTAAATTATGATGGTAAGCCCCCCTGGACCAGGTGGCTTGTATATTTAAGATCCAGATTTTGATACCCCATATTTTACTGAACTGGGAGGCTCCTTGTAAGGTGATATTAAACTAGGGTATATCTACACGTGCAAATGCTCTGGGGTGAGTTTACTCCACAGTAATTTACTCTAGAGTTAACGCACCTGGGGCAGGCATCTACACATGCAGGGAAGCAGAAGCAGATTTGTTGCTCATGGCAGCAGTCTGCTCCCGCCCCTGCCAGCCCTGCACAGGTCCCCAGCATCAGCCAGGGGGAGCTCTAGGCACAGGAGCTGGCAGGGAGCACAGGACCAGGAGACAGATGTCTCCTTGCTGGGGCTGTAAGATTGCTCCCTTCCCCCAGAGCTGCCTGCTGCTGAGGCAGGCTCCACCACCAGAGCCCAGGTGGAGACAATGTCCCGCTACCTTGGCAGCAGGGAGGTCCTAGTCTCCACTCTGTAATCACGGAGCAGGAGCTGAGAGCTCCCTGCTGCTGTGGCAACAGACATTGTCCCTGTCCGAGCTCTGGTGGTGGAGCCTGCCCAGGAAGCAGGCAACTCTTGAGGGCTGGGAGCAGTCTCCTGACTCCTGCTGACTGGAAGCACTTTGCTCCCTGTAGGCCATTAACATGTGCCATACTGTGCAATAATTACTCCTGAGTAAATTTTCTACTTGTATTTACAGGTAGGACTTTTATTCAGGATTAGAGCAAATTACTGCGCAGTAAACATCTGAACGTCTAGACAGTGTTGATTACTGCATAGTAATTTGTTCTAATCTCAAGTAAAGTGTCTTGTGCTGTCATGCCCCTACAGACAGGGTATCAGAATCTGATCCTAAATGAAGCAGAGCTAATTTCATGTCTAGTAAGATAAGCTTCCAAACTGTTTTAATTTGATACACTTAATTGTCTAAAATATAATTTGCTCAATATTTCTCTAGTGTCTCCAGTGTCTTTTTGGAATATTAGTGTATAGAAAGCATGTTAATAATTCTGAGATACTTGATTTTGTTCAGGTGATGTATCTTGCAATTTTGCTGGATTGCCTTAATTTCTCTCCTTTTTTTGCTCCTGCCAACTCCAAAAATTATGCTAATTGTTCCCCTTTTATATTTCTGAAGCATTGTGCTTCCAGACTTTTGTTTTCAACTTTGTAACCATAACATCAGGCTTATCTTTATGGATTTTAATAAGCTAAATCTCCTTGGAATTTCTGAATTTGAATATTCAAACTCCATCTGTTTAATATTTTTGCTTTTAATTCCTTAAATGCATTTTTAATTGTTTTCTTAATATTGGAATAACAAAACCATAAATAAATACCCTGAGGGAATCCTGTACAGAAAGGGAGAAAAGAAGCTCCTAAAACTACCATTATTTTTTAAGCAAACTGCTCATTTTTCCAAGTGATAAATTCCTTAAGAGTCATATTTGAAGCAATTTATTGTCAAATTACTGGCAGAAGTTTTGTTTTAAGTGTAGAGTACTTACAGTGTGTAGTAGCGAAGAAATATACTAGCTTCATTTCAAATGTGATTTTTTTCTCTCAATTAAGAATGTACAGTAAATGTGTCTGACATCTCTGAGCCTGGTTTGTAAATCCCAGGTGGAGATGGGGAGAATTTACAGTCAGCAAAGTCAAGATGGTGGTAGTTCTGGACACATGGGGGGTGTACATGTGACACTACTGCAGGTACATTGCCGTAGAGATGCATTCCCCTATTACAGCATGACACTATAGTGACATAATGCTTAAGACTAACCATGTGCAGCATGCATGGGGCAGTACCAGCTGTTACTGTAACGTCTCTTAGTACTTCTAAAATGACAATGGTGCCATAACAGTAACAATGGCACCATAAAAACACATGTAGATGCTCCTGTGCAGTACCCAGTCTTTAGGTATGCAAGTTAGTTTTCAGGAGAAACCTAGGATGCCTAGAACTTCACATGCACCTCAGTAGTTAGGTGAGGTTCTTGTGGTAGGTTCTTTGGCACCTAAGTTAGATCTTGTGTTCAAGAAAGGTGAAGTGACAACCCTACAGACTGGAATCCTCCAATTTGCCTTAGAAAATAGGTGCAGCATGGACAGCTACAGTGCAAGTTTTCTCTTGCTACTTAGCTAATATCTCAGGCCTGGAAAAGTTTATTAGATTTTTTCCTTTAAGATGTAATCCTCCTCAACTCTCCCTGAACTGGAGACTCCTGAATGCCTTGAAGGATTGATCTCTTTATAACCACTCATTTCTCAGCATCCGGTAGGAGATTTCACCAGAAAGGCAATTAATGATAATTAATTAGTCAGTTTCTTTCCAGCTTCTCAAAGGTATTTAGGTACCTAATTGCTATTTGAGCACTTAACCCTCAATGAAATCAATTGGAGTTGTATGCCTGAAGACATCTGCGTGTAGCTCCCCATGATCTGAACTCAGATCTCCCACATAGATATGTTTTTTGTTGTTAAACACAGCACAGCAAGATATTGAAGCATCTACTCAAAGGAAAAAGAATCAGACATACATGAGTTTGGAGAAAAAAAATGCTTGCATTTTAAAATCTGCTGTAGTCAGATGCCTGATTATTATATAGATGATTAGATGCTCCATATGAACTCTGGATGCTTTATCAACTTATATATCTGAGGATTGTACATTTTCCTGTATATTATATAAGCTGGTGTGTTAATTGCAAATAACAAACATAAGAAAAACACAGGTCATTGCATGTCACCAAAGAATAAGGAAAGGAGCTTTGTTAACATTTTTTAAAAGTAGTTCTAAAGCCAGACAATCAACAAACCTGGTCAACTATGTTGACTACATACTACACAAATTAGCTGGTGAAGCTGTGTGCCTTTTATTCTGTTTCTATTACATTTGTTTTGCTCCTTTGCAAACAGAATTCTTGCTCCCTATAGTCTCATCCTATAAACAGGATTATGGTCGCCACATAATGCTTTATCCACAAAACAAGCAAGATGCTAGAAACCAGGGTTAGGAATAAAAAATAGTGATGTAATGAGATATGCAGCCTGTGTTTGTCAACCTTTTTATGAAAATGTAGATTTAGTGTTGATTGCAATTTTCTTACTGAAAAGTACGTTGGTCATGAAAATTAACGAAAGAGTTCCACCATACATAACCACCGAGGGAATTCAACCCTCTAGATCAACTAAAATCCACGTCAGGTGAGGATAAAAATCCCAGGGTTTCAATTGTACCTGTCAGATATGAAATGTTTTAGCTAAAAATGTTCATCTATTGTCAGATGGATAGATTTTTCTAAACCTGTCAGTTTTCAAGCTAAAGGGAATAACATGAACTGGATTTCAGTAACCACCTGACATTAAGTCTTCAGTTTATGCACTTACTCATTTTTCATTGAGCATTTTGGACAAAGCCTGTATTTAATCTCAAATCAGCACAGAAGCAAGTATATTTTTAAAAATGTAAATTCAAAATTATAAAGAAGAAAAATTGCTCCTGGCAAGCTGAGAATCCCTCAAGGCACACACAGAGTGAGGCTGGCAGACAGCAGTATTCACTCACTCATAGCCAAAAAACTGGAAACTCACACTAAACCAAAGCACTCATATAGAATCAACTTCTCCCACCAGGTTTATTCCTACTAACTCACAGATCCACAGAGAGAAATGACTAAATCTCCATTTTAATAGCTTCTGTCAGTAGTTTTGCTCTGCAAGGACTGTTTCAGCAGTTTTGGTGGTAATATATCCCATTTTCCTGATTAACAGCCATTTTATAACTAGTGTAATTGGCGACAAATCAGGAGAATGTCATAATGTAGCAAGAAAACATTCCTATCTCCATCACAGCCCAGGCCTGGATTCCTGGAGGATATATTACTCGAGTGGTTTACGGGGTTTCATTACTTTAACTAATGTACTACCTGCAGTGCAGAGAGGGAAATTCTAAACTAATGATCACTTCTGTCTACCAGCTCTTTATAGAGTGCCCATCATCTGTCTTTCACTTTTGCATTTCCAGTAGAGATTCTGAAACGGGTGGCTTTGTAAGAATTGGAAGGAGGTCTCATTCTATTACTATCAACTTCAGCTATACTTTCCAGCCTAGAAACACCAAGATGCACAGAAGGGATTATGTTAATAATGCCTGTAATACCATCATTCTGGAGCAAAGATTGGAGTGGGTGGGGGAGGAGGGAAGGGTGGCGGGGAGTGGAGAATTCATCACTGTTCTGTCCTGACAGTATTTACATTCAGGGCACAACTTTTAACTGATTTCTACGGGGTGGGTAGAACATGTAGGCTATATTTTCTAACATACTGAATCCATACAATGGTATGATATTTTATGTCGTTGGAAAACTACTTACTATATATCATATTAAAGAACCTCAGTAAAAAACCATCAGTCACATTAACCTTCACAAAGTTGGAAGAGAATAGATAAAAATCTAAGTTGCGAATTTATAAATGCCCCCTTCTGTGTATGAGTCAGGACTGACTAATGCAAAACTTGAGACTTTGAATTTTCCTGTCTGATTTATAAAATTGAGATATCTTTACATTTTGGCAGAGATGACACTTTAACAGAATTATATTTAAATAATGTATTATTTAGATTATAATATAGCTTTTCAGGGCCAGATCAGACTCCCTACAGTACATATGGAATTTGCATGTATATGAGGACAGAACCTGGCTTGCTTATTGCTTTATATTTCAGCTGTTTTGACTTGTGTAACATCATCCCTAACAAACGGCTATTCCAATATAACTGTATAATTTATCTAGATAGTTGCAATGCATCAATTACTGTCATGGACTCAGTTACACTATTTGTAGCACAAGCTGTTCAAAACAAATGTAGTCATCAAAACTGATGGAAAAAGGACAGTGTTGCTATATCGTGACCAAACTACATATACTGGCCAGGGAAACTGGCCAACAGTCCATGTTGTAGTAACCTACAATCCAGAAAGACATGTATTAGTTTCATCACTGGGTGCCTTGGAAGAGGATGCATTCTTCCTTCCCTAGCTATATAGCCTACTACTCCTGCTACTTAGTATCTGCGTATTATGTAATATGTATTACTGTGGGTTGCTTCTCTAGTCCTATATCCTTTAGTAAATGCAGCAGTAAAGACAACCAATAATAGCATTTTATGTAAAGGGCAACCCAAATGTACACCCAGTTTTATTAGTTGCTAGTGCTTCAAATTTTCAAGTCTACCAAGCTCTTACTTCATAAAAAATATTTTTATCTTTTAAGAAGAATGACAGTAAAACATAATTAATGACCTCTTTAAACCTTATAGCTCTTTCCTGCATGTTAAATATGTTCCCAGAGTTGAAAACATAGGGCTGCCAAAAAAACAAACAAACCATGGGTTGGCTAAAAAGTGATCCTGAGATCTACAGGTCAGAACTTCTATAAAGCCAAAGAAAGTTCTTTATGTGAGACTGTGGACTGGATCCTACTGACATCTGAACCAAATCTGTCTGGTTTCTCGCAAAAACAAATTTAAACTACTGAAAGTATTGACAAAGAAAGTTTTGGGCACCATCAATAATAATAAAAAAAGACATAGCTATGATCTGATTATAGAATATTTATTGTCGGCAATTTTTTAGTGATGATGCATGAAGCAAAGAGATCAGAGCTTGATTTTCAGATACTATGATGAGCCTACAATTTGTCAACAAATAGATAATATCAGCTATTGTTTTTTTTTTCTGGCAAGCTGCAGAACTGTGTTTTCCAGGTAGTATAACATTGCTGTCCTCCTGCATAGTTCTAGGTGCCTGTAACTTACCATGATAATTTCAGTTAAAAGAACACAATGTTGTGACAATTATTTAAAATTCAAAAGATGCCAGAGTCCTTACGTATACCTCTTTCAAAAGACTCATGATTACATTTTCAATATTAATAGAAGAATGGCAGTCAGAGAGATACTGGCATAAGTCACAAAATTACCACTCAGAATTTCATAACATATCTCATAACTGTAAGGAATGGTTAGCAGTTGGATACTTCCAAAAAAAGTTGTATGATTAACTTGATGACTCTCTTCTGTCCAAATTATATTGAACTACTGATCCAATGTGGCACGCTTCTGGAGGTACTTTTGGGGGAGGTAGAAGTAAAAAAAACAAGATTCCCCAGTTGAAATAATTACAGACATTTTTCACAAGAGCAAAATAATTATTAAAGAAATAGATAATTGTATTCTGCTTACCAAATATTCCCCTTCCACTTTTAGCCAATCAAATAATGTATTTTTCACTTTCTGTCCTAAAGTATTATGGAGAAATGTTATGTTTCTTCAACCTAAGGAGGCTTGTATTAGTGTTGCAATAGGTGATTTTGTGTATTCTTGAAAAAGTTGATAGAAAACTGTGGGATCTGTCTCGAGTAAAAGCTCTAGAAGCAAGCCATTATTGACTGCATGATACCTGAACAGGTCAAAAAATAGGAAATGTAGTCACTGATAATACATTCAGTAACTGAATGTAGAAGGAAAGTACTCAAATACATTATTTGTTAATAGATTTTGACTAGATTTACTAGCTACAGAGGTAAATGATTGCATGTCAAGGTCCAGATTCTGACTTTAGCCAAAGCTACAGATGCTGGATGCCCACACATGTAGGCATGTGAGGTTTGTGGTATAGCAAACCTCTTTGTGGCACCACAAACTGCATTCCTAGTATGTTAAAATGTTCCCCAAGCTGCAAATTCGCAGTGCAGGTGCAAAATTTCCTATCTGGAAATCCAGGTAGCAAAAAAACCCTGCCGAGATAAAAAGTGGTGCAGTGGGCACCACAAGAGGGTGCGCTGGCAGACACAGAGGTCCTCTGTAGATGCCGTGGTTTCCAGCCAGAGTATCTCCCCTCCTTTAGTTCTGCCCAAGCTTCTCCGGAACACCAGGAGTCAGGAGTAGTGGAGAAATGGCAGTTTTCCTCAAGCAGGGCATTTTGCTCTGCACCAAAGTGCACAGGTAGCGGTGTGCACAATGGCAAAAAGTAGCAGCACAAATTTGTGCTGCTACTTTTTTGCCACTAAAAACATACGCCTTTGCATGTGGGGCACAGAAAAAATTGGCTGAAAGAAGAAAATGTTTCTCAGTTTTCAATCAAATATTTGCAATTTTTAAGACAAAATTTCTTTCTTTATGGTGGCTGAAAACTGATTTTCCTTTTTCATAAAAAGTTGATTTTTTTTGGCTGAAAACAGACAAAAAACAAACAAACAATGCTGACTTACCTACTCAGGTCAGTGAAATGGAGGAGCTAAGCCTTCATCATCCCCCACCCATCCATGAATGCCATTTGCCACCAGGGGCAAATACCTGAACTCAAAAACCAAGTATTCCATGTAGTCATAAAATGCTACATTAAGCTACTTAGTGTTGTGCATGTGCTTTTTGCCCCAAATTAAAATTTCGTCCTAAATAGATATATATACAAATCACATTCATTTCCTACTGATGTAGCTTCATATGCAATACCTACCTTTAACATCATTTTCTAGCTGTTTGGCCTCATTAAGAACCCGGAAACTTTTCTGAAGAGACCTCTTGGCACCATCCTTTAATGATCCTTGAGGACCAGATGCCTGTAGGCAAACAATCAGTATCACTTATAAAAAAGTGTTTTTTAAAAATAGTTCAGCACAAGTTTAAAGTCATAAAAGGTAGAAGGCAAAGAATGTAGCTGAAGAGTGATCAAAATTTTAAGCGATCATCAATGTGCTCTGAATTATATGCCACTGTCATTACCCTGGTCCTACAACGAGAGACTAATAAAATACTTTCCTCTTATTAATTTATTTTTTTATTTTTACAGGAAACCAGAACTCTCTTAGAAAGTCAATGATTAAGCTAATAAAAGAAAGAAAAAGAAATTGTTTATGAGTATTAAGGAAGTAGGATTGAATGTCAGAACTTTTATAAATCTTGACCTCTTTCTACAACTATGGACACAGAAACATATATACAGTCCTCCTCCATAATACCAGCTATAAAACCTTTAATAGACTGAACCTCACAACACTGACTCTAATACAGACCACAAAGATGTTCTCACAGCAATTATATTTCTTTAGTTTAACAATGTCAGTCAAGAAAAGGTGAAATGAATGAAATGGGATTCACAGAAAAGAAAAGGGTGAACTACAATTTAATCTGAAAGACTTTCATTACATTAATAATGACCAGGATTTATCTAGGCATGCGAAGTATCACTCCCTCTGAAATACAAAATGTTGTACTTTCAGTGCAATATTTGATCAATAGGAAGACTTTTTAAAATTAGATGAGTATTTTCAGTTGCTAGGAAATATTCTAGAATGTGAAACATTTGCCCTTCAGTGTGTAAGAAAGAATTCAGGTCACTCCATAATGCAGAATGCATTGGAGAATACACTTGACAGCCAGAAAACATTTGATATTAGTCATGGGTCATAGCCTTGTAACAAGTATGTAATTATGAAGTAACTGCTTTTCATTTTCCACAGCAGACACATATTCAAAAATGACTAGGTGCCAATTATTATTATTATTCATTATTTTTATTATGGTGAATCCCTGAGGTCACATTTTGAACAATCTCTCCCAATTGCTGCTATTTCTTCACTACATTTTAAAGAGCATGCATTCCATTGTCCACATTACAATCTTGGGAGAATCCTAAAATATTTGAGAAAATCATAATAAATCATGATAAATTTCTTTGGAAGGTAACATTTCTCTGCTTATGGCATTGTATCATGCAATTATACTGTTGCAAAGTTCAGGTTCATTGCAATCATTTCATAGGACTTGCACAGATACTTTAACCCCATCCCCTCATGCCCCTGATCCCTGTCCCCCAGCCCAGCATCCCCACAATAAATCAAAAAACAAACAATGCCTCCCCCGGCACTTACTGGCAGTTCCAGCTACTGTCTGTGTCACTAAGACCCCACCTACACAGCGCAGGACAGGTTGACAGCCCCAGTGGCCCCAGCCCGGGCCCTGTTGCCCCCCTACTGCCCTGTGCTGTCCTGGGAAGAGGGCGCTCTGCCAGGAGGCTCTGAATTCCCCCAATCCCTGCTTCTACAGTGAGTGTAGGCTTTTTTTCCCTTTTTTTTTTTTAAGTGCTGGTTCCTAAGGTTGGGAGGCAGCCATGAGGGCCAGGGGGTACAAGTGGGGGATGGGGCTAGGCGGAGCAGCCATTGTGGGGTCTGGGGGAGTGGTGAGGGGTGGGACTAGGTGCAGCAGTCATCAGGGGGCTGCAGGAGCCAGCCAGGGCTGGGGCTGGGGTGGGGCATGTGGGCCCTGCAGGGTGGGGTGGTAGCCCCTGTAGGGGCCATTTGGCCCCAATGGGGGCGCTATTACCCCTGGTGGGGGCTCTTGCCCCTGGTGGGGGATTGCTACCCCTGGTGGGAGGCAGCAAAACATATAGCTATTTAAAATTCATTTTATAATGATGATAGAGACACTGGTAGGTCTCCAAATTGCATTAACACTGTAGACATATCAATAAAACATTGCCTAACTGATCTCTTTGTCTCTGTCTCTCACTCTCTTTCTCTCTCTCTCTCTCTATATATATAGTGGTCTTTTGCTTTAGTCATGGAGAAAGATGGATTTCAGGGCATTTTACAGAGTGACTTTGGGATTTTTTTTTATCAGGAATTTTTCAGTTTTCCAATAGTGGATCCAGTAGTGCCATACAAAGCTCAACCCTGCAGCCACAGCTCACTGGCAGCTGGCCCAGAAGGGCAGATGCCGCTATTGGCTCTGTAGTCCCCACCTGGGTCTGGCAGGTGTGCAGCAGGTCACCGCCCCCACTGCCAGGCTTCTGCAGTGGGTAGAGGGTGCAGAGAGCGCTCAGGGCTGCTTCAGCAGTCCAGCTGGCACAAGGGGTAGTGTCCCCAAGTACTAACTGGCTGGGCCTCAGAAGCTCCTGAGAGCGAGTAGCCCTGAACTACTTGCCAAGGCAGCTTTTTGTTCTGATCGGGCAAGGACAGGGCAGCTTTTTATACTGTTGGGGACAACACAGGTGCTGGTCCTGAGCTGTAGCTCCCCATGGCTGCAGATTTGGGAGGAGCCAGGCAAGGTTATTTTGCCCCAAGCAAATTGTAGCACAATTTGCTCCAAACCAAAGTGCGTGTTTGAGCACATGCACTGAGGCAAAAAGCCCTGGCTTAAATTTGCACTGCTTCTACTTCAACTGCTGCAAATAGTGTGGATGTGCCTGCATGTGTGGACACACCCACTTAGGGCCTCAAACTATAGTCACTGTGCACACAAGACTGCTAATAGGAAATGATATACAGTATCAAAGAGACAAAGCAAAGCAGGACTGAAAGCTCACTTAGTCTAACTCCCTGCTCAAGGCAGGATTATCGCTGACTACGCCATACTAACAAACTGACTGTCTAACATGCACTTGAAAACTTTCAAGGATGGAGATTCCACAGTTTCTCCAGGTAGCCCATTCCAAGGTTTGACAATTCTCATAGTCAGAAAGTTCCTTCTAATTTCCAACCTAAATATCATCTGCTGTAGCTTGAGGCAATTGCTCTGAATCCTGTTCCTTTTGGTCACAGAGTAAAATCCATCTCCGTCCTCTCTTTAATCACGCTTCACATATCTGAAGACTGAGATCAACCCCTCTCAGCCCCCAAGTCTTCTCTTCCCCAGACTAAATTACCATAGTTGTTTCAGCCCTTCCTTATAAGTTTTGCTTTCTAGGTCCCTAATCATTTTTGTTTTTCTGTGCTGGGCTCTGCCTGATCTGTCTACATCTTTCTTGAAACATGGGGCCCAAAACTGGATATATTACTCCAGGCTAAAACTCGCAAGTGGTGAGTAAAGCAGAAGAAGCACTTCCCTTGATTCACAAGTCAAACTCCTATTAATATAAAATATAACCATGTATGCCATTGGTCTTTTTTGCAACAAAGGCACAGTGCTGTCTTTTATTCAGCTTCTGGTCTGCTATAACCCCAACGTCCTTCTCTGAAGTAGTGCAACATATCCAGTCATTCCCCTGTCTGTAATTGTGCTTGCATTTATTCTATCCCAAGTTCAGGACTCTGCACATCTCCTGCAAGTCATCTGATTAACAGCAGACTATTTCTTCAGTTTATCCATGTCATTCTGGATCCTAGCTCTTTTCTCTGGAGTATCTGCAATTCCACCCAATTTGGTATCAGCTGCACATTTACTAAGCATGCACTCTATTCCATTGTCCAAATCATGAATGAAGATATTAAACAATGCTGGAGCCAGGAGAGACTCCTTGTAGAATTTAAGCCTTTATTTTTAGCATGCAATAATACTCAGTTGAAGTATAATAACAATCCCCATAAGGAGGGTTCAAATTATGTGATGACTTTGAGCCTCTCATAAGATATGAGAGTTCCCACATAAGAAACAAGAGCCCCCTTGGCATCCAGGCAGAAACTACTGTTTAGTGTGGGGCAAAAATGTCTCCTCTTCCTCACTGTTGCTGGATGCTTTTTCCTGCAGCTGTCTGGAGCCTGGGCTGGCCTGGTTGCCCTGCAGCTTCTCTCTGCCACTGCTGCCAGGGCCACCATCTCCAAAGCCTCCAGCCTCCAGTGTAATTCAAGCCCTGCCCATAACATATAGATAAAAGCCTAAACATTCATTAAGATGAGTATCATATGCAATCATTACTTGACCCCAATTAAATAAAGGGACTGCTCTCACAGATCACCAGTGGTGTCTGTCCAACCAACTGCCTGGCACACTATGCTGCCGCCTCCCCACCAGACTCCAACCCAGAACTTCTGAACAACCATCTGGCACTAAGCTATGGAATTGGGGAGTGTCCACGCCAAACCAAGATATATGGTCACCCTATGAGTAAGGAGCAGTAATTAAGGCCAGGTGACACATGCTACAGACTGATTATAGTACATAATGCTGATATTAAAAAAAATAGAAAAAGTGATGTACAGATTAAAAAGACTATTGAAGAAGAAATGTAATACTTAAAAACTCTAAGCTAATCAAAACATCTTATGCAAAATGAGCATTTTACTGGCTTGTGGCTGGAAGGATATAGACTTAATGAAAAGCACAGACATTAACAGTATCTGACTGTGCATGACATGGATGTTCAGGTGCATGGGCAGTTTTGAGTGATGATAAACTTTGTGATTTAATAAAGCTGCCAGCCAATAGTATATGATACTCCATTTTGATAACCTGAATCAGTCATGTGATAAAACAGAAATAAAAGACAAAAGAAAGATGGTGTGGTCCAGTGAATAGTTGACGAACCAGAACTCAGGAGATGTGCCAGTAACCAAATACCCTTTCTTTGTGCCTCCCTATTTTCTCTATTATTAGTTGTGTGTTTTTTCTCTTTAAACTGTAAAATCTTTGAGTTAGGAACTGTAGTTACACAATGTCTATAATGGTGGGGTCCCAATTGCAGTTTGGGACTTGTACATGCTTTGGTAAAAATAAACCACATTTTCTTGAATACCACCTGTCCTTCCAAATAACTAAAGCTTTAACCCTCTCAAAGCCACTGCTGAATTGGCAGTAGCTATGAAGGCTAAGGCTTTATGAAGGCTGAAAGAAGAGAGTGAGTGACACTGAGGAATGTGTTTTCCCCCTCCTGCATGTCCAGCATGGAGGCAGCCCCTGGCAGCTACTATAGTAACCTCAAGCCTCCATTCTGGTGTGGAAGTTGGCTTCTGCATTTAAGACAAGGACCCCAATTTTGGAGGACTTATTCCAGGGGAAAGTGGGATATGTGGTATGCCCACATGTAGTATGCAAGTAAATGCAGTAATCCTAAACGCTACAATTTCACAATGCATAAATGATTCATGGCCTAATTTTGCACTTCCATGGGGATGGTGAATGCTTCAATGAGCAAACTTTGAACAAATATTCAAGAAAAAAAACATTTATTAAACCATACAGAGGATGTATAGATAATATACTAATGGTGAGTGCCTTGAAAAGTGGGCTGCATAGTCAGGCTGCATCTTATACTCACTCCTACTTTCTCTCTTTCCTCATGACTTGGACTAATTTGGTAGAGTAGTAGCCAACGTGGTGGAGTGCATTTCTTCTACCTGCCTGGTCGTCAGGGTACTGTTCTGAGTGGTAGGAGGCCTGGGCCTAAACCCTCTCGAACCCAGCCAAGTCTTCCATATTCTGGGTGGGTGTTCCCTTCACTGAGCTACCACTTGGCCACCAGCTGTATTTTTTAATGAAAATGGCCCTGGCTGCTGTGTTTTGTGAAGACCCACATTCTGTTGGTGTTTGTTAGGAGTTGTCTGAAAACATCTACTCTGATTTGACCCTTTAGGGAAATCGTCTTCCTGAAGATCTGGATCTTAATTAACTGTAAATTAAATAAGTGTACTGTCTATAGCATACAGTCATAGCTTTAGATATAGTGACTTGCTTTTCAAAGATAACTCCAATTGTAAAGGCTTATTTAAAGCAACTTAAATTTATTTAAACAGATTTGAAATAATAAAGATATTTTGAACTTTTGTAGGGTCTTCCATCTTAGCATTTTACATAAATGTGGCTAATAAATGAAGTCTCCTGTCATTCCCATACCTAAGACTCCAAGTCATCCTTGTTTGTATTTTTTAGAAAAAGACACAGAGATAACCTCATTCACACACAAAAAGTCACGAGCAGAGCTAGGACTAGGACCCATTTAACACCTAGCCCCTTGTTTGAGCTTCAAAGAGTATCATTCTACTCTAAATATATTAACATGTTAAAAAACACACACACAAAATAGGCATATTTGAAGTCTTTCTTTGAAAATGTAATTTTAAACTGTGAACTAGAAGCCAAATCTTTTATCATGATTTGTCCTTTCAGTCAGTTACCATGATCACCATTGCATCTCATCTAAGTAATGGGCTGTGGAAAGCTGCTTGAACACCAAAGATCTTCATCTGTGATTAATTTATTTTTCTTTTAAAGGGTAGAATGAAACCTTCATATAAAGCATGGGAGGAATATTTCTGTCATATTTTTAATATGGTTTATCTTTTCTAGTAATCTATCAGGCTTCCAGCTACTGTGATATTTCTTAGCTTTGTCTAGTGCCAGCTTCTACCACTATCAACTTAATTTTATGATAAAACATCCTTCCAATTAAAGTAAATTAAACCCTAATAAGACCATACACAAGGTTGCAGTTAAAAATCTGTGTTGCCCAGAAGCAAGTATTTTATTGCATTGGTTTTCAATCATTTCTCATTTGTGGACCCCTACAAAATTTCAAATGGAGAAGTGGACCCCTTTGAAAATTTTGAATGGAGGTGCAGACTCCTTTGAATTGTAAGTGTGAGTATTCACATACTTTTGAAAGATCATAGTCATCTTTGGCAGACCCTTTAGACATAGTCTTCAGACCCCCAGGCATCCATGGACCACAGGTTGAAAACCACTGTTTAATTGCATTCACTTCAGGAAAGAATGACAGGGTGTTTATGGACATGCTCTGGGAGTAGGAGGGGGTGCTCCAAGAGCTGCTCTTAATAAAGTGCCCAGAGCATCATGTGCATAAGCATCCCTGTGCTGAAAAAAGGTGGCAGGGGCACTTTAACTAAAGCTTGTCAAACAAGATTTAGTTAAAGTGCCCCTGCCACCATTTTTCAGCACAGGGACACTGATGCATGTGACACTGGAGTCTGCTGGAGTATGGTAATTACCATGCTCTAGCCGACTCAATTAATCAAGTCTGCATCACAGGAGCTTTTCTGTATGTATATAGGCACCTGCAAATACTTACTATGGCTTCTGTCTCACAAACTAATTGCCTATACAACAGTTACCTCTATGTCCCTATTTCTCTATCAGTTTGGTGCCCATTATAGACTTACAGCATATAATATAAATAGACTACATCTAATGAATCCGTAAACATGGAAATGCTTTAAAGGCTGCCTTAATCAAGATTTGCACTCTTTTCTCACTACTCATTTGTATCTATTTATAAAACATTGTCCATCTCCTTTTTCTCTCCCCTTACAAATTGTCTAGCCATAGTATAATCATCTGGTTCGTTGCCTATCTGATGTATGCCCTTTTGTAGTCATATTGTAATTGCCTGCTTTGTTGCTTGACTACTATATGTCTCTTCTTTCCTTGTCAACCTTCATAATGTGTCTGACTCAGACTTTCTGAGTCATCAAAGTACTAAAGCAAAGTTATAGGTATTAAATTCTAGTGACCCAAATAAACTCAGAATTTCTGTGCTGTTGTATTATAATTACTAGTTCATGATAGAAGCAACAAGTTTTTAGGCAGCTAACACATATCAATATGTGGGGTGCCATTTTCACACTACAGAAATTCAGGAATTATAGTTATTTGTAATATGAGCCAACAACTTAAATAAAACAAAACAGGGGTACCATTTGTTTAATTTCCAGATTGTTTACCCCTTCTTGAATATGGACATGTATACCATAACCTTTCACAGGCCTCCCACTGCTTTGAATCCTCTGACATTTGTATTCTTTCTGTTATCTACTTGTACCATCAATATTTCTTTAGTTGGTATACGGTCATTCAATTTCACGCCATTCCATCATCTTTAGAGCTATTTTCTACCTGAGGTGGAGGTCAGTTGCTTCCTTATTTGCCTCCACTCTTAACTCCTTCACTGCATGGCACACCAAAAGTGTATGGAAACACTCAGAACATTTTCTACCTATGATGCGTTTTTGGAGTGGAGATACATGCTGTACATGCTGATGATACTGAGGAAGTAGCATCCTGTTGTGATCCATTTAAAAAAACATTTCCTTTGGGGATCCTCTTGAAAAGTGCATTCAGTTTATTATTCTGTGATGTGAAATTTAGTAGAGACCAGAAAATAAGTTTATAAGTTGTATAGTTTATTATATTCTGCCATTTAGTTTCCAAGAATTGTTCCTATTTTATGAAGCTCATCCCCCTTCCAGAGTGGAATGGCTCTATCATGTCCAGGCTTGTTTTTGCTTTGATGATCTTGTTGCAGAGAACTGCCCTATAATTTTGTCGGTTTTTTTCTTTTTCCTTTTGGAACTAGTATATGAGGAGATTATTAAACTAGAAATATATCTTGAAGTATATAGTAAACATTATTAAACACATAAATGAGATACATATTCATCAAATATATAAAACCAACCTGTTTCTGACTCCAAACTTCAGTACAGAAGATCCTGGCATAGTTGGGGTGGAGGGATATGTATGGACATGTAAGAGTCCAAGAACAATGCAAAGGAAAGGGACACCAAAAAGAAATGAGAAGGGATGTAGTGATAGTAATAACCATGAAAATAATGCATGGAGATATGTTCTCTGATCTCAGTGACTGGGGGCTTTGGCAGTGGGAAAGATGTCAGTACAATAACAGAAGAGAATGGAAAATAAGCTGTAGAAGTCTTGTATATATACAGAACTGTCTGTTCCTACAGAATCTCTTTTCTTTATAAAGCAGAGGGAAACCAACAAAAACACCTTATTTTTCTTACCACTTGTATAGCTTCATTTGCATGAGCCTTTGCTTCCCGGGTGACTTTTTCAGCTTCATCAATAGAATCCTTGATGTTGCTATAAGCATTGAAAGCTATGGTGGCATTGAACGAAAGGTTTTTAGCTTCAGCAAGGATTCTGGTAGGATGGAAAGGAAAAGCATTCTATTAAAAGCTTCCATTATAACTCCAAAGAACAATCCATATGGCTATTTTGATTCCCAATAGCTTAGATTTCTAACAATTGGCCCTAGAATGCAATGTCACACTTGCGGTCTCTGAAATGATAGCAATGTTTAATGAGATCCACCTTTTATTTGCATTAGTTTCTATAGAAAACCATTCAGTGATTAGGCCAAGAATCCAGAAGTTCTGCAACAAGTCTTATGACTGAGAAAAAAGCTTCCCTTGGAGTAGGGGCAAGTCCTGGGTTCCAGGACCTGCTCCAAAGATGGCTTATACATTTTGCATTTAACTGTTATCAGATAGAATGCCTACCTGCGGGAGTGGGATGTAGCATTTGGGAGCTGGAGAAGACCAGGAATTAGAAGTTAGGATTATCCTATCTCAGGTGACTGCAGTCATTCCTGGACTACAAAGTCATCCTTCCTCTTGCTTACTCTCTCTGGCTGTATGACTCTTGACTTCCTTTCTTAGAAAGCTTCAGCAGGAAGAAAGAAGAATATTTCTATCCCTAAACTAATGGTTAGGGCCTAGACTATAGGAGATGTAGGACTGAACCCCTGTCATCTCAGGAGAGGCAAGAAGCCACTTCCCAATCACTAAGTTGTTATATAACAGGGACCTCTAGACTTTACTACAGACATTACCTCTTTCTGATCTTCATATTTGACTGAAAGTGGCATGGATGCTGATCTCAAAGCTACCAGTTAACCCAGTGGTTCTCAACCATTTTAGATTTATAGACAATAGACTTGAGGCATCCCTCAGAAAATGCCAGCTCATGGTTTTCAGTCTTTTTGTGACTACAGAAAAATAATAGAGCAATTCTTCTGTTTCAAAGAACTCAAAAGGGTAGAATGTTTTAACACTACAGTTTGAAAACTCTGGGTGTATCCAGATGAGCAAGCACATGCACTTCCCTTGGGACAAATAGCAGTGTCACATAGTTGTGCCACTGCTACTTGTTTCAAGGGAACACCCATGCATGCTTGCTCTGATGTGTGGCAAATTGCCTTGGGTAGAGTAAGGGAGGCTGGGGCCAGCACCTGGGCTGGCCCCAACAGCCTTATCTGGGATCCTGGGGAACTCCCAAGGCTCCAAAGGCGGCAATCCAGAACAAAGAGCCTGGCCGGCAGCTGGAGAATGCCTTAGCTGGTCAGGGTCCAGTTTTGGGCGGTGCACGTGACCATTATTTGCCCCAATCTGCTTTGTTTTAATGCAGATTGCTTTTTACACTGGGATGTCAAGAAGACACCTGGTGTCAAAAAACATCCCTCCCCTGCAAATTAGCAGTGCAATGGATGCCTGCATGTGCGGTGTGTGTGATATCACATACTGTACGTGTGTGCTCATCTGGATGCGCCCTCTGAGTTTATCATGTGAATCATATTGGCACACCTAGCAGTTCTAATGTTGTGCAGCACTCAGTGGCACTCTTGAAAAGATATCAAGACACCCTAGTTGAGAATTTTGGAGTGAATCTCAGGTGTGCTCATCAGGGGGCTGAGGCACAAAGACACTTGTTTTGTGAATACCAAACAGTCTTTGGCATGCCTAAGCAATCTAATTGACCAATACAGCAGGGCCTCTGAACATGTGCAACAGTTGAGTTTTAGACAATAAATAAGGCTTTTTGGTGCAAATTTATGTCTTAAGGGTCCTGGATTTAAGTGGGGCTTCCCTGAATTACTCATTTGGACTAAGTCCCATTTTAGACTTTTAAGTTCTATAGCGAATCTCACCCTTAGTTTCCCTGTGTCTTTGTAAAATGGGGATTAAAAAGTAGTTGTGTGCAGGGCTGTGTACGAAACCCATTTTTGTGGTTTGGTAGTCAAATGAAAAAAATTAGTAGGGAGTGGAGAGGGTAGGGAAAATCTCTTCTATCTGACCTGAATTAAGTTTTCAATTTTTCTCAGCAAAATAAAATGCTCATTTTATGTGAAATGTTTAATTAAAGATCATTATGATTTAAATGAGACATAATTATAACACATATTTCCATATTCACTGGAGCAAGGAGTAGAGAGCAGCTGTCCCACTTCCCAGTAGAGTTCCTAAGCACCAAGCTAGTGAATCAATTTCTCTCACTCTCTTGCTCTTTGAGCAACTATTTATGTACTTTAGACGAAGTGGTACAGCTTCAATAGCAGGCACTTAAGAAGACATACCTCAGAAAACCCTACCGCCTGCTGGTTAGGACATGCACCTGAATGACTTGGGGTTCATTGTTTCAAAATCTCTCCCTGAATCAGACAGTGGATTAAATTTGGATCTTCTACTTCCCAGGAAACTATTCTAGCCACCAGGTTATTCGGGGCCTGGAGGGGAGTTTTTCACATCATCTTCCTGGAGCTGTCACATAATGTATAAAATACTTAAAATAATCATTTAGATAGACAGCAAGAAAAAATGATTCTTGGGTCCCCCGCTCCAGTAATTATTTTCTTATTTAAACAAAATGTAAAAGAATCAGCAAGAGAGATTAAGAGCGCTATCTATCCCCCTTAATCTGACAGTCTTGTAGTTAAAGTACTCTCTCAAATTGATGGCTCCAATCCTGTCAAACCTAGGGAAACTTAGATTATCTCCTCCTACTACACAGCTCCTGATTTTTGTGGGGGAGGTTGTGGGGCTCAGTTGGTTGACTAAAATGGCATTTCTCAGTGAATTTATTACTGGCTGAAAAAAAAAAATAGCCCAAGTCTAGTTCTAAGAATAAATATTTTAAAAAGATTATGAGGTGCTCAAATGCCATTTATATAAGTACCTAAGAGGAATACCTACATAGACTTAGGTAGCTAAATGTGATCCTTTTCCATTCTGCTTGAGTCCCTAAAAAATGTATACTTTTATGACTTCACATTTAGGTTAAGATGATGATGTCTTATGCAAATAGACGTGAACTTCTAGGGGCTTGAACATGGAAGAGTTGGGACATACATTGTCACTTACTAGATGGAGCAGGATTTGCCCCCTAATGTCTGTACATGAAGTAAACAGCTTTATCTTCAATTTGCAATTATTAATTAAAGATTAGATTTTTAAATGTATTTGATTTTTCCTTTATATTGTATATTCTGAGAGATTTGCAGTGTATATCTAGAGCAGATAAAGGTATCATTTGCATGCTACTGTTACACTGCAGTGAAGAATACATTATCGTGAGTGAGGGAGACCATGACCTCCCAAAGGCTAAGTTGTCATCTTACGTTAAGACACTATAGAGATGCACCTAGAACAAATGCCTATTTAATGCAGTTAAAGAAAGCCAAAGTAGCATTGCCAACCTTTCATTATAGAGGTAAAAATATCCTCATTCCTGTAAACTCCTTTCACCTCCTTACATGGCTCCTTCAAGGACTGTGTCTTTGCATTTATCTATCTGTATACAGTACAGAAATTGGATGTGGCATCACTCAGCTAGCTTAAACCCGGAGGTGTAGCACAAAACTGACCCATGTCCTAATCAGACAATTGTATCAGACAATTTCTTCAAATTCTACTTTCTTTCTACAGCAGACTTCAAAAACATTTTATTCAGGAGGATGAATTCACCATTACTTTACATCTCTCCCTTAAAACAAATTAAACTCAGCATCCATGTAGTGCGACTACACTGAATAGGATGCTGATAATTTTGTAAGTACCAAATACTTTACCAAAAGAAATTTCATGGTATTTTTTCCTCCCAAAAATACTATCTCCAGGCATGGAAACAACAGTTAGAAGCTTCTTTTCACAAGCCTTCATAATCTAACCTGCTAGTTATCTGTAAGAGATGAAGGCATCAGGAAAAAGTAACTTTATTCTAAAGCTGTGGTGAGTTATTATGGATGTTTAAAAGAGTTTGTCTATGTAGCAGCTTTAAAAAAGGAGATGGTCAACAGTAGAAGACTGTGCTATAGGGAAGGGGCCAGATCCTTGGTCTGTTTCCAGGAATTAAATCTTGGGCAACTAACTCACTATTTCTCTCTGGATTTAGCTTCCTAATTTATAAAACAGGGATAGCAATTCTTTTATTTGTGTTATTACGAAACTAATATCATAAATAATATTAAATTATTTATCTAGAAGATGCTATAAAAGTATTATGGACATATGAATCCTACAGAAGTTGATGGTACCTAGAGGTGTAGTATATCTTGAAAATCAGGCCACTTTTATTTAGGAACCTTAAT
The DNA here is from genome assembly GCA_030014935.1 of Caiman crocodilus. NCBI lineage: Eukaryota > Metazoa > Chordata > Crocodylia > Alligatoridae > Caiman > Caiman crocodilus. Next base: position 100,562,716 of record JAGPOW010003642.1, on the reverse strand, counting down.
ATGGATCTGGAAACCTAAGGGCATCAAAAGACAATCACACATCCCAGTGTAATGTGCATCAGTTTTGTGCACTGACACGAATTATTTTGGGATATATAACTAACGGACATTCAGTTTATTCGAGGTAGCCCAGACTGTAGGCTGCTTTACTGTGACTCACCACTAAGTGGCTGTGAGAAGGTAACAACCTGTTTGAGTTGAGCAAATGGCCACCTAGTATAAAATGCAGACAGATATCACCTGAACTATGCTTCATATCTCTGCAGTTTAACCCTGGAGGGCATGTCCAGATGAACACGCACATGCCTTTTGCAGCATCTCAAAGGGATTTGAGATGCTGGAGAATGCACACTGGGAGCAAAATAACATTCCCCACACTGCATATTTGCAGTGTAGGCTCAACATTTCCTACCTGGAAACCCAGGTACCAAAATAAAATCCGTGTGAAAAAAGCGGGGCAGGGCACAATCCCTGACCAAGCCCTGAAGCAACCAGAGGCTCAGGTCCTCCACAAAGATGCTCTGATAACCAACCACAGCACTCTAAGGCTGTCCTTTGCCCTGGTGCTGCAGCACGTGCAGGCCAAGGAGTGCTGCAGACTGCAGCGACCAAAACCTGGGCTCCTTCTACAGGTAAGTAGGCATGGGGCTGGAGCCAGGGCTGTGGGGGTGAGGATGACTGAGGGGGCTGCTTGGGAAGAGGTCCCTCGCTGGGAAAAATCCTGAATTCACCGTTTAAAATATCCCAAAAATCTGTTATTCCACAATTAAAAGAAAAAATCTCTATAGATAGAGAGAGAGAGAGACAGGCAGACAGAGAACAGTTGGGCAATGTTTGACTTGTATATTTACAATGTTAAAGCATTTTGGAAGCCTACCAGTATCTTTATCATAATAAAATAAATTATAAATATCTATATGTTTTGATGTTTTCTATTTGTTTTCTTATCATAAAACCATTAGAGCTTCCCTGACTCCTTCACTGACTAGGATGTGGGGACAGCTGCCCCTGTAGCCACAGCTCCTGCCAGCAGGCCTTATCCTATCTGGCAGCTGGGCATGATGGGTGTGTGATAAGGGGATGTGGGGTTTGCAAGGAGGGGGGTGGGAAGAGGTGTGGGGGGATGTGGGTGTGGGGGGACTGTGTGGGCAGGGCTGTTAAACTACATACTATGCTTATTTAATAACAACAGTTGTATGTCAGCCTCTCTGACATCTACTGCGCACCACATTAGTTAACTACGGCTATGACATTAGTTGTAAGATCCTTTACCAATAACACAATAGAGGTGAGCAACAAACTATTCAAACTCCTGGAAACACATTTTCAAGTACTCTCACACTACTTTACAAGTGATATTTATTTTGGTCTTTTATCCCGTACCTGCAGTGGCACATATTTAAGACTTAAAGACCTTCAAACATCTAAAGGGAACAATTTTTTTTTCAGCAAAAAAGGAACTGGTGTTTGTGAGGTCATGTGTGGCTCTGCAAAAGCGTGTGTTAAAATTCTATATCAAACCCAAATGAGTGCATCTTATCACCATACTGCCTTAGTGTTAGGGTGCAAGGCACAGGAGACAAAGATTCCAAAGGGATGACTTATTGCACTGCAAAATTGTTAGTGCTCCTAGGTACCAATTGATTTTCAGAGGTTTTCTTATGTCAGAAATAACCAAAGTCAACTGCCTAATTTCTAATATCTCACTTTAAAAAAAAAGGTAAATTCAGCCCTTCAAACTGGACAGTGTAAAAAGCAATGGTACTTAACCTTTTGGTGCTTTTGGTTGGTTCATGGGCAGGATTGAGCCCGGCACACCAGGGTCAAGCCATGGAGATTAGGACATCCATGCACTGGGATTGGGCCCCAGATGCCCAGCACTGCCACCCAAGCTGCCATTGGACCCTAGGAGCCTGGTGCTTCCCCATCCTGTGCACCAGGATTGAGCCTCAAAAGATGACACCATTCCCTCCCAATTAGATTAGCCCCCAAGGGCCTGGCACAGCACCATCCCACTTCTTTATGTTGGGGTTGGGCCTGGAATCTCCACCCCCACACTTAAACTGAGATTGGGCCCTGGGGCTCAATGCTGTCCCCACTCCCCAGCCTTACATGCTTGGATCAGGTGCCCAATATAGCCCTGGGGTCCCATGGGTCCAGAAATCTGAGAGCTGTCAAACCAGATGACAGAGAGCCATGGGCCAGATCTAGCCCATGAGCCAGGGTTGAACATCCCTAGTATAGTGTATTGGAATTTTGTATGTTCATAATCATAGACACCAATGTCTGGTGATCCCTTCTTATTCCTGTCAGACAATTCTAAATATCAGGCTAAAAGAGTCTTAGAAGTATAAACAAAGGTCAGTCTTACCCATCCAGTATAGCAGATGATTCATTCAGCTGTGCTGCATGACTTTCAGCTTGTAACACCTTTTCTCGAAGCATTTTGTCTTTAATTTCTTTGGCTAGATCATCTATTTTATTTGTCAGCTCATCAGTGACTGGTTGCATCTTCTTCCCAATGTCTTCAACATACTGTAAACCACAAAATAATAGCCTTTAAGCAGCTGAGTGCAAAAATCACAAACCTTTGCATATATTTCCCTCTGAGACATCTTCTCACATTCTTTGACATTTAAGAAAATTTCAGTGAGATAATGAGGAAAAAATGAAAGACAGCTGAAATTTGGAGAAAAATAGGCTACTATTCCACTGGAAATAGTCCTTTCTTGAACTTAGGATTCTTCCTTGCCTCTTAACAGTGTGCAGATGATAAAAGAAAAAAAAAAACTTCACTTTATATACAACGAGTCACACTTGCACTGTATTTTTTTTGCTAAATTATGGATACGTAAGGATCTATACAACACTTTGATGATATCCAGAAATAAAATACCACGTCATATGAAAAACTGGAACTTTTGCCATGTATGGTTGACAGACCCAGGGTGTGGACACTCTAAGGCTTGGAGTCCTCTTCAAAAGACAGCAGCTGCTACATTCTAATTGTTATATGTGAATGATCCGAGAATAATTAAAATATAGCAAAACAGCTCCACCTTTAACTCTGAAAGAAGAGGTGTTAAAATGGGAGAAGGTTTGCTTCATTTGAATAGTTCTCAATTTGTTCACAAACAGTAATCAGAATATAGCAGCTGCTGCCCTTTTGAAAGGGCTCCAAGCATTTGAGTGTCCACACCCTCAGATACACTTTTGCTCATGAATCCATTACATTAAGGGAGAGATTGTCAACTGGGGGTACATGTACCCCAGGGGTACTTAAGGCCTGAGGGGGTATGCACAGGTGGGCGGAGACAGAGTGCCACCACGCACTGTCCCGTGCTGCTTCTCAGGTCCACTCGCAGAGCTGGACGTGGGGAAAGCTCATGTGCAGGAGCTGCCATTACTCCTTCCCACTGCCCCCGCCCCTGGCTGTTTGGCATTTTGGGGGTACACTACTCTGTGTATGGCCACCTGGGGGTACAATGATCAAAAACGGTTGAAAACCCCTGCACTAAGGCAGTGGTTACCAGTTTTTTCAGAACCAAGGCACCCCTCATTTGACTTGAGGAACCCCTCTGTAATGTTTGTAAATTAAGCTGCACCCTGCTTCAAAAATTAGTGTAGTTATTACCGGGGGAGAGGTGTGGGGAGAGGAACCAAACAAGAAGAAACCTGAGTCTCACATCTGCTGATCTCCTCATACCTCATGGCACCTTTCAAAACATCTGAAGGTACCCCAGGTAATGCAAATCCACTGCGTGGGGGCTGCAGCCAGAAGCCTTTACATAACAATTTATCCAGATGCCTAAAGAATCACAATTGTTGTTCCACTGTGTTCTTATACATCAAGACACACAGGGGAGAATTCTGTATTCTTCTTAGTGCATCTAATGGCATTGTTCTAGCTACATAAGTAACATTTTTGCTATGTAAGCTGTTTGCAGTTCTGTTTCCCTCACACTGTGCAAACATAAGCAAGGATGAGTGGGCAAAGCATGCTCAGTAAGGTATGCTCTGGGTGGACTCCAGGAGTCATTTTATCTAATGAATATTAAATGTACCTACTATGATAGGACTATAATCCTTATTCAAATGTAGAAATCTACTGTCAGCTGATAGGGAAGCAGACAGGATTCATGAAGAGTAAAGAGCGTGTTTGTAAGTACAATACAGACAGATTGGGTCAACTTGGTTCAGTCTGGTTCACTTCAATATATCTTTTATAGCTAGATTGCTCATATAAGAATGGAAAAAGTGACTACTTTTAGTAAAAGTATTTTAGCATTAATAAAAAAAGGCTAAATTAAATCAGTTGTTATTTAGGGCACTGGTAGAAGTTAGTGTAATGGTGCTCAGGATCTGATCCCTGATCTGAACAACTCTGTAACTTTACAGGACATAGCCTTGCAGAATGCACTATATTAGGGATCAGGGATAGATCCTAATCATGTGACTGTTGGTGTGGATTGACAGGCACTATGAAGAGTGAGCCAATGGGCTAAGAAGCTTAAACCCAGGCATCCATCAAGTCCCTGCCACATGTTCAAATTAAGATGCTATAGAAACTAGGCACAATGGGTCCCTATACATGTGCAGGGAGCTGGCTCCGATGCGCTTGAAATCCAGTGCATTGGAGAAGACTCAATTAATTGAGTACTGCATCTCCCAGAGCACATGTAAAAATGCCCAAAGATGTTCCACATGAAATATGGAACATCTTTGTGGCAGGTTTCCATTTTATGGTGTAGTAAATTAGCTGAATGTGTGACAAGCTACAATTTATTATGCAATTAACATCTGCCCGGGTCCTTAATTACCTACTATACCATTAGAATAATATTTCATTTTATTTACTCTCAAAAAATGCTTACCTCTACAGCTAAGTTGATTTTACTTGCAAGTTCGGTGGCTTCATCAAGGATGTCATTCCCCTCTTTTAGAGTACTTTCAATGTTATGTCTCCCCTTTTCTACAGCATGTTTCTTTTTCTATAGGATGCATCCAAACAAAGATGTTGATTAGTTGAGCAAAAGTACAGCAGAGTGCAAAGGCAATTCAAATACAAACATGATGTTGGTACCTTTGTGAAACCTCTAAAGTTCTGAAGACATTAAAGCAACAATAATAACAAAGCATGTCTCAATGGCAAAAGTATTCAATATTTATCTTCCTTCCTATCTAGAATCAGCAGCATCTGCCTATAACACTGCAGTGGAATGAATTAGAAAAACAAGATATTCTAGTTCTTCCCTTGAGGCCCTTCACTTTCCTTTTGATGTTGTTATTTTTCCCCAGCCTCAACAGAAAATTAGCTTCAAAACTGTGCTGTAGTTTTACTAAATCCACAGGTAATAGTTTTCATACTTGTGTTTAATCTTGATTCTACACTTATGAAAAGTTTCCAGTTGGTTGTTGTTGGTTTTTCTTTTTCTTTTTTTGGCAGCACAATTTCATTTGATTTATGAAGCAAGAAATGATGATTTTGCAGCAACCTTTGCACTCTCAGTTTTCCACCTAACAGGCATTTTCCACAACAAGGAGAGCACTATTTTTGTTTCTAGGACAAGGTGTATTGCCATACCACGTATCTATCCAGTAAGTAACAAAGTTTAAACGGACATAGGAGGCCAAGTTAGTATAAGTAGCAAAACACTATAATAGCTGTTGGCTAAGAAAAGGCAGAAAAGTTGGAAATAGCCTCAGAATTATGACAAGGGTGTTGACTGAGGGGAGATTTTCTGGCATTTCAATTAACTTATTTTGGGAATAGCTTAAGTGTCTAGAGCAGATTTTTAAAAGTATTCAGATACCTTGGCTACTTAAACTCCCCTGGCATATCCAGATGAGCGTGCACTTGCGTTTCTCTGAGGACAAATAGCAGTGGCACATAGTTGTGTCACTGTTACTTGTCCCCAGGGAACACCCATACGTAAGTGCTCGGGCGCATGGCATGTTGCCTTGGGTGGGGTAGGGGAGGCTGAGGCCAGCACCTGGGCTGGCCCCAGCAGCCTTACCTGGGATCAAGGGGGGCTCCCAGAGCTCCAGTGGCAGTGATCTGGCACATGAAGTGTAGCCAGCTTCTGGAGCATACCAGATTCCAGTTTTAGGTGGTGCACACTGCCACCACATGCACCTCTCCGCTTTTTTCAGGCACAGGTTGTTTTTTTTTACACTAGGATCTCCAAATAAACAGCACAAATGAACAGCATGGCAAACACCTGCATGTGCAGAGCATGTGGTTTGTGGTACCTCAGAGGTCTGCAGTGCCACATACTATACATGTGTGCTCCTCTAGATGCTCTCCCGTTAACTAAGACCCTCCACCATCCTTCCTGCCTTCTCTGGGAAATGATCAGCAGAGAGATTTCTCTTTACAGTATGTATCTCTGTAAATCAACGAAGCCCACAAATCTGTGATGAAAGCTGAGGTCCTGGAACTCTAACCTCATCATTATACATTAGGCATAAGCTCATTGAGACATAAACAGAGTCTGAAACATTTATCTTCATTTAGGTTTCACTCTGCTCTTTCTATCTTGGTTAAATGCTTGTTAATGTACAGTATAATGTGCTCTTCAAGTCTCTGCAATTAAAATTAAATCAAAGGCAGACCCCTCTGCTACTAGGGAGATCATTTATAACAGGTTCTAACTACTGAGGATATAGTTTGATTAATTACTCTTTAACATCCATACTCCCAATTTGTTTTTTTCTAGTGGTCAGAGAGGGAGGTGAAATTTAAATATGAAGATGCAAATATAGGACAGTGAAGATTTTAATAGGTCTTTTGTTTAAATCCTTCACACAGAGCTTAAATTTTGCATAAGACCATTTGTAGGCTCTTTATACTGTGAAGACATCCACCTCAAACATGACAGGAATCCAAAGGCATCATCCACTAGATATTTTCTAAATATCCTTCTGAAAACAAAATTGTGGTGTTCTTAAATTAAAGCCCTAGTCAGTGCCCTTGCTTTTAAAATAAACTGGTGATTTTGAGGAAATAAAAAGAACTCCCTATAATTCTTTCTTAATTTTATTCCCTGGGTTTTCAAGAGATCACAGTGGACTACAAGCTCCCAGATCTTGGTCTGACCTCCAAAATACTTAATCAAGGGATTTTCCTTTCAGTACTCACTTCAACCATTGTCATGTTTCTCAGGTTGCTTGCAAATAAGCGATCAGCCTCTCTAATTTTACTGGTAGCTTCTCTCAGCAGGGCCCGAGCATCTTCAATTTTGTTACTGTAATCTGCCAGCTTGTCTCTGACTTCTTTCTTGAGTTCTTCATTTTTGTCACTGGGTTCTCCAAATAATTTCTTCACTTTGTTCAAAAGGTCTTCTGCATTTCTGCAAGCCCCGAATGCAAAACAAAAACAAAATCCAGGCATTTAGCTTTCTCTCACTACATCCAGGAATTTCATGCCTTTTAACTCCTTATAAATAAGAAATATTTTCTTTAAATAAAAGTTTAAGGTCTCTTAAAAAACACATTTAGTAAAATAAAACTGACAAGTGAATCATAGACCTATTTTAAGGATTCTGTTTTTTTTTAAATTAAAATTCTTTATAGGGTCTAGTTTAGGAGGTGAAAAATATCCTTCAAGGAAGACCTTTTTTATACTAATTCTTGGAATCCGACTGTTGAAGTGAGTTTTTATGAAATACTACACTTGTCTAAAAACATTCTCTCATTCACATTAAAATGTGATGTTTAGCACAAAGTGGTCCATTAACTTGAATGTAGGGGACAGAGTGGAGATATGCCTGATTTGAAGTTGCCTCAGAGAAGAGCTTCAGGCCTAATTGCAATAGTCATTCTAAGATTATTATTTTTTTCTTTTGCCATGAGTGTCCTAGAATACTTGCGATCTACCCATTGCAGCAGTGAAAATACTTCACATAAAAATGCTTTGGAAATATGTGTTCTTAAATAGACTTCAGAAATAGAAAATGGAAAGTAAAGTACCTTTTCTCTTCAAAGTGCTATTTTTATTTTGCAGGTAAATGGGCAATTCCTTATCATACAAGGGTAATAAAGTACAAACCAATGGATTTATTTTATTCAATTTCTTGTCTTATTTACTGATATTCCTATGTCATTGGCACAATTACTGAAACAGTCTTACATTAAACTTGTGCTCTTCTGGATATCCACCCAACATCAGAATGAAAATATTCAGAAAGAAGACTCATGATTAGTAACTGGCACTGTTTAAAAAATATTGTAAATCAGGCCTCAGAAAATCATAATACCGACTGAATCATGAAATTGTAAAAAATACTAAGATGAATACTTTTCATTTGCCTCTTGGAATTTGAGCCCTTAAATTTCATTTTCCACACCAGAAGAGCTAGAATCTTGTCTTTCTAAATAATACGTCTCATATAATTCCAGGAGCTAGTGCTTAGTCTACCCTTCTGGTAGCCTAAGAAGAATGAAGTCTCGGGTCTTACTTCCAAACAAACAATAGAAATAAGCAGGGAAAGAGTGAAATTCTGTTGACTGCAACATCACGGACCCTGAACTTCAAAGGAAATAATCAAAATAATCTTCTTCGCTTAGCATTTAGACCTTCACAGTGAATAAGAAGAGAGTCTACTCCAGCTATTTCTATGTGTATTTGGTCAAAATCAAGCCAACCAGAATACATCACTGTCCAAAGTTATTTTCCTGAACAGGTGACAAGAGTAATTACTTCGGAGTAGTCAAAAGACTTGCAGTGCCATTAAACCAGTATATTTCAAAACTTTTGTTTTTCCTGCAACATATTATTTTCTGGAAGGGAGAGAGTTCTCAGATATTTTCAAAAGATGACAATTTTTGTATCTTTCCTTTGCAGAATGCATTGCCATTAAGTTGTGTCTATCACTTTTTATGACATCATCTACAGATAAAAACTGTATCCAGGAAAAAGTTATTTAAGCTGTTATTCAATAAGATTTAATACCTCTTGAAATGGCCTGGATAAATATTTTGCAGACAACATTTATGGCATCCACAATTACTCAAATCCCACTCCTGTGCATAAGTTTCTGGTTGCATCAGGCCACTGTATTCAGAATCTTGCAGGATCAACAATTAAGCATTACCTAACTCTGATGGGCAAGATTTCTAAGGATGATATCTTTTATTAGACCAATGTAGTAGGGGCCAGGCTGAGCCCTGTATTTAGTGGGACAATGGCTGCCAGCACGCTCTTCAGGTAGCAAATCCTCAGTTTGTCCCACAGAAGAAGAATGTTTTGTATTCAAAAGCTTGTCTAAATTTATCCCAATTACACAGTTGGTCCAATTAAAGATATCATCCTAAAAAGTCTTTGCCCCTCACACAATTTCTGGACCATCATGTCTATAACATAATTCTTACATTAACTTAGATCTAATATAATACTTTTCAGAGGAAGGGCAGTATCATCATCATTGTTTTGTAGAGCAGTAAACTGATCAAGCTTTCAGTTTTGATGTAGAGTTGGATCTTTTTTGCCTATGCCAATAGAAACATGATACAAGATACGCTTATGAGTGCTAAAAGATAATTTTATACAGGCATAAGTACTTCAAAAATCTGCATGCTGAAAAATTGATATGAAATATTAGTATCTACTTTTCCTTGTAGTCATGTGATTCCAAGTTTTAAAATCTCATGGGAATGGACTGAAATCACATTGAAAAGACTCAGCTCTCACTGTCATAAGGCTCAAACTTGTGGCCTTTCTACTTACTTTAGTTCCTCTTGAGCCACCCCTTCTTGCACATTCAGTTCTTTCCTCCGCAGCTCTGCCATCATTCTATCAATATCACTCTGCAGACTCTGAAGACTTTTCTCCAGGGTCTTGTCTTGGATTCTGAGTGTCTCATTCAGTTTTATAGCATTTTCATTTACAGCTGCAGGGGGCCAAAAATATAGAGAGAGTTAGTAAATAAACATGACACAGAAACTTTAAGCATCTGCACATCGCCATCATCAAATGGAATGCAATTTGCAGTAGGTATTCTTGCTGTGAAGTACAAAGGGCAGTTAATCCAATGATCAGTAACAAATGAGAAAATGTTATATGTACCATCAAATCTTTTATTGTATTTCACTTTCAGGCACAATAATTAAAGTGAGGAGCCTTTATATCCAAGGGAAGAAATAAATAGGGGAAATTTGTACCAAACCCTTGAAATGTCACAGGATAATTTGGGACGCTGAACACTTGGTTTTGGGGATGGGAGGGAGTAGTTATAGAAATGAAATGTGAGTGACTTTTAAAAGAATATCTTGATGTATTTTATTTTTAAAATGCATTTTTAATAATGACAGAAGGAATAAATGAGTGAGAGCCCTCTCTGAAAATGGAGACGGAGCAGGTGGATTTGTGTGTTTATATGTAGATATACACAGATGGAGGAAAGGAGGGAGTTTGAGAATACATCCTGGTATAGTAAAGAAGTATTAGGTTCATGTGCTTTGGTTAGCTACATTACTCCTGAGAGGGCAAAACTTCTATATAGGGTATCGCCTACTACAGCCAATAACTCTTTGTACCATAATACACCCTTGTATATTTAGAATAAACTATGGGTGACATGATTAGAAGTGCCTTAGTGATCTGGGACAATAAGTGCCATTTTTCAATGAAAGGCATAGACACTTAAGGGGAAATAAAGTCCTTGAAGGACTTTTTGAAGATTTAATTGTACATCTTTAACAAAACTAGCAACAAAACTATTTCAAAATGTTTTTCAGAATGCTTATAGAATTCCTTTTTTACTCTAGGTCCAGCTCTATGGGTTGAAGGCAGGATACCTCCAACAAATTATATGGACGTTAAGGTGCACTGAAAAGATCATTTATTGTTAGGACTGAGTTGGGGAGGGAAGCTTTCTTTTCATCTTTATAGTACATTTTGTGGTTCTGAATATCTGGGGGGTTAATCTGTATGTTCATGTGAGGCCTATGGTAGCAGAAAATTATTCTTTGTGCGGACTGTTATTTTAAAACATTATTGGAGGCCTGGAGCTGGGTCTAGGCAACCTATTTTTATTTATTTAAGCTACAATAATAAATTTAAGAAATTATTAATATTTTATTAGACTAGACAATACAATGCAAGACAAGGCACAGCTCTGCACCAGAGCTAGAAGCAAATGCCATAAATCTCCTCATAAAGATCCTTGTCTTAGCTTTCTAATCCTCATGAGTTGTACCCTTTCCATGGGTCTGAGGACTGGATATTCCCTGTCTGATTTCGGATACATTCCACTTTTGAAGAAAAGAAGAAATTGGAATGATGCATTACATTTTCAAAGGTTACTTAAAACTGCTCAGAGGTATAGTCATTTTGAGTAGCCCCATGGAAAAGGATTTGTGAACAGAGTATGCAGAGATGAAGCAAACATACACAGGAAAAGCATGGTTACCTCCTATACCAATATGAGTACATTAGACAGACAGAATAAGCATTTTTTTCTATTTAGGAATATATTTGTTGTGTTAAATACTTTTTTTAGTTATTTAAACCGACAGATATGGTAGCAAGCTTTTTGTAAGTGACAATTCATGCACCATCCTTATATAAATGCATTCACATCAGAGAGAATATCTTTTAAATCAGAAGGGTGCCATCTTGTTAGTAGGATCAGTGGAACCTGTGCAAGAAAGCATAGTATTTCTTGTCCTTCTTTGCCATAGGCACTCCAAACATGAATATATAGTAAATAGAATCATTTGCATGTTTTATTTCTAGCTGTTATCTTTCATCTTTTTATTTTATATGAATGCTTTTATTGAAAGAGCATCCTGCTGTAATGGAATGCTCCACTTAGGGAAAAACTACAGGAAACTCCTCACTAATCAGAAAACTTCAAGAACTTCATGATTTCACGACATTTAGTACTTAACATCAGTCACAAACCATACAACCATTGCAATCAGGTTTGTATTGGTGTACCTGCAAGGAAAAGAAGTGTCTGTAAGTATCATAATGATAGTGGATCCTGAGTATCGATTAGCTGGTAATAGACAATAACATGCAGGGAAAAGAGATTCCGTCAGCATATTTAAAAACCTGACTTAGCTGCTGGTTAAAAACATTGATTTTTAAAATTATTCACTATACTTCTGAGGCATTACATTGATTTGCTTCTCCCTCCTCCTCCTTTTCCCCCCACCCCAAATCTTAACTCTGTTTGCAGTTGTTCCCGAAAACCTGCAAGAGCAGCATTTGAGGAGAAGCCTAAATGCTGGATGGAAACTTTGAGGCAAAATGTATACATCATCAAAGACTTCAAACTCATTTCTGTCTGAGGGGCAGGGAACCCCGTCTGAATTTTATTTAAAACCTCTTCGAAAATTGAGGGCTTTTTAATATTGCTTTTAACATAGATTTAAATTTGTTTCAGGATGCCAGCGTTGCAAGTACCAAAGATAATTTGAAATAAAGGTTAGTATTATTACATGATGAACTAGAGTGCATAACTTAAAGGTAATATAAAATTAATCTACAATAAATGTAGTAAATAATGGAGATTTTCTTTTAAAATAAGTCATCTACACACTCTTGTAGTAATAGCTATGTAACCTCACAGAAATCAGTCTCACAGAAAAGAAGATGAGTCCTTATGACCCCTGTTAATGATTAAGAAACAATGTATTTTAAATGTTTTTATCTTTATCTTGATTTATAGATGTGGACAGTGTTTAGGTTCTGCATAAAGAAGGCTCAGATTCTCTCATGATTCTCAACTGTATTTTTAGGTGCAGGGAATCATAGCCTCAAGGGAGAAGAGCTCACTCAGTTCCACTGCTTGAAGCTAGGAGTCCCTTGCAAATTTCAAGTAGCAGATGTTCATTAGCAGCAAGCAGCATTGTATTTTTAAAGTCATTTTTGAGAAATTAAGATGTTGCCTTAAAGTACAAAATGGAACACTAAAACTACATGAGACCTTTTTATTTTAAATGATTTTTTTTAACTGAGTCAAATAATAATGAATACAAAGCAGAAGGCATCCCATTAGTTATTTAATATAATAAGCATTCCTCAAGAACTGGAACATTCCTGAAGAAACACAATCAATGTCCTGCTATTCTGTGCCTATAATTACCAATCTTCAAACTATTGCTATGAAATGCACCCTGTGGATTGCAGAAATCTACAGATACATTATTAAAGTTTCTTAATCTGACACTCAAATCACATGATATGCCTCAGCTAATGAACTCTCTCTCTCTCTCTCTCTCTCTCTCTCTCTCTCTCTCTCTCATTGTTGATCTGTCCCTATTTTTTAATACCCTTAAGGAACAGTTCCTTGAGGAACAATTGGCGTGTTTTTCTTTTTTCAATACCTTCTGCAGCTTGGAGTGTACCCTTGATGAACTGTTCAAGGGATTTTGCTCTGTCATTAGTCCTCTCAGCATCCTGCCTGGTTTGTTCACCATCTGCCGTCACCTTGGTAGCCTAGTGATCCAAAAATCAGGAAAAGTATAATTAATGGACATGACAACACTGCACCAGGAGATATTACGACTGGCTGAATCTGCTTGCAAACCTTTCCTCAGGCAAAAGGCAATCAATGAATTATTGATCAGATGTACTGGAAATGACATGCTCTGCTCAAGTATAGAATTAAATTTTATTACCTCTTCTATAATATACAGACTTTATTTTGGGTTCTTGGAAACCCTAGTCAAATGGCAGAATAAACAAAGGGAATCAGGCTGAGAATATTCTTTGAATTTGTTTAAACCAATGTTGCTCAAAAGATTTTAATGGATGCTACAGCCTGTGCTTTCCACTGGTTTCACTGTTACGTGATTTACTGTTGACCAAGTGCAGTGTACAGCACTATCTACTTGTTACCCTCCTTGAAGGGTAACAATAAGCTAGATGTTACAAGAAGCTGGACGTATTTCAAATCAATACATTAATTAATAGAGGAAGAAAGAAAAAGAGAAAGAGAAGGGAGAATTATTCTTTCAACTATTGTGCTTTGAAATATTTTGCGTATAAGACTTTAGAATGATCAATATATTTTGACTATAAGTATGTGATTTATGACTTTATTGAATCATAACAGCACCAATATAGAGATGAACATCAATTATAGATCTGAAAAGCGTGTCCAGGAGGAAAAAATCTTAATGCTCTTGATTTTGTTTTCAATTTGAAAATATGACGTTTTATGATTTGCCCATTGTTACTTAATGTCTTCCAAACACTTAATATACTAAACTACAAACACTGCTTTATGGAGAAAAGTGTTTGGTGAGGGGCCTGATTTCCCAGAAGGTAGTTTTGAGAGATTCTAGGAAACAGGGCAATGTGCTTTTTCCAACTCATGGGGGAAAAAATGGAAGATCTTCTATGATCTGAGGAAAGATCAAAATCTGTCTAGATATTGCTATGTAAACCCTCTTCTCAATTATAAAAGCATTGAAATCATGTAGCTAAAGGAAAATAATGCCACTTCAAAAAAAAGTCTTAATCTTGTCCCAGTTGGCTCTGTGTAGATCATTACTGTACTCACCAGATTTTAACCAGCCTGCCCAGGAGAACAATTCTTATTGCTATTGTACAAAAATTGTAAGGAAATTCCATTAACATGTAATTATTTACAGTAGTTGAAATGAGTATGCCATATTTGCCCCTGAAATGAAATACATGCAGCTAAACCTCAGATGATTTTGGTTTAGTTTCATGACCTGCCTTACTGTAATTACCTCATAATAATCCATGTTAAAAATAGTTTAAGTACACAGAAGTAGGAACAGTGTTGAAAACATGAACTAGGACATCTGTTTTCATCCTGACCACTAGAATATCATTTCTGTGCAAAGTTTAGGCTCTATTACTGGATAATCACATCACATTCTTTAAGGTCGAAGGCTAGAAATGGGCATCTTAAGTGGTGCATGATCAGCTGTTCCATGATACATTGTGGCACAGCTCATCATACTCCAGGGATATCTACAGACATCCCTGGTTGCCTTGCCCTCCATTTTTGGGAGCAGGAGAAATCCTCTTTAGGGACTTCCCCACAGGTATAATTGCAAGCAAGGTTCCCTCCCCTCCCTGCATTTCCAGATATGCATGCTGAGAAGTCCCTTGCAGAAGGATTTCCCAATGCATGTCTGCAAGTGTGGAAGGGGAAATGGGAGTTCCCCCTCCACCCTTGCAGGTGCCAACAGGGAAATCTGCAAGGGATTTTCCCCTACGCACATCTGACAGCATGGAGTGGGGAAACTTGTACTCCCCATTCCATGCTTATAAACCAGCATGAAGAAATTCATCTGCCTCAGGTTTCCTGCTTATCCAGACACATCCCTGCAAGGACATGGCCCTTCCATGGATGTGTCTGAGTAAGCAGTAGAAGTCAGAGCTTTGGGGTGAGTATCTGCCAGCAGGGAACCCCTGCTGGCAGACACTCACCCTGTGTAGTGCATGGGGGAATCCCTCTGCAATGGATTTCCCCAGGTGTACCTGCAAATGCTGAGTGGGAGGATGTCCCATTGGGGGTGTCCCCCATGCATGTATACAGCACATGATCCATGCTGCTGCCAGGAAAGTATGCCAATGATGTAGTGTGCATTCCTGGCAGCCATATGGGGGACAGGAGATCCCCAAACGTTGAGGTTGCAGATACCCCTGGAGAAATCTCCTACAAAGAGATTTCCTGTTCACTGCACAGGGCACATGCCTGTAAGCAGGAAGCCCCTGCTTGCAGACTTGTACTCTGATGTCCCAACTTTCACTGCTTATCTAGATGTGCCACTGGTGGGACATGTCTCGGTAAATGGGAAAGCAAGGGTGCAGGAGGCTGATTCTGTCTGGGAATTTCTTGGTGTGAGGGATCAGGTCTCACAAGCCTGAGGAGTCCTAGCCCTAGGGAGGCTGGAGAGCCTGGGCAGCTTGACACTGACTGAGCTCTTCTGCCATTAGCAAACAGAAATGGGCTGCCATAAAGTGGTCCAGTTTAATACAACCTTCTGTCATGGCCATACATTTAAGCACCTGTGGAATGATACAAGGCGAGGGCATCTACTTTGCTTTCATTCTGTGCCACCATATACATTTTTATGGCAGCACACAGATGACATCTGTCTCCATCGTAAGGCTCAAGAAAACACATTGACTGTCTAGATACAGAGCTACAGAATTAGCTTGTTGAGATACAAAGGTCACCCAAGATAGGAGACAGGTGAAATAAGAGAATCATCTTGATGGACCACTAGTCTTATCCAGCAGGGCATGTCTGATGTCATCTTCTCTTTATGTATTTGAGAATTTAGGGACAGGGAGTGTTTTTCAAGGTCTGTGAGTCCTACAAACCTAGAAGATGTATACCCACGTATGTCATTCTTATTATCCATCACACTTGGACACTGCCCCAAAATCTGAAGTCAATATAAACAGCAGTGCCTACGCACAACCCTATGTCTTCTGTTTAAACTTATTTCTGCAAGAAGCAACACTACTGAATGGAACTGTGGGATAATCCTGGTAAAGCATTTCTTCAACCTCTGGATGTCACTTGGGAACAAACTCCAGGTGATTCTATACTACATGAACTGCAGACAATAAAGGGTGCACACAATGCTAACCTGTGTTTGGATAATTATGATTCATTGTACAGAGGAAAGGTCTAGCTCCCTATCCAGTATTTCCCTCTGCTTGAAACTTATGTTGCCTCTGCTCTTATTCTCCAGATTTAGTTTCAATTTTCTGTGCAGGGAAATTGTAATTTTCATGTGTAAGGCAGGAGAGAAGTGTTTTTTCTGAGTTGAGGAACATCTTTTTGAACAAGGAAGGTGGAGGGGAAAGACTCAGGTTGGCTGTGTAGAGGTCCTATACGAACCTTAGTAAAACACAGAAATAGCCTTTTTTGAAAGCAAATGCTGGGAATCTTAGAATCATAGCAAGTTAGGGTTAGAAGGGACCTCAGGAGGTCATCTAGTACAACCCCTGGCTCAAAGTAGGAACATCCCCAACAAGATCATCCCAGCCAGCCAAAGCCAGGTCTTAAAAACCTCCAAAGATGGAGGTTTCACCACCTTTCTGGGTAACCTATTCCAGTGTTTTACTACCCTCCTAGTGAGACTATTGTTCCTAATATCTAACCTAAACTTCCCTTCTGCAACTTGAGAACACTGAGAACATTCTAGCTCCATCTTCTTTGGAAACACCCTTCAGGTAGTTGAAGGCTTCTATTAAATCGCCTTTCAGTCTTCTCTCCTCCAAACTAAATAAGCCCTGTTCCCTCAGCAACTCCTCATAAATCTTGTCCTCCAACCCCCTTACCATTTTTGTTCTCCTCCTTTGGACTCTCTTCAATTTGTCCACTTCCTTTCTGTAGTGGGGGCCCCAACACTGGACACAGTACTCTAGTTGTGGCCTCACCAGTGCTGAATAGAGGAGAATAATCACTTCCTGCTGGCAACACACCTACAAATGCTGCCCAGTATACCATTAGCCTCCTTGGCAACAAGGGCACACTTGTTGGCTCATATTCAGCATATTGTCCATCGTAACCTTCAGGTCATTTTCTGCAGAGCTGCTGTCCAGCCAGTCAGCCCCCAGCCTGTACTGGTGTATGGGATTTTTCTGTCCTATGTGCAGAACTTTGCACTTATCCTTTGTTGAACCTTATGAGTTTCCATTTGACCCAATCCTGCAACTTATCTAGGTCACTCTGAATCCCAGCCTTATCCTCCAGCATATCTACTACTCCCCACAGGTTGGTTTCATCAGCAAACTTGCTGAGGGTGCACTTTATGCCGTCTTCCAGGTTGAAGACATTGAGCAAAACTGGTCCTAGATCTGACCTCTGGGACTCCATTTGATACCAAGTTGTCTATTGTACATCAAGCCATTGATTACCACTCTCAGAGTCTGGTGCTCTAGACATTTTTCTACCCACCTTACAGTCCATTCATCCAGCCCATACTTTCTTAGCTTGCCTGCGAGAATGTTGTGGAAGACCATATCAAAAGCCTTGCTAAAATCAAGATATATCACATCTACTGGTGTCACCATATTCACAGAGCCAGTCATCTCATCTCAGAAGGCAATCAGGTTAGTCAGGCATGACTTGCCCCTGCTGAATCCATGCTGATTGGTCCTAATCACCTTATCCTTCAAGTGCTTAGAAATGGATTCCTTGAGGACCTGCTCCATGATTTTTTCAGGAACTGAGGTGAAGCTTACTGGTTTGGAGTTCCCTGAATCCTTCTTTTTCCCTTCCTTAAATATGGACACTATGTTTGCCCTTTTCCAATCATCCAGGTCCTCTCCTGATTGCCATGAGTTTTCAGAGATTATGGCCAGTGGCTCTGCAATCTCATCAGCCAACTCCCTCAGCACCCTTCCGTGCAGCCTATCTGGACCTATTGACTTGTATATGTCCAGCTTTTCTAAATAGTCCCTAACCTGTTCTTTCACCAGTTGGCTGCTCAACTCCTCCCCAAACTCTAGTCTAGGAGATGACCTTGCCTGTGAAGACTGAGGCAAAAAAGGCATTGAGCACTTCAGCTTTTTCCTTATCCTTTGTGACAAGGATGCCTCCCCCATTCAGTAAAGGATCTACACTTTCCCTGATCCTCCTCTTCCTACCAACATACTGGTAGAAACTTATCTTGTTACTCTTCACATCCCTTCCTAGCTGCAACTCCAATTGAGCTTTGAACTTCCTGACATTATACCTGCATGCCTGAGCAAAACTCTTATACTCCTCTCTAGTTATTTGTCCAAGTTTCCACTTCTTGTAAGGTTCCTTTTAGTAGCTTAGTTTACTGAAGAGTTCCCTGTTAAGCCAAACTGGTCTTCTGCCATACTAGTCTTCCTGCGCATCAGAATGGTTTTCTTCTGCATTCTCGGTAAGGCTTCTTTAAAGTACAGTCAGCTCTCCTGCTCTCTTTTCCCCTTCAGACTGGTTTCCCTGGGGATCCTGCCCATGAGTTCCCTAAACAAGTCAAAGTCTGCTTTTCTGAAGTCCAGGATCCTTACTCTGCTGCTCTCCATCCTTCCTTTCCTCAGGATCCTGAACTCAATCATCTTGTGGTCATTGCTGCCCAAGTTGCCATCCACTACTGCATTTCCCACCAATTCATCCCTGTTTGTGAGCAGCAGGTCAAGAAGAGCATGGCTCCTAGTTAGCTGCTCCATCACTTGCACCAGGAAGTTTTCCCCAACACTCTCCAAAATCTTTCTGAAATCAGAGCCTGGAATGAGAAAATGAAGGGCTGGAGCATGAGGGAGGGAGAACAGTGAGAGGAAAAGGAATCAGTAACTGGAGGGAAAAGAATCTAATTAGCTAATAAGGATATGGTTGTGTGGCCAAAATGGAAGACAATGGGGAGAGATGGGGGATAAGAGCTACACTGTTTGTGAAGAAAAAATAAAAAGGGCACTGACAGAGCAAAAACAAGAAATAACATTTTCTTCCACACTTTACATTAAATGCATGGCAATTTCCTCCTTTCTACTTCCTCCTTAAAATACTCCCTAGCACCTTTCACTTTTGTTTCTGTAACCTTCAGATTACAGGAAGGAAGAAGGAAGATGCTTTATTATTTGCCACCCTATAATTTATTCTTGGCACTAGCCATCACTTGGTAGTTAGACATGTCTTTATATAGTAACTACATTCCCAACTTCCACATGAGAGCAAACAGCCCTCCTCTCACCCCACACACTCCCCCTAGCTGGGCCCTTCCTCCTACTGAAGAGCAAAGTTAGCAGTTGGAACCTCCTTACAATCCCAATGCTAAGATGACAAACTGCAATTCAATTAACTATCAATTGTGGGGATAACTGAAGGACCAGAGGCACAGACAGCAAGGCAGGTCTGAAAAAAACAACATGGTAGGCCTCTGGCAGCACCAAGTAGCAGGGTGTCAGTGTTCACATACCCTGGACTAAGATGAATCAGACAGTTCACACATCTGAGGGTTATTATTTCTGTCTATAGATACAACAAGACAACACAGACTGAACAGTCCGTTCGTGTTTCAAGGTTATCCCTTCAAGAAAAGAATCTCTTTTTTTTTTAATTTTCAAGGGTAAGAAAAAAGAAGAAAAAAGGATGCTCACAAGTCCAGGAACTTGTTCACAACCTCAAGGTTGAAAAACCCAAATCTAAGAAGTGTCATTTTCTCTGCTTTCAAATATAGGGTCCTCTTTAATAGAAGGTCTTTAAGATCAAAGACTTTTTAATTATGCTCAGTCCCCTTGTAAGGTGGGAGGAGTAAGCACAGATGAAGGAAAAGAGACAATGAATAAGACTCCGTCATTTTAGCATTGGTGGTATACATACATGCACATACTCTCTAAGTTTACATGCTGTAACTCAGCAAAGATTTACACACACACACAAGCATGCCTGGAAGTACACACCATAATTCAATAAAAATTTGCAAAATAATATACATAATTTACAAAAGCTAACCCACTCAAAATGTCTTAAGGTTGCAATGCTCCTCTTTAGGGTAAGATTTTTAAATGAATTAGAATTTTTCAAACTCCAGATACCTATTCTTAGCTGCACATGTTAAAAGTACACACAGTACCCTGCGTGTGTGCTAATGAAAGTACAGAAAGCAAATGAACTACTTTGCTCAACTCATATCTTCAGGTGAGCTCACTCTTTATATGAATGCCTTTTAAAAAGTTTGTGTTTCATCAAGCATGATGATAATTCCCTTTCTTGGGTTTTCGTACCACTAGGTGGCATACTTTATGTTATTTTCCTTTCAAAGTCTCCTGATAACTGAACTATATTCTGCACTGAAATAAAAACTTTCCCAATAAAAAAGAATAACTAGTGCACAGAAGTGGCCTCCTGGAGACTGTCACTTTCCTCAAAGGTATTTTTTTTTTAAAGTAAAGGTATTTTTTTAAAATTGAATTCTCCCTATAAATACAGTTCTAATGTTTGATTACTTCAGCAATTGACTCTGAATGATAACTAGATATGATTTGAAACCAGAATATACTGCCTTGCTGTGCAGTTCTGCCCAGAACCTGAATCAATTTAACTTGCCATTTCTTCTACAGCCACCAGAGAAACAAGCAACCACAGCAACTGGATTTTTTTTTTTACCATTTGAACTGCAGAAACAGCAGAACTTTTTCTGTAATATGCCTTGAGACTGCCTGGGCACTTTATAACTCAGAGGAATTCACTGAGTGAACTTCTGGTACCTGTGTTGTGACAGGCAATCCCACAAGAGAAACACGTTGTATTATTTCACTGAGATAGCCAGACTCAGGAGGTTTGAAAAAGAATATGGAGTTTTTAGGGGATGAGTTTGCAGATGCAGAAACAAAGCAAAAGCTTTTTTGAAAGGGAAGACTGACTTGAAGGGGGAAATGAGAGAAACTCACATATTCAGTTGCTGAATGCATCAACCAACCAAAATGAGACTTCAGCTACATGAGACTAGCAAGGTAATAATCTCACAGTCTAGCCACCGTTGTTTTTGTCAGCAGTCCTTTTGAGACTTGTTCAGATTTGCCACAACAAAGAGTCTCTTTGGTTTAGCAATAGCATTTTAAAATCCTTTCATTCTTGGGTGCTGAGACTATATCTCAATAAACTGGCCCCTACAAATAAACTGCTGGGGGATGGGAGTTCAAACCGGCTCATTTGATTGAAAAGTGTTTTATAGTTTATCCATTCAACTGTATTAAATTCACCTCCAAAAAAGAATGTTCTCTGTTACTGAACAGCTTCCTCAGAACCAACCTACAACCCTATGGACTCACTCTTGTCAATAGTTCGTTCATCTCTGTGTAAAGGGTATCCAGGTTTTTCTCTGCCAACTGAAGGAGTCTCTCTGGTGCTCGTTGAGGAGATAACAAGTGCTGCAAAAATATTTTAATTTATAGATTTAAATGTTTCAGAAATAATGGAAAGAAGAAACATCAAAGCATGCTTCTCATTGTGGAATACACCTATTTTTTTACACTAATTACTATTGTCATACTCTTCCAAAACTCAGGGGTTTTAACATAGGATAAACAATATATGCTACAATATAACTGTTTTATGAACTGTTACAAGACTTCTACTTTATTTTTAATAGAACTTCATTCTTTTCTTGACTGAAACATTTATTTGCATCTATGTGCACAAACATATTATCACTGAGTGATTAACTTATTACAATAAGTCAAAATAAATAATTGCAATAACTGTTTACCAACTGTGACAAGTTTGAAGTAATTGAGCCTTTATTTTTTCTTCTTCCCTACCTCTAACCATAGCTGTAAGTTTGAGTGAATAGCTGCCAGTCTGTACTGAAGCAGCTGTCTGAGGGGTTGTGCGTATCTACTGTGAATGTACCTTTAATTCCTGTGTTGTGTTCTCAAAACCATACAGCATTTTATATGGAGCAGGCAGTGGGACACTGAGATTGACACTCATAACCATCTGGTTTAGTTGATCCAAGTCATTGAGAAGAACTCCTGTGCATTCATCATCACAAGCTGAGGAAAAGACAGTAAAACATATTTACTCCTGCTAAGCATTTAAGGCAGATATTTGACTCAGAAATATTTTACAGCACACAGAGTTCAGTGAAAGATAATACTACTAATCTCAGATAATTAACCCCAACAAGTGTACAGTACTAAGAAAGAAATTATAGAAACAGCAACTAGAGAAAAAAAGGTCTTACTGCCCAGAACCTGATAACTGGGTAGCATAATATATAAAACATAAAGAGCAAAATTAGCAGACTTAACTAGTTTAAAGCAGCAAAAATTAGCATTACATGTTATAGGTTAGCTTATATAAAATCCTAAATTAGCCAAGCAATTTGAAAGAAGTCTGGAGGAAGAAGACAGGCAGTACAGAAAATCTAAGGAGCACTAAAAAGAGAATTATGGATTGTGCTACAATGTGTTTGACTATAAGAAAACCTACATTCATGCCATTTATATTCTTTATAGATTTACCACACAATAGTGTGGCTAAGTGTGTTAAACTGTAATATAGAGAGCAAAAAAGGTCCATGTGAACATGCTGACCATTCTCCATTAAGCTTTTTTCCACTTCCTTTCATTATCCATCTAATAATTTTTTAATGCACGTGTCTTGTTTTGTAAATGCTGTATAGCTTGAAAAATGCTGTTGTGTATTACACATGCCTTAAAGGAATTTGCAATGTTTCTTTCCACGTATTTTATTATCCATTAAAAGAAGCTCACATAACCTTTGAGTCTCATGTTATTGACCCTACAGACAGAAAATTCACCTCATAGATAGGAAATTATTGGTATGCTTTTCTGTGGATATAAGTCTCTTGTCTTCAAGCACAAAGGTGTTACATAGGATCAGCAGAGCTATACAGCATCTCAGGAGGTGGAGTAATTGTAAAACAATGAATATATTGGGGAAGCTAGAAGACATACAGGGCTGTGCCTAAAATTTTACAAGGATGCAATTATATCAGTCAGAAACATCCTCTTAATGGCTAAAAAACCATTCAATGAAGTGTACATCTTTGTAAAAATATTAGGTATGGGAGATGAAATTCAATGCAAAATGACAGTTTTTCCCAAAAATCTATTGTTCAAGCAGATTAAATTTCTGCTCTTGATAATCCTCAATCACACTCATCTGAATGATCTCTCATTCTATACTGGGCAAGGACTGTGGTTTAATATAGCAGGGTATTGGTTCAAGTGCTGATACAGAAAGAAAAATGGATACTGATTTAATACACTAAAAAGCCAACATGCTAGCTGGAGAGGCATCTGAGAAGATGGATGCTGGAGTATGGCACTAGGAAGAGGGTAGGCAAGTTTCACTAGAAGGAGGATATTGCTGTTTTAACAGATCCTTTCTTCATTTAATTTGTCTTCCTACGCCTCAATATTTCATTGCTTTAGCTGAAGTGCAATGTTCTTGTTGGGGTCTATATATTCTGGTTTATACCTGTCTAACAAAAAACCTCTTACTGCCCCCACTCTTGTTGTCTGTATCGGTGCATTTAGAAGATAGAGAAACACAAGGGAAATGAAAGTTTTACAGCAAGAGTGTTGTTTTTTGTTTGTTTGTTTGTTTTTACCAACTTCTATTCCATAATTGGTCAAGACACACAGAGCTGATAACCATTTTGGAGGCTACAGTAGAAAGCTAGTGCTCTTTTAAGCTGAGGAAATTATTTTAGGGGTAAAATTCATAGTATTACACAAAAGACTGCATGCTTTGGTGTAATGGACTGTTTTTTTATCCTGATGCACAGTATTTTAAATAATACGCTACTTCTATTTGCCCTCAAAATTTTTGGAGTGGATGGTAATAAAACCTAAAAATTGGATGTTAAAGCCAAACTTAATTCACCGTGATAAGAAAATCTTGAATAGCTTATAAAGACATGAAGTGTTCTCAATGAATAAACAACTGCCATTTGGTAAGCCTGCTGTGAGCATTCAGTGTGAATTAACACCTCTTGCATAATAATCATGCTGAAAAGAGGAACTACATCAAGTGAGGAACACAGTTGACTAGAAGAGACAGGGCTAAGTTACTCCAATATACAGGATGAAACGTATTGGAGCAATAGCAAATATTTCAAGAACATGATTATATTTTACATGACTAAATATTTCCAAGGCTTGATCCATAAAATTGTCAGGATAAATTTGTCTAATACTAAGAAATACAGTATTAAATTTAGATCATTGTAGCAGAGCACACTTGTAAGGGGCAAATCATGCAGTCAATATTATAATCTTTCAGTTAGCAATAAACACAAAATACTGCATTTTTTGTTTTCACTACCATCTTTCATGCATAACTACAAAAAACTGTAACTTACCTCTTAGCAAAAACCATCAGAAGGCATATTTCAAAAAAAATATACTTAAGAAACATTCATCACACAAGAAATTACAGTGTAAGACATACATGTTCTATGGACATTAGCCCATTTCCCCAAATGTTATGGATGAAAAACGAATATGGCAATGGAATTAGATCTCTTATCTCAGATCTCACTATATTTAGATCATCTCCATCAAGTCCTCTTTATTCTGTAATTCCTCTTAATGGCCTGCAGATCTCTGAAAAGCTCTCATTTTCTCAATATATTTTCCCCTTCCTTATTTTTAAAGATGCCACATTATATAAAATGTTCATTAAAAAATATTAGCGTAGCATACACAGTAATGATTCAAAACCTGTGTACAAACACTATTTAATGTCCTCCATGGGTTTCTTCTGGATGAGGAGGACAGATGTGGACTCATTCCTGAACTGATCAGTGCTTCTAATCTACAGTAATAGTGAATGCTACACTACTATAATAGTGAATTGCTACAAATCTCTCTTTCTGGCCACTACATGAACTACCAGGTTCTACATGACTGGTGGAAGAAAAATATTATGGTTGAATTTTGCCTTGTGTATCTGAAACCAAACTACTCACCATTAGTAAAATGCCAGCACCCATATTATGATCACAGCTATTTTCCTGTATAAGAGAAATGTGTGGAATCTCTGACATCATTATGTGGTAACTCTTGACAACTCATGACTTCTTAATATTAACTGTTTTTGTCCAGGATTATTTCTTCTGCAATCCTAGATATGGCCATTCAGTGCAGTGACAGACTGAATTTGTAATCAATCCCAGGTGTTCAACTGGATAGTGTATAATATGACACTTTCTTTCTTAATTTTTTTCCTTCATCAGTAGGTCAAAAACAAAGGGAAAAATAGCACATATTCAAAAGAGGTGAAATCCTGGCTTTCTGGAATTTACAGAAAAATATTGTCAGTGAATTCAATGGAGCCAGGATTTCATCCATGACTGTCTCTGAAACCTGGTGAAATTTAGGTTCAGATCTGGATCAGGTTCATTTCTGCTCTGCATTATGTGTAATCCCCTGTTTACTGTCCTTGACCAACATACAGCAGCTAGCAGACTCACAGATATAAAGGTTCCAGGCCTGGCATCAGGGTATGGTGGTTAAAGAATCCTTGATAGTTTTATTTTTTCATTGGTAGAATGCAGGTTTGTTGACTACATGGATAAAAGTTCATCTCTTTTATCATGGTTACAGCAAATTAACAAACTTTCTATATGTGTAAATATATTTTCTATCTTCTCTGTCAAACATGATTTATTTCTATCCTTTCTTATTAGTCAGAGAGCAGAAGCCAAAGTGCCTCCTTTTCATTTATGTCCTGTTTGTATGCAGGCACCAGGCTGGCAATATCTCTCTAAGGAAAAGGTTTGCTGTTTAAGTGTTATAGCAAACCTAAAAGTACTATAGGCTAATTTTTTTTAGCGGCAAGGCCCTAAAAGTTCTCAGTAGGTGAAATATTATTTCATTATGAATCATACATGTTACAGTAAAGTCTGGAGGCTCTATTGAGAAAAGGAACCAATCATGTTTGTGCCAGCCACTGCATTAGCATATGGGAAAAGAATCAGGAAAGGACTCAAATTGGCTAATTAAGCACATAAATGGGACTTAGGCAAAGTTTATGCATCTAAGTTCCAAAAAGCAATTCAAATTACTAAGCACTGAGGTGCACATTAGGTCCCTCTATTTTGGACTGAATGGGTGCATCCACATGAGCAGGGTCATGCGTTTACAGCAGCATAAACAGTAACAGCACAAATTTGTGCTACTACTTTATGCTGCAGTGCACACCCTTGCTCATGTGTACACAGCCTAGGCACCTAAACCTGACTGCTCTTAAATGCCTTCAAAGTCTGTTTTGCTACTAAAGATCCAAGGTGCTTATACTGGTCAGACTGAACTGTACCCTGGAACACTTGGAAGTTGCAATGCCTAAGTGTAAGACCCTATAGAAACATTTTATATTATGTCCACAGTCACCATCCTGAAAAGCTTACAGTCTAAGACCATAGTCATGGAAAGCTTATCCATATACATAACTTTATGCTTTCTGAGCGGTTCAATTTAAGTACCATATTTAAGTGATTCTAAGATGATCTCCCATCCATTTAACATTGGGTTAGCCCCTTGTCATAAAATCAAGCAGGAAGGCAGCAGCAAGGACAGATAGCTGCTATGGCTTGGGTACCAGTCCCTACCTGGGGCTGGGGTTGTAGCCACAGCTTCAGCTGCTATAGGAGAGAGTAGAGACTTGGTGGGGGGGGCAAGGCTGTGGGGAGGCAGACAGGGGGCAGAGGTGGCAGGGAGGCAGACACAAGCACCTGTTCCCCCACTACCTGCAGTATTCCTGGCGGGGGGTTAAAGATGACCCTCCAAAACAAATTTATAAATTTTCCATGTATAGAATCTAATTATCAGAGGGCTGTCTTAAATTCAGGGTCGTGTTAGATTTGAGTAAATATGGCAGTTACACAGTGTATAAAAATGCACATGTGCAAGGTTTTGCAAGAATTGGGGCTAATTTAAGACAGGATCAACACACTACAGATTTGACAGAAATCCCACTGAGAAGAATGGTTGTCTT
Source organism: Caiman crocodilus (assembly GCA_030014935.1). NCBI lineage: Eukaryota > Metazoa > Chordata > Crocodylia > Alligatoridae > Caiman > Caiman crocodilus. Next base: position 100,535,267 of record JAGPOW010003642.1, on the reverse strand, counting down.
CCCATTGTCTTCAAACAGCTTAGGCTCAAGCTCTTTGGGAAAGAAGGAAAAAAAGCTGTCACTGATAGGAAGTCTGGGTGATATGCGTTGCTTATATGCACAGTATTAAGTGCCTGATAGCTTAAACTTTGAATCTTCCATAATTGTTTGAAAAAATTAAATATTAAGGGCCTCAATCATTTGCTGTCCCCTAAATGTACTATTGGGCATTGGGAATCATTGCTGTAGAGATTATATCCATGTGCAAAGTTACCTGTGTGTACTAAGGTCCATTTTAAGGCATGATCAGATCTAATTTGTGATCCCAACAATCACACACCTTACCAAGCACATGTGCACAGCAGGATGTCTGATTTTGGGATCAGGCATCAGATTCTAGTCATGCCTTTCTTGCCAGATCCTGATCCCAGCCCCTGCATCAGAAAATTAAAGCCTGGGAGCCCACAATAAGCTATTAGTTGGGGATGGGGCCAAACTGGGATTTAGAAACAGACATAGTCCAGTCCCCAGCTCTGGCAACTATCAGCTGATTATCAAAATCCCAGATCAGGGGCACAAGTAGTCTTTACAGGTCCCAGTGTACCGGGACCCTGGGACTGGACTGCTGGAGCTCAGTCCCAGGATTCCCATGCATAGGGATGAGTAAAAACTGTTTGCTGACCAGCAGGGGAGCATACTGGGTTTTTACAGGTCCTAGGGTCCAGGGAGTGGTTCTTTTCTCAGCCCAACCAGGTAGGGAACAGCTGTGGGCTGCTCCACACTAGATCCTGATATTCAGCTGAATGGGCCAGCCTGAACTGGCCACATGTTCAACTTAAGGCATGATACAAAATAGCAACAAAGTTGTTACACATTATATGATGTCAAATAACTTTGTGGTTCAGTTATTCAAGGCACAATTAACCTTCTAATCATATCTTAAATGTAACATGTATCAGAGCCCTTAGGATTGGCGCTATAACTTTTTAACTCTTACAGAGTTGTGCATATTTAGGAAATATGGCAACCATAATTAAAAAGTCAACTCTTGCCTACAGTACCAATGGCACAATATCCAAGCTCTCACCTCTAATGTCTGCTACAAGTAGAATACTGATACTGGGTCAAATGTTGGTCAACAATGATTTTTATAACAGCATTTAAATATTTTTCTAATTTAATGCTATTGGGGTGCACAGACAGAATAACTGATTATAAATTAAAATTCATAACTGTGCAAAATTAAGAAAATCGGGGGTAAATTGTTCATATTTGAAATTAAACAATTTGTCCCAGCATCACTAAAAATAAGCTCTCACCTGCTACTAATTTTCTTATTGCCTAAGAAGGCTATGGTTTTTTTGAACAAAGAAGGGAAAATGAGTTATAATAAATGGATTCCATGAGAACACAAGGAATGTATGTATATTAATCAACTAGGAGCCCTTCATCAACATGCCACTCTGAAAATGCGTGAGTTATTTCCCTACATCATTCAGACTACTGTCTTTTTTCATAGGATATTTATTTTTGGCCATGTTTTTACCACTCTGTCCTAACTGCACATCAGAGTAAACCTACCATTATTCTGATGAGGTTACTGGGGAAGCTGATTTTGGAACAGCTATCCATCTGTAGTTATTGTTCTGTTCTAATGAAAGTGTAACTAACTTGTTCCCATTGTACAATAGTTGTTTAAAGCAACCTGTCACTATGTACAATGTAACTGTCATGAAACAACACTGAAAAAGGTTATCTCCTAAACAGTAGCAAAAATAATAAGACATAATTTTTTTTAAAAAGAAGTAACAACTGTTAGGTATGACAAACTAGTATTGTACAAATTAGATTATATTTTTAATGCAATTATTTAGATGCAAGTGCACACATTTCTTTGGTATTTTTCTGCCTTTTCTCTGCAAGTTTCACCATTATGCTATTTAGTATAAAGAAACATTAACATATACATGTTACATTTGAATAATAATACATTGTAATAGGTTGGCTAAAAAGTCATCTTTAATAGGATTTCAGTGTGTATTCCTTAACTTTTATGTCCTGTTTTTAAATATAGTGTTGCCCTTTAAAGAACATTTCCAAAGAATTCATTAGGAGAAATTATTTGGTGCTGAACACAACCATCTAAAATCTATATTAATTTCTGATCATATTAAATATGATCTACCAAAATGTTTATAGCTTGAGCAGGCAGTTATGTTAAATGTATAATACATACAACTATATCTACTACCTACATGTATCCATTTGTGTATATTTGCCTTAAAGTAGGCCACTTTTAACTACCTAAACTGTAACATAAGCAGTCAGATCCTCATTTGCAATGTTCAACTTTGCACCATCAAGGGCTCTGGGTAGGGGACAAAATGTATCAGGGCTTCTCTAAGTGACATCCACTTTCAGTAGCTCTTGATGGGACCTTTGACAGCTAACAATCATCAGTACATCATAACTTCACCAATGGTCTTTTTCTCTGACACACTTTATATCACATCCTCTATAATCTATGAGGAGAAAGTGCATACAACCACCTATACTGGCTCAATGCATTTGGGCACATCATAAACCTACTGTTTGAACAGAACCAACTGGGGAACTGGGAAGTTGGGAAATGGTCTGCCACATTTAAATTAAAGGAAAATGTTGGCTCAAGAACAAATGAATATAACCTGGCCATAAGTAAATCTAGATTGGAAGCTGGAGAAAAGATTTTAGCCATCATGGCAGAGAAACTGTGCAAAAGCTTCCCAATAAGAGAAGCAGTGGCAAAAAAAACCAATACAAAATGAAGCAAAACTAACTCACTTTAAGAGACAGCTTGAAGAGATTATGTGGGGTAAAGGGAGTTATGGAAGAGATTACGTGGTGTGCTTGTCTGAACAGCAGAGGACTAGGCTTAATAATGTGAAAAAGACCCTCTGAGTCCTACCTTCCAATACTAAAATACGTAAGTCTAACTCTGGTTCTCAGATAGGAACAAGAAAATGAAACTTGTGCGTAGGTAGAAATAAAAATATTACTCTGAAGTTCAAATTGATGATCTAATAATTTAAAATAGTTCAGTTTTTGCTCACAATTTTCCCCACATAAATACAACAAGGACAGGCACCTAAGGCTAGGTACAGACATTTGAAAAGCCTGAGGAGGAACAGATCCAAGTTATGTGGTTTACTCTAAGAACCCTAGGCCCTTTGGTGGCAAGGACACACAGGTGGCCTGAACTGGCCAAGGCCAGCAGGTTGGGGGCACTCCTACATGACTCCCAGCATGCCTCTGGGCTGCCAGAAACTGCTGAGCACAGCCCAGGCCACCCATGATGACTGGCTGACAGGCACAAGCAATCATGCCCCCAACCCCCTGCCACATCATCTGTTGGCCACAGGCATCTCTCAACTGCAGCCAGCCAGCAGAGGGAAGCATGTTTGCCTTGCAGCACACTTAGGCTCTGGTCCCCTGAGGCTACCCTCACTCATGCGGGTATGGGGGTCTCTGGGTTTTGTCCAGGGTGAGGACACAAGGGTCCACCCCAAGCAGGACAGAGGTGAAGGTGGGAGCATGGATTAATGCTGGTGCCACTCACTCATTCTGTCATCATTCATCCTGCCTCCATTAGTATGGAGCTTGTATGTGTGAATGGGATTTTAGCTTTTGTAAATCATACTATTTACACACAGAAGTGATAGTGCTTATCATCTGGGTGGCAGAACAGGCCCATGGACTGGGCCCATACCATTCATCTGGCCCAAAAATGGGATTAGGAGGGCACCGCTTGTATATGATAATACAAAGTACAGAGCAACAGAATCAGGCCCTAAAGCTTTTCTTTTGTGCTTTTATAATACACTATAAGATAGTTACTGAATAGTAATAATGGTAATAATACTTTTCATTTATATAACATCCACATTCAGCATCTGGGAGCATCACATGCAAATATTCATTGCCCTTGGGAGCAGAGTGGGCAGACTGATGTAACTCGGGGTGGAGGCAGGTGTGACATGGAGAGGACTGGCAAGTCTGGGGAGTGGGTTGGCGGGTCCATGGAGGGAGTCAGGGGACTAAAATAGCATGGTCAGGGTTGGGAGAATGGAAACAGCATAGCCCCAGGGCTGAGGTGAACAGCTGGCTTTCCCAACCCCAGGACTATGCTGAGAACATGTACAGGCATTCATCATGAGATCAGGTTAACTCTGATCTTTCTCAGTCTAAGCACCTCCTGTGATAGATACACTAAAATATTAAAATAGGTGCACTAGTTTTTGACTAAATTAAACCTTCTGATTGGACATTGTCTGCATGTCTAGTCATTTATATCAACCAAGCTCTGATTATGTTGATCTAAATTAAAAACATTAAGAGCTGGCATTTACTGGGTCAGAGCAGAGGTCCGTGTTACCCAGTATTCTGTGTCACACAGTGGCAAAGAGTGGATACTGAAAGGGAGAGTGAACAAGGTATGACCAGGGCTTTTTCTACTGTTCCTCTCTCACTTGCAGCCTCCAGCATTAAAGTCTAGGAAGATTTGATTCAGAGGCAGTACCCCTTACTCCCATCCTCAAAGAATCTGGCCAATCCCTTTCTGAATCTGGCTAAAGTGTCAGTTTTCACAGCATCTGGTGGCAATGACTTCTACACTTTAAACACATACTGTATGAAAAACAGCTTCTTTCTGTTAGTTTTAAACTTACTACCTACTACTAGTCTCTTTATGACCCCTGGTTCTTGTATTGCAAGAGATAGTAAATAATTAATCCCTATTTACTTTTTCAGTGTCATTTAGTATTTTGTAAATCCTTATCATGTCCCCTCTCAAGTATCTCTTCTAAACTGAATAGGTCTAGCCTCTTTAGTGTTTCCTCATATGGATGTCTGTCCCTATATACCACAAATCATCCTTGTTGCTCTTTTTTGTACCTTTTTTAATTCTACTATATCCTCTCTGAGGTGCGGGGACAGAACTGAGCACAGTATTTAAGGTGTGGACACTTTATACATTTTTTATACGGATTTATAAAGGGGCCTAATGATAGTTTCTATGTGTTTACAATTCTTTTCTTAATAATACCTAATATTTTGTTTGCCTTCTTGACAGCTGCTGAGTACTAAGCTGATGTTTTTAGTGTTAATGCCTAAATCACTGAGACTTAAACTCAGTAAGTTTAAGTAGCAAGTAACAAGTACTATTAGGATTTTACCCAATGTGAAAAAGACATGTTATTAGTATGGTGTCTCTCTGTGATGTTATATATGATTCACTTAGAAAAAGAAAAATAGCAACATGAAAAAGCTCCAATTAAAATCTTACAACAAAATTAAGATCAGATAAAACATTAAAACTAGTTCATTCTGCCCTGCCAATCTATCTGAACATGCACAGGATAAAAATATATAATGTACTAAGGGCTTATTGGATCCCTATCTGTATTCTATTTTAAAAGGAACAATAATGTGAAAGCCTGGAGGGAAAGAAAGATCACAATTAAATTAATTCCTACTCAGTTTTTTGGAATAAATTGCCTTATTTCACTTCAGGATTGATTAAGTGTCCAAGAATACGTTTTGCAACCCTATTTTTTGTGTGCTTTTGATAAGACATAAGAGTACAATATCACAGGAAATGAGATTGTGGGCTCAGAACAAACACAATATCCAATTTCACGGAAACCAAATTCCAAACAATAATAAAAAAGAAGACAATCTGAACATATAAAAACTGAAGGCATGGGCAAAGGTACCTGTACTGTAAAATTTAACTCAGTGTTTTAGGGCTGTATTGGCTATTAGTTTTATGTTTTAAACAAAAGACTTTTTTTGTTTGTTTGTGAACATATACTGTCATTCCTTCTATCTTCTAGCTTTCAAAAGGAGGTTGTGAATTAGTATGACCAAATAAGTCTTGGTGAAAACTTTTCAAAGTTTGTATGTGACTCATGGTACAAACCTGTGGAACCACTGATTAAAAATTTAGGAGGATACTAAAAAATTCAATAAACTCAAATCTTTAATCTGTCAAAGTAGCAATGCCAACCTTTGGCAAAACTGCAAACTTTAACAAAAATAAGTCCTTCAGAGCTTTCTTGTAAATTGTGTATTAAATTTTGCTGAGAATTTTCCCAGCAGCTCAAGGCTTTTGAGAACAGGAAAGTAGATTGCCAGGGAAAATCAGAATACTGATGGGTATTTTCAGGGAAGAGGGGGTTAAAAAAGAATACCAAACCAACTATAGATACAACTGGTACAACAAGATTCACTTTATGGCATGCAACTAGAACCACCACCAAATCCCCAAAGTAATGTTAGTGTACATACAAACACACTTCATGCCATCACGCACATGCCGATGCTTGCAGCCTGAACAGGTCCACCCTGTGGATCCAGGTTTGCAAGTGCACTGTCCGGTGACTGGATCACAGGGGATAGGCAGTGAACCGTATGGATCACACTCACATTCTTGGCAGGATCCTCCTGGAGTTTTGGGGTCACCAGCATACCCAGAAGAACATCTAGACATTAAGCATATGAACTCAGAGTTGGTCTATTGAGATGCATACTGTGTTATAATTCCCTCTAACTGGCTAGCCTGTGATCAAGTTGAATCTTCCCAAAACATGTCATTTTTTAATATCTGGGTACTCTGTGACTAAATACACAAATATAGGGGAGAAATTTGGCAAGCAAATTGACAAAATAATTATAGGCACCATAATGTAATTAATATGCAGGTGTGGCTCAGGACTGCGGGAATGGGCAAAAGTGAAGCCAGCATCCTATAAGTTTTTAAAACCTCACTACAGAATGACTTGAAAGTTATCCCATTATCTGCCTCTTATTTCAAGACCATAAAATTCTTTCTGCGTAGTTTCCTGACCACATAGTTAAAAGTGACATTTATATTAATAAACACCTGTTAACTGTGCTCAACTTATTCATATTGTATATGCAGCTACATGTTGTTATACATGGGAAAACTACATTTCTTTAGTTTATTAAAGTTTAACTGTAAATGTCTTCCTTGTAGTCAATATACAGAAGGATATAATAGTCAGTATGAGAATCTGAAAATAATGCTAGACATTGAAGCAAACTATATTGACAATATATAATTTTACATAATATAACTATTTCATTTGAATTTGAGAGTACAATGAAATAAATGAAGAATTAAAAAAACATTTAAAAGGTTATACTGTAATGCTAATGAATTTATCTATTGTAAATTTCAAATGGAAATTTGTAAATACTTGTTACATCCAGATTCTGAACCATAAACAGAAGAGGAAATACTTTGTCAAAAGAAGCATATTTAGAGATTAACATGTTTTCATTAAGATTCTTTTTTTTTCCCCCTCACGCACGGCCTCCTTTTTCATTATCTCTCCCTTGCCAGCCCACCCACTCAGTCCTACCTTTCACAATATTGGCCTTCATAGCCACGTGGACAAGCAGTGCACCGATAATCATAGTGCCCTTCCACAACACAAGAGGGGCTGAAACTACAATAGAAAAAGAAACATAATATTAATATACAGACATCTAACTTTAGTTTGCCTATAGAAGAAACACAAACAAATTCTGCATACACACATTCAAATGATTTGAGAGAATTCTCCTGGGTGTGATTTCCTGGTGAAAAACACTTACCTGGAGATCCCCAAACAGATACTTAAATGCTAACCATAGGTGACTGGTGCCTCCTGAGTCAGTGGGGGCACTGATTGTGCCAACCGGGGCGGGGGTCCCCCTGTGGCAGATAGTGCTGATGGGGGAGGTCCCAGAGCCAATCATGCTGACTTGAAGTGGCAGCAATGCACCACTGGCAGTTTCGGGGCTGAGGGGGGCATGATTGGCTGTGGGGGAACTGCAGGGATTGCTTTGTCTGGTGCCTCCACTCTCCAGCCTGCACTCTCGGGGGGAAGCATCAGAGCTTTTGCCTGCCCCCCCTGCCCAGGAATGCTGGCTGTCAAGGGATGCACCAATACTCTCAGGGGGTGCACATGCATCATCACTGATGCTAGCAGAAAAGAAGAGACCCTGCAGTGCCGATGCTATGCAGACCGAGGGCCTCTGCATATATATCTCAGCATGTTCTGCAGGATCCCTTAGTCTGCCTGGAGACAGATAGCAACAAGGCACAGACTGCTCAGAGTCAGCCTGTGTCTTCCCACAGCACAATGTGGGAATTGTGAAAGGGTTTTTTTTGCTGGAGGAGTACAGTACAGCTTAAATAACAAATTCTCTCTCAGGGGCTGGGGGAAAGCAAAGTACCCTGGGCTGCTGAAGGGCTATGCTGTGGCTTGTCTCAGAAGGGAAAGTATATAGACATTCACTCTCCCAGCAAAAATTCTCCCAGAAGTGATTTAACCCTGGTTGTTTCTGGGTTATTTTTGTTCTGGAGCAGCCATTTTCACTCTAGGAAAAAATCCTGAACATCTGTACAGTAGTGGCTTCTACTGGGGGATCAGTGACTTTCCCAACAGAAACTGAATGCCTTTACATGACAAAAGTCTGTTCTTCAATAATAACACCAGATTTTCTTATCTACCTGCATACCCCCACTGAAATGCTCCTCACCAATGATAAGATTTCTACAGATCACTTTTATGCAGATTGAGACACAAGCTGGGAAAAGTTTCTCATTTCACCCAGAACAGTGTATTTTCCGGCTCTCCATGTTTACCTATTTTTTAGGTTCTCTGTCCCATATTTTGTACTGCAGTACCTCTGACACCTAATAGATAGATTCAAACCTGCCCAAGTGTTTGCTATTATTAGTTATTTCTACTACCTTGGCCCAGAAACTTACTGTGCCACGTCCCATACAATAAATCAAAAACATATAGTTCTTGTCCCTAAACAATTTATAAAGGGTAAGTGGATACAGAAAGTCAGACAAGGAAATTATGAAAATACAGTTCAGCATGCTAGGAAGAAGTTTCAATATATCAGAAACACATTTTATTTTAGTTATTTTTTGTAGGCATTGTGGAAAGGAAGAACTTTAAGGAAGGCTTGAAAGAAGGTAACTTGTGGAGGTTCCTAGCCAGCTGCTGCCAAGCCTGAGAGGCAATGTGAAGAAGCTTGTTTAAAAATTTAACAAGGAGAATATGGAGAATGGCATCACTTCTCCACTAGAGAAGGGAATCAACATTTTTATAGTGAATGAGAGAAGTTATATCTGGTAGGGATAGTATTGAAAGCATAGTGAAGAATAACATAGTCAAAGCAGTGAGCTAGGAAAATTATACTTGTATACTGATATGCCTGGATATGATCAAAGCATTTGATGAGACTGAAGAAAAGGATATCATGATAATTGAAACTCAAGGTGATAAAACCCTGGATAAGAGTTTTAGCTAAGGATAGGAAAGGCCACATTAGAGATGTTGAAGTTAAACCTTGCTGATTCTTTCTGTATAGCCTAGATATGAACTGAAGATAATGCCCTGGTTACAGACTTGAAGAGCAGGCAGGACTGTGCTCTTGGCTACAGTAACTGAGAAAGTGGGTAATGGTCAGAGCGTGAATGGGAAAGATTGATAGTTTTGTTTTAATTATGTTCACCTTGAGCTGAAAGACTGCCACAAATAAATGCCAGAGGAGGAGACTGAGATATTAGTGCAGATGCAGGGGAGATGGGTCTGTTATAGAGAGGTAGGCCTGTGAGTCAAATGCATGGAGAAAGTAGTTGAATTTGAGACTGAAAATAAGATTACCCAGAGATAATGGGGAATGGGAAAAGACAAGGACACCATCAACAGAACCTGTTGAACTACCAAAAAGTTTTCTTAAAGGTGGATGAGAAAATGATAGAGGAAGAGAACAAGAGGACCAAGTTTCAGAAACCAAGTGAAGACAAGATATCAGAAGAGAATCATGTTCAGTGGTGTCAGTGGCAGGTGACAGGCTCAGAGAAAAAGGAAATGGAATACAGTTCTGCACTTGGCTAGAAAGACATCAAACACTGGTCAAAGCATGTATGTAAATCTCACCTTCTTGGTCTGGCCTTCAAAGTAGTAAATAGCTTGAGTATTAGACTAACTAAAATATTTTCTTTTTAGCTCAGTCACTGAATGTTTTACACATAGAAGATAAGTTCTGTTCCTCCATCCAGTAAGTATATCATATGCCTTTGAAAAATGAGTACTATAGCAAACTGTTGGAATCCTTGTAATTTGGCTTCCTGTACTCACATAAATAAATAAATAAATGGAGGAAAAATGCAGCAAAGTGTCAAAATGATGCAATGCTACAAAATTTATTCATTCAACACTTTGTGCAAGAATTTCACAAAGGGATTGCCAAACCAGATTACTGCTGAAAAAGCACTGAGGTGGCTTTAGTTGGGACGAGTACGCTCCCTTGGTACAGTGCCATCAGCATCCTACTCTAACGCGTTTAAAATGCATTAAATCAATAGCACTTGAATAAATAATAAAATTATACCTGTGCAAAAAATGTAAACAAATTGATCTACTCACAAACTCATTATCCAACACATTTTTGAGTCTGTAAAAATGGATCCACAAACCCATAAACAACTCATTTTCTACATTTTTTCAGCGCATCACATTTGAAGCTGAATTCTGAGTACACAGAAATAAGAAAACATCCTTTACAACTTGGAGTCTTGTAAAACTTTAAAAATGAAAACAATACAATTATATCCCATTGCCTCAAAAATATTATTGTCAATCTAAATTCTGCAAAGTGGCTGAATCACTTGCCTATCTGTATTGTATGTATCAGTCAATAGTTTTAATACTATCTGCCTTTCACAGAGTCTCTGAATCTATTTTTTTTCTTATTGTCATCACCAAGAGCTTTGGCGCAGCTCCACAAAAGGACTTAAGCACCCGAAGTATAATTTAGGCAGAACTGAGATTGCATCAGTCTAGACGTGCTGTCTTCAAAAACCCTGGCTACCTTACTGGTCCTCAAGTTTTGGGTGCACTAAGCTTTTTTTAGTGAAGTTTCTTAGGCACCAGGGCTAAGTACAGACAATCAGAAAGCCTGAGGCTGAATCAATTAAATCTGTGCAGGTTAGTTTAAGCTATATAGATTGAACCAATTGGCAAGTGAACAGACATTCACTTTTGATTTTAGAAATGTAGCCACCTTCCTGCGGTAGTCCAGGCCAGAAGCCAAGGGGCACTAGAGTATGCTTCCCTGTTTGGCTGGAGCAGACAGCTTGGGCCAAGGTTAGCCCTCCCACCCTGCAAGGGGAGAGGGTTTGTGGGGGAGGCACAAAGTGCCTTGGAATGCTGGGGGACTATGAGTTAACTTGAATCTAGAGGGGATCTGAGACATAAATTCAGTAAACTGATTTAACGTAAATCAGTTAAATCTGATGCTACATCCATCAAGGTTTACCTTAAACTGGTTTCAGCCATTTTGTAAGTGGTTTATATGTAGTGAACTTCTGTTATGTTATAGATCTGAACCTGTTTCCAATCACTTATACTGGTCCATGTGTAATTTCTGTCCTTAGCCCACAAGTTCTATATATGCCATTATTTTGGCAGCTCAGTGCCTCTCTCATGCTAAAGCATGACAGGGATCCTCAAATAAGATGACTGACTCCCCTGAGGGGTTCAATCCAGTAGGCTTGCTCAGAACATGCTCATGAACAAAACACTTCGTCTATGTTCACTTGCACTTAAATACATACCTCTAAGGCTAGGGACATTACACATAAGTGATCATAAACTGATTTAAACCTGTAACAGAACAGATGTTCAGTGTACATAAACTAGTTTGAGAATGGATGAAACCAGTTTGAGATAAACCTTGCTGAATGTAGTATTAGACTTAACTGATTTGGCTTAAACTGGTTTATGCAATGTCTGTCTTAGACCCTTTGCTGGTTTAAAATAAATCACGCCCCCCACCCCAGCATCCCAGCATGCTCTCTGGGCTAGGTGGGGCTCTCTGCTCCAGAAGCAGGGCTGGCCCCTCGTGGCTGCAGCTCCAGAGATTTGCAGGCTGCTCTCCCCCTCCCTTGCTAAACAGGAATTCCCCCCTCCCCTTTGCCTTGCAGAGAGGTGTCTGTGTATTAGCTAGCAGACCTCATTCTGGTTATGGTCTGTACTGAAATCAACAGGTAGAATTAATAGGCAGAATCAACAGGTAGTTGGTAATGTCCCTGTGTTGTTTTCTTAATGGGGTGATAAACACTGAGTTAGGGGTGATAAACACTGGTATCAAGTCTCTGCTGGGCTAATCAGAGCATCCTGCCAGGGCCTGACAATGGCCCATCTCAGCTCAGTTTGGTGGAAGAAATGGAGGGCTGCTCTAGCACCCTCTGGCTTCTAGCCTGAGCCACTGCAGCCATGTGCCTGCATTTCTGGGATGTCTGTCTGGGTTACAAACTGATTTAGTCTAGCGAGGTTAGACTAACCTGTAAAGACTGAATCAATTCAGGCTCAGGCCTTTTAAATGCCTGTACCTAGCCCTTGTGATGATACTGGTGGTGCCCCCTTTTTTACAATAGCACACAGCAGGGGGGATAGGACCTGGGTCTGAGGTGAGAATGCTTAAGGGGTTTCTCACCCACATTTCTCATTGCTTATGCAATTTACAGGCAACAGTAATTTTCCAGGTAAAATACTGAAACAGCTCAGAGCATGGACAGGAGCCTATGTCACTCATCCTACAGGGGAATATTAGTCACCCCTGCTCCCTCATTTTGCCCCAGTCAATCTTATTTCTATTTTTTGCAGTTATACTACTTCAAGAGGAGACTTGCTGTATTCCAGAGAACCCTACATTTGGGCTGATAACATGCTCTCCTGAAGGGGGAGAAAGATGTAAGTTTGGATATCCTTAAGCTGAAGAGGGCTTAGGGCTTAGCTCTCTCATGTCCTTGGCTATTTTACAGAAGGGCAGCACCACAAGAAAGAAGTGACCCCTGCTGTTTTTAAAAGGAATGATATATCCAAGAAAGAGTTTCAGACAGTGAATCCTGATATGACATAAATACTTTCCTGCAACCCAGAGTTGAGTGCCTAAGACATAAATGGCTTATTACTGTATTACAGTTCATGCTGGCAATTAATCTCATTTTGAACTGACTTTCTCATGAATTATATAGTCACCTAACAAGGGAGAGATTCCACTCCCAGAGACAGATACCTGAAAGTATAAGGATCATTATGTTTTGTAAAAGAATACCTACAGGTCGACAGTTTTACAGTCTTAGTAATATGTTGCATTTGATGTGTTACTAAGAATTGAAACAGATAACTTAATTTACCCTTAATTATTTGTTTTGGCTGATCTAGACTGTACTTATGTGCGCTGAAGGATTCTTAACATCACTTTCCTTGGATGAAGATTGACTGAGCTATCAGGTACTGAGGTTAGACTTAGAACCTTCCCATCCAAAAATGACCCAACCTTAAACTATCCTTCATAACAATGGAATGATGAAAGTAAAAGATGCCATTTTTAAGAGAAGCATAATAACCAATATACTCACTACAACATTCTAATCAGTGACAATGTAGAAAAGTGGCTTTCAAGAAAGCCACATGGTCCCAGATTTCCAAAAGAATGAAAATGTGCTACAAACCTCTTAGATAAGTGGTAAAACATGATTCCTAATGGCATGAAGGGCATCTCAAGTGTTAAGGTATCATTTGAGGGGTACACAAGCATAGGGAACGTGGCAAGCTTTATTAGCATAAGGCAACCAATAAAATGTATACTGCAATAACTGCATTGCTTTAAAATTATTCTGTTCTTCATAAATTGCCTAAAACTCATGTAACATTAAATAAGGAATCAATAAATTCCACAGTAGAGGAAGAAAGGCACTGTAATACATTTATATCAACACAATATATGAGCTTAAGATTTTTTACAGCTCTCTTGTGGATACATTGTACTTGAGCTCTGCTCTAGCGTCACTTGTGAGAATACCTTTTATAACACACATTCATTATCTTTGAGTATTGCATTTTCCATTCCTTTTTACTTTATTCATCACTAATTAGCAAGGGAGCAATTCCTGACTCTTTAAGCAAGATCAATTAGTAAAAGTGAATTGGAAACTTTTTAGCATGATTCTCTATGCTGTATTTCTACTGTGTACAACTGACTGAGGACACAGAGACCAAGGCAATGATATTAGTGGGTGGGTAGGCATTTTGTGCCATAAACTTACTTGTTACTGGAAATGATCAGAGGACAAGCACAAGGCTGGCAGTCATCTGGAGATCCTTGGACATTGCCATAAAATCCCAGGGCGCACCTTTCACAATGGTTACCAGTGGTGCTGGGATCACAGTTCTACAAAGGAAGTGGTGGGCGGAGAAGTGTTATTTGATAATTACAAGAAAGAAGGTAATATTTTGTTCCCACCCTAAGGGATTCAAACATTCTTAGATACAAAGGATGTTTTTCACTGAATGAGCTTTTCATTGTTGCCTCTGATATGATTCTCATTGGGGTTGCCTCCTTTGAGAATCTGCTAAGCCCATGCAGAGTTACATATGGATTTTCATGAAACAAGAATGGAGCCCTGCAGCTAGCCATATATATTGCTACAGAATATCTCATCCCCTTCACCCATCCTTCCCTTTCTTCCTCAGCTCCTGCTGTACAAGAGGTAGGAGAAATAATCAATTAAAACTCCATCTTACTCCATCATCAGGTCATGCATGTTATTACCTATTGTAACAAAATTTTGCTTGTTGGTGGGAAAAAAGAGTAAACTGCATATTTGATTTACAGGTATTTCACTTTTCCTGCTTCAGCTAGCAGTAGCTGAGGTTGGGAGATGAGGGGAAGGAGGAAATTTATGTAACTGGAAGCCCTAATTGAAGACGATCATTATGAAAAATTCTAACTGATTTGTATTAAACTAAAGGACATTAAAATGCATCATCCAATTTTTCAGTTCCATGGCACAACACATGATTTTTACATTATGATGAACACAGTACATGGGTTTGAAAACACTTATTAATACCTGACATATCGATGTTTCAGGATCACACATATCACTATGTCCATGGCACTCACATACAACACAGGTACCTAGGGATGCACTAGGTCTCCTGCCAGCAGATACTGAATGAAGTCTATAAAATCCTGGAGAACATATCTGCAAACAAAGAAAAGAAAACAGTTCATTAGATAGTGAACAGATGAGGGAAGCAATGAAAGCTCATCTTTGCAAAAAAGAAACCAGTTATTTCAAGTAGTGAAAAAAGTTGACAGGCCTCCAACTGTGTTATAAACAACATACAATACTTTACAGAAACTGGAACCAAGCCTAATTGGAAACATCACTGTAAAGTCCCTGGAGCACTCCATTGGTACCAGTCTTTTCATATTGCAGCTTGCAGGACTGTTCATTCAGATGCAGAATACCCAGCCTTTCACTCTGCGCATCAAACATCCTTCCTTGTATTTCTTGAGAAAGAGGTTTATTTTTAAAACAAATACTGCATAGGCTGTTGGGAGCAAGCAGGATGATTCTGCTCCCCTTGTCCTTGGTGTGTTTTTCAGGCTTGACAAGATAATATCTGCCTACATACTGGCTGATGGATAACAAACATGCCCAATGATACTCAGCAAAAAAAAATGTCTTCACAGCTGCATTATTTATAGCCATGTAATTTAAAGACTATAAAAGTAAAGAATTCAAAATAATAAAAGCTTTACTTGTCTTGGGACTATTAGCTCCAAAATCAAATTTATCCATCACTGATCTATTTTTTTTCACTTGGCAATAAAATTCTGAGAGCAAACCAAAAATTGCTAGCAAAGCTGACATATGCAAAATCAAGCCCTCAAGTCTTCATTTTCAGGCTTATTATGTAAATGTATTGAAGTGTCTATCTAGCTCTCCAAAAGCGGACAGCTAGGGACGTACAAAACAAAACAGGGCTGTTTGGATGGTTCAACCCATTAGGGGTTAGTATACAGCTGAGACACAGATACTACCTGATATACTAGTGACCAGATATATTGATCTGATGAAGGGGGTCTGCTGAGACCACTTTCTGTTGTCAGTGGTGATTTAAGGTTTTCTGAAGGCATAGGAGTTGTGTCACCCTTGCATGCAGTAAAATGGATGCAGAAGAGAACTGGAATAAAGGCTATACAACAATTTTGTGGCATCACAAGGAGCATAGACAGTGGAGCACACTGGATATAGACTATATTATCACCGTAGAAAGCAGAATGTCAACTTCCTAATTGCCAATGCACAAAACATTTACTAAAGCATAAACACTGTTATATTTTTTAGACTCAGAAGCAAGTATCTAAGTATACTTTTCTTTTTTTACTTATTTTTCTTTCAACTCTATTAAGATCCTTGACGCACAGAAACAGTCATGGCTTGGGAAAATTTCTAATTTAACTGAATAAACTCAAATGAAAGTAATTTTACTTCTAACTATAAATACTTTTTCCACCCCCTCAAACGTAACATCTTATAGAAGTGTTCAATGATCTTAATGTGCAACTTCTGTACTGCATCTACTGCTGGGCACAGGTTAGACAAACAGAGTCTATGAAAGCCTCCCTCTCTCTCACTCTATACACATGCACACACACATATTGGGGCACATAAAGGTTTCATAATAAACAAGGCAAGATGTTGGACTTGGCCTTCATTCACTTTTCTTGTATCATGAACAGTGTACCATTTACTTCTCTTAATCTATTTGCTGCAGACCGTAAAATAGTTGAACTAAATGGGATAAAAGTTTTTACAGATATAACACAATTTTGAGTGCTCTTCACTTGCTTCCTTTACCCTCCATTCACTCCTCTTCCCTCACTGCTATTATTTACTCCTCTCACAATGTGCAGTTTTCACAGGAAGGCTGAATGTTTTGCACAACACTCTAGGCTCTTTCCTTCCCACTAGCTATGCTCAGCAATTGCAACAATATCAGCTAGAGTTACTGCTGCTAAATAATGAGAGTATGTACTATTCTATTCATGAAACAATTAAGACTCCCATTCCCTGGGGGCACCACCAGTTGGAGCTGCATTTCTGTTTAGCCCTAGGCTCTCATACCCTGCAGGAGATGGTCTATGAAATACTTATACGAATCTGACAAACAGAGCTAGCCAAAGCACTGTGTCTTGAGTGGTTTCTGTAGCACCTACCACCAGAGTAAAATTTTCAAAAGCACCTTCAGTTAAATGATTTCACGTACTATCCCCTTAGAAATCACTTTTTGAAAGGAATATTCCTTTCCGTAACTTTATTTGCAAACCCCTTCTCCAGGTCCCCCCCCCCCGCCAAAACAAACCAACCCAAAAAACTTGCAGAATACAAGTGAAGAGAAGTGGATACAGTAAAAAGAAATATATTTAAAACATTCACTGAAATTCACTGAAAATTTGTGGCATCATCCACCTTGCTCTACTGACAAGTAACAAGGTCTGGAAAGAAGTCAGCAAGATTTCAGAGTGCGGGTTGGAACCAGAGGTGTATTTTTGACCTGGGTGGCAGGCATGTATGGGAAAGGCAGCATCACTGGTTATGATCTGGCAACACAGATGCTTCTACTTGTTCATGTCCTCCCCCTCGCCCCTCCCCAGGGTCAGCGCCAAAGGTTGGTGTCCTGGTCAATCCCCCCACCTTCATTGCATTACTTGCAGAAACAACATGGTCCGGATCCAAGGTGGGCTAGCTTTCTGTAGAATCATAGAAAAGTAGGACTGGAAGCGACCTCCACAGGGTATCTAATCCAACCTCATTCTCAAGGCAAGATCATCCCTAACCAAACCATCCCATACATAGGGATCTCTGTAAATCATGCCAGAAGTGCCCCCCACAGAGAATTCTTTAATGTTTTTCATTTTACTGCTTCCCCTACCACCCCTAACTGGTGGAGGGGCCTCACCAGCTGGGTTGTTTGTTGTTGATTACCAGGGAAGGGAAAATCACAGTTCTAAATATGCTGCAGTTTTTGCTTCCCCTGCAATGTGGCAAATGGCACAGCTAATAGGGCCTCTCCACCAATCTGGGTGGGGAGAGGGAAGCAGCGAAATGAAAAACATGAAAGACTGTTCCAGTGTGATTTAGAGAGCTCCCTACCCATACATCCTTGTCAAACCTATTACTAAAAACATACAATCAACTCTGTTGTACAACTACCTGGTATATTGCTCAAAGACACCAAAAGTGTTCTAACGTGCCACAAGTAAAGCAGGGGAACAAGGGCTGTCAGAATCCTGCCTCTTGAAGGGTTGTTAAAATGCACTTAAGGGATCCAAGGAAGAATGGCATGCTCCATCCCACCCCCTACTACAGACGACGGCAAACCCACCACAGTCCATGCCAATCTGACCACAAAGTAAAGTTTCTTCTTGATCCCAAGTTTGGTGGTTGGCTTGGTTCTGAGTGGAGAGAGAAGATCTTTTAACTGGGAACCTCTAGGTTGTAGTTCCAGTAGGAGCACTGGTACACCCTAGTCAAGATCCCCAACCTCAGCTTCTTCTGAGGAAGGGAAAAGAAAAATACTTGATATATATACCAATGAGAGAGAAAAAATTCCTTTCCAGCTCCAGTGATCAATCTCTCTCTGACGGCTGTAACATTCCTTCGGTCATCTGTCTCTGTCGGTTGTAAAACGAACCAATAAACTGCTACTAACGACCATGTGAGT
>JAGPOW010003642.1:100482047-100516532 GCA_030014935.1 Caiman crocodilus | reverse complement strand
GGCTGTAACATTCCTTCGGTCATCTGTCTCTGTCGGTTGTAAAACGAACCAATAAACTGCTACTAACGACCATGTGAGTAAATACAACCTTATCTCAGCGATCTCGCGATATCTGATCTGTCTAGCAGCCAATAAAAGGGAAATCAAAGCCTAGTGGGGGAAAAATAAATTAGTTAGAGTCCGTTCGTTCTCGCCCTAGGGGCCTGTCGGAATTAAGGCTCCGCAGGTGCCTCCACTGTCATTTTGAAGCACGGGGATGATGATACATGAAACACAGGAGCCTGCTGGAGCACAGTAATTACCATGCTCCAGCAGACTTAATTAACTGAGTCTGCTCTGATGCACTGTAATTACAGCACATTGGAGCAGGCTCCATGCTCTTGTCCAGGCTCCCTGTCTTCTCCAACATCCACTGCAATATCTCATGATCTTGCAGAGAGCCATGGCTAAGGTGGGAGGAGACTCCTAGACTTCCAGCTCTTCGTCTTTCTGTCACACTCCAAGCATAGCTGTCCCTAGATCATCCCTGATCCCTAATGTAATATATTCTTGAAAATCTCTAATGAAGGAGATTCCACAACTTCCCTAGGCAGTCTATTCCACTACCTTACTATTCTATGAGGGAAATTTTTTTTCTGGGTATTCTATCTTAACCTATTTTGTTACAACCTATTGCTATGTATCCTACTGTCTGAAACAACAGACATCCTATTAATGCAGCCCAAAACTTCGTTAGCCTTTCTTGAAGCTGTGTTACTCTGCAACTTTCTCTGCAGTACTGCCATGTAGCCAGTCATCACTCATTTTGTATTTGTGTTTTTGACTATTGTTCCCAAGGTGTAGCACCTTATATTTGTCAGCATTGAACTTCATCCTGTTGGTTCTAGCTCAGCTTTTCATTCTATTGGTATACTTCTAATATTTGCCTCTTTTTTCTAGGTGTGTTTGCAATCTTTCCTACTTTTGTTTCATCTGCAAATTTGCTCTCTATTCCAACATCCAAATCATTAATAAACACATAGAATGACATCAGACCTAGGACCTGTGTGACTCTATTCAAAGCCTCCTGCTATTACTATGTGATTTCATTTGTAATTACCCTTCCTTTGTAACTACTGAACCAACTGTGTAGCCACCTTGTAGAAGTTTTGTCTAGTCCACATTTTTCCAGTTTGCTTATGATAAGGTAGTATGGGACTTTTTCAAAAGCCTTGCTGAAGTCCAAATGCACTATATCCCCTGAATTCATCTACCCAGCTACTTTCTTTGTCAAAGTAGATCAAATTTGTTTGGTATGATTTGTTCTAGACAAATCCATGCTGGCTACTTGTGACCAGACTTTCCTCTTTCAGATGCCTGCACTTCTCCAAAAATGCACTTCCATACAATATGGTCTAATAACTTCCTAGGTATTGAATTCAGGCTAACTAGCCTATAATTCCCCAGGTCCTCCTTTCTTGCTTTTTTTGAAAGAGACACACTGTTGGCCCTATTCCAGTCCTCTGGTACCTCACCTGTCTATAATGATTTTGTAAATATTATTGCCAAGGGCTCCAAGATCCCCTCTGCCAATTCTTTCAGTACCTGGGGATGAAATTCACCAGACCCTGCTGACGTAAATTCGTTCAAACCAAATAAGCTCTCTGACTTACTTTATTTTTTTTTAATCTCAACCCTCAGCTTGATTCTTTTCCTTATCCGTAGGATCCTTACAAGATGTCTGGTTGCATCTTACTTTTTTTTGAAGACTGAGGCAAAGTAGTTTTTGAGCAGCTCCGCCTTCTTTGAATCATCTCTTAAGAGATCATCTTGACTATTTAAGAGTAGACCTACAGCTTCCTTAGTCTTTCTTTTCTGGCCACCACTTTTAGAGAACCTCTTATTGTTATCTTTAACCTCCATCACCAAGTATATTCCTACCTTTGCCTCCCCTCATCAAGTTCTTGTTATTTCATTTTTCCTAAGTGATCTGCCTGCATGCTATTTTTTTTTTGCTTTTGAGACATCCTAGAAGCTCCTTGTGCAGCCATTTTGATCTTTTTCTGTTGCCCTCCTGTTTCCATCATTCTCCACTACTTTTCCCTACGTTTGCTCTGTTGCATCTCCCTGTTCATTCCATTGCACCACCAACTGAGGCACAAATGCAACTCCTTGCCAGCTGGCCCTGGTGTGGGCACAGCTCCCCACTGCCACCATACCACCAAAGCCCTTTGGGCACCACAGGCTAGATCCAGTGGCTTTGTAGGACAGATCCAGCCTGAGGCATTATGTTGCTGACCCCTGGATTCTTTCACTTCTTGGTTGTTCTTCAAACTACCTAGCTCCCTATCAAAAGAAAAAGAACAGCCAGGATATATGAAGCCAGTGACAGCATTTGGCCATTTTAAGTCACAGTCATGATTAAGTGATATTTAGAGGCCTGCCCCCAGAAGGGAGTGATATTATAACACTTGGAGTATTGCTAGTATGTTCTCATCTCTTCCAAAAGGTTTCATTAATCAGAACCACCCACACAATGCTATCCACTGTATCAGACACTGAGACTCTTATCCAGTAAAGTGTATTATACTTCACTTGAAAATCATGAGCAGTGCCAATGGCTTTAATGGGACTAGATATCTACCTAAAGTTAAGTAAGTACCTAGGTGCTTTGTAAGAATGGGCTCTGACAGAACAGAAATAAAACTGAGATAGAGTTGGGGACATAGCAAAATACAATCATTGTCTAAAACTCTTTATCACCCCTTTACTAACAGATGTACTTAATGCAGCAGAGGTGTCAAACTTGTACTGCACGCCAGACCAAATCCAGACTGCAGGGTTCCTTGCAGCTGGGATCCAGACCAGGGAACATAGCAATGGCTGCTCCAACTCTAACCCAGCCTATGTGGCAGCAGTAACTCCAGCTCTGATCCATGGCATGTGGTGATGGAAACAGCAGTTATTATTTTAGCATACCTTTTCTTGTTGTGGTTTAAATAACTACCAAGATGTGAACATTCTGGGTTTGTTAATAAATAACAAGTATGGGGCATGTGGATTAGCTCCAGCTCCTGCCATGTGCCCCATGCAAAAGCTGAAACTGCCACTGCATGCTCCATGCCACAGTGGCAGCTCTAGGTCTGACATGGCACATGCAGTGGTGGCAGCAGCTCTAGAATTCAGCTGTGGCAGCAGGTTAAGTGGCTAGAGGGTGACTAGGGTTGTATCAACCCTCACTTACCCTTTTGCTGCCAACTGTCATATCCACCAGACCCCAAAGTCCCTGGATTCTGCATCAGGTTGCTCTCTCCTCTCCCCAAACATGCCTGCCCCAACTTCCGGTGGCCCACCAGTGGTCCAGCAGGCAGAACACAGCAGCTCTGTGGGCTGTATTTTTGCCACCCCTGTAATGTAGCATAAAGACTTTTCATGGAACTCAAATGGTTACCATACCTCACAGGATAAGCCAGAATATCCTAGTGGGCAGTCACATTTCTCAATCATGTGAGCCTGAGGCCTCATTCCAGACGCTCTTCCTTCTTCAGCAGCTTCCATTGATATCTCAGAAATTCTGGGAAAAGGAAGAAAAAAAGATACAGAAAAACAAATTTTATAAACTGAGTGAATCGCTATTTCAAAACAGATTCAAAGTGCAGGGAAAAAAATAATCTGCATTGGTCTGAATTCTTGGCCTCTCCTACAGGAGATTAGAATAAAGCTCCATTCTTGCCTAAGTTTGAAGGAAAGTTCAAAGCTAACACAACCTTTGACTCATTTTCCACTTTGGACTTATCATTTAACTAACTATTCTATTTTGCTTGAATCTACCCACTCATTTTTTATTTTCATCCAAAGTAAGAACACAAACCCAAGTCTGATTCCTCATTTGGATGGATTAATTAAAAAATTGAAGTCACATACTAAACATGGTTCCAGTTCACAAATCACAGAGGTGTAGCAATAAAATTGTTTGTTAAATGAGCTTTTAATGAGGCAACCTAAAAAAAAAAAAATCTATCCCCAGCAACTAAACCAGGCTAACAAGCTCTAGAATAGACTTCAAAGCTATTGGATAGTTGCCTTTTAGCAGGAATTTTAAGATCTGCAGCCAACATCTGTCTTTTTTTTCTCTCCCTCCCTCTCTCTCTTTCCCTGATCATGAGGACATACAAGAAAACTATTAAAAACAAAGAAACACTCAGAAGATTGTTAATGTCAGAAAAGGGTACATTTTCATGCTGGAGTTTCTGACTGTTTACTTTCCAAAATGTTTCCTTGATTATATCAATATTTTATATCCATGTCTCCCAAACATCCTCTCTCAATGCACAATGAACAGGCAAACTGATTATGAATGGGCAAGAGAGCATGGACAATGACAAGAAATGACAATTCTAGTTCATTATAATTTATCTTGGGGAATTGTTAACTTATTATTTTGGCACACTTTTTGGGTTTTGTTGTCATTGTTTGTTTAAAAAACTACCAAGGTCTGAAAGTTTTCAGTCCAAAGGGAGGACTGAATTTGAGTAGATTAAGAAAACCCAGAGACAGCTGTGCATTTGGTCTAAGGCCGTGGAAATTGTAAAGCTTCCAAATGCAATGCCAAATCTGAGGAAGGAGAGACCCCTCCTCCCCCCAAATATAAACACTTTGAATAAAGTGTTCAATCAAAAAAAAGATAAGAAAATGAAACCAGAATGTGTGTATTAAATATCTGTGTGTGGTCTAATAAAAATAATTAAATCTCATTCATTCTCTCAATGCACCGACTGATTGTTGAGGAACTTCTATTCCACTTATTACTTGGTGTTACCAGGCACTGTATTACCATACTGAGAGAAATCCAGGTGAAAGCCTGGCTCGTTAAAGTGAACTAGAGTTTTGTGACTGACTTCAGTTGCAACCAAGATTTCAGCTTTAATTTGTTTTCATTAATTCAATGCACCATATGACAGAAGCACCTTTCAGCCTGTATATCCTTGTTGCTACTTGCGATAGAGCATTCATTAAATACAGAAATGGAACAAAGAGAAAATGAAATCAGATGACTGAAAAATAAATAGGGCAAAAACTTAGTTTGCTCCTGTATGATGTATCAACACCTTGCATGGAAGTGCCTGTACATTTAATACCAAGACAGAGTGGATTATGCCTTCCTGTCATCTTCAGAACTGAGGGAATGGTCGGTATGCTGCAAAAACTATTTACTGTCAGAAAGCTAAATTTACATAATAATATACTTTGGGACCACAAAGCTACCTGTTGTCTGTGTGAAAGTGTTTCTTAAGGCAGGTTAGGCTCAGCTGTTTTCTGGAGCATATCTAAAAGGAAGTAGCCTAACCATTGCTACCTGTTCAGCGTCTGGAATACTGAAATAATTCACAGTCAAATTGAAAGCATATTTCCAATTCAGGCTGATTTATTATCACAGTCCAGCTGCCTGAAAACGAAAACAAAATCTAATATAAGAAATGTTTCAATTTAGAGTGGTGAATGTGAAGAGGAGGACAACAAAATGAACGCAACAGGAAAACATTGGGCTTTGGCTTTTTAGCTGAAGCCTCTAAATCACTCCCTGTAATAAGTGTAACATATGAGTAGAAACAAGATTAGCACTGCTACTAAATTATATGGCTAATACAGGGGTAGCGTTGGAATTAAGCTATTTTTACACTTAGGTCTGTTACTGGTTCAATTTTTCTCTTATAATTTTTTTCTGTAGTACATCAACCACCTGCAGTTTTGCATTTCTAAACAATGAAGCTGAAAGAATTTTCAGATTGGAATTACAGAAATTTTAACGCCTCACTGAAAGATCTGAAAAATATTGAAACACTTCAATCTATATATTCTTCTTTTTATTTTTTATTTCCTTTTCCTCATCCTGTCTTATTAAGGGCAGCTGGTTGAAGAAAAGAGTTTTGCATGTAAGAGTTCAGCATGCTGAAATGGCTGATCCCAAAACAAGAACAGATTCCAGACTTAAGTGAGGTAGTCTTCATTTTGACTTGCTTAACTTCAACATGTGCCTGAGTGCTGGACTTAGCCCTGAGTTTTAAATGATTTTCTGAATTAAAGCCTGTAGTTTTTACTCAGGCCAATCTCTCTTAACTTTTAAGGAAGTTTTAGGGATTGATTTTTGTAATCCTTATTCAGGTGAAACTTCGTCTAAAATCAATAAGAACATGTCCAAACAGAGACTGAAGGGTTTGTCTGAAAAGTTCATGTGTTCCTATTCTTTAAGCTCCATATATTCTCTCAGATGCCACAATGAGACGTATTGTTTAAATGCTAGAGAAATCATAAAATTTAGTCATGCCATAACCATCTCTACCATAACTGCAGTTTTATACACAAAGGTTATAACTTCAGCTAGAGAGTTACCAGAAAGAACAAAGGATAACACTAAAATCATATTCTGAAATATGACTTTGCAAAAATGATATTTTGATTCTCTAACTGGTACCCGAGCAAACTCACTCTGGACCTGAAAGTCATTCCCCGCTACCCCTGATTTATTCATTATTACTGGTAGTCCTGACAAAACTGGGGTGGCACTCTGATGCTGATTCTGAGTGCAGTGCATATCTCTGTCTGCATCAACCTGAAGTCAAGCCAAACCAGCCAAACCAACCTATTCTAGTTCAATGTATGTGTCAGGATAGCATTCAGCTGTCTCTCCCACAACTCAGTCAGCTCTTCAATGCCAGCAGAAGCAAAATGTTTACAAAGCAAAGATAATATACATTTTTTTTCCATGTGGAGTCAGGTCTGATTCCCAGTCCCTTGAAACTGAGATTTACCTTCTCATTTAATAAAATACGACAAATGCAACTTGCCAGAAATAGGCGGTTGTTATGAAATTTCTCAGCTAGATGGTCTAGCACAATCACTGTGGCAGTGGACATCCAACCATTGGCAAACTGAATGATTATTTTCTTTAAAATGACATACATATAAATAACCTACACTTACATGCATACATACATATTAACTGGGCCAGGTTGTATCCTTTCAGGGCACTGATTCTAGTCTGCATAAATACTGCAAAGTTTCATGGTACCCCTTCAGCTCTATCACCTTAGTAATATTCTCTCCAAATCTCACACCCTCATAAACAAATTTATAACCTATTTTTGTAGATATTTTTGTAACCTATAACTGTTACCTGCTTCTACTAAGCCGGAACAAATGCAATGTTATAAAAAGGATACCATTTTCATCACCAATCCTTTGTTCCCTATTGTCTGCAGAACACAAATATTTCACAAGCTACAACTTGAATTTTAAATATAGCACCTCGTCTGCTATCATTAACATTTTAAAATCATAGCACAGGATTCATATCCATTTACAAAATGTAGTTTTGGATTTTTTTGGATTTTTTCTAGGCCTTGGGTTTCTTACCCTCATGGATGCATTTAAGTACTGGGGGTAGGATTTTCCACTGAATAAAATTTGTCTCACATTTCTTCAGGTGTGTTAGCACCATATTCTTCCTGTATTTATCACTGAAATGGACCGTATGGATTTTTCTATGAATAAAATTCAGTTTGAAAGCTGAAATGGATGAGGTGAGACTGACTGAATTATTTCAGGCCACTGCATGAAATAGTTACCTGCTCTGTCTCATGATGCTCCCATGAGTAGCCTTAATAAGAATGTAATGAATATCATACAGTACATTCATGAAGTCCTCATGGGTCACAGACATACTGACTCTTGGATCATCACCATGGTATTTCCATTCATGCTGAAAGAAACAATAGCCCAAAAGCCATCCAGTTAACACCCTTAAAAGATGGAAAGGATCACATTCTGGAATAGAAGAGACTGAAACATTACCTCTGTCATATCTATCTCATGCCTGGTCAGCTGGCCAATCAAAGGAGCAGCCATATACCGAACTATAATTCTAGTATTTGTTCGAGGCCCACCTCTGATGATGACCTGAGGGTTATAAGTAGCAAAACCTGTCTCCTCCCGTGCTTCAAAGTAGATTGCATATTTCAGCTTTCCTCCATAAGCAGTCAGCTAACAAAGCAAAATAAAATATTAAAATATGAGTTACAACTACTCATCTCAGTGCATATCCACATACATACACACATACATACACATAACTATGCACATATCTTATTTACTGAAGTAGAAAACAAGCTTTCCCCCCCACAATACATATGGGGAAAAATGCTCTTCGTCTTACATTGGCATACAAGGACACCTCATTAAATGCACTGTGCATCATTAACTGCTGCCAAAGGTAGCATGTGCTCATTAATGGAAACCAACTATGAAACTGATTAAATATAGCCCAAACTGAGCATGACCATAAAACACATATCTCATATTGGGGAAACATTCTGATAAGTAACTATCAATTTTTGTTTTTCTTAATTTTGTGCCTTAGGCCAAATTAGTCAAACCAGTTCCAAATTCCATCCACTGAGCAGAGTTCAGTCATTCAGGTCCATGTAGTGTTACCACTGTCAAGTATCTTCAGCCTGGGGCTCTAGGTACTCCCAAATCCGTAGCAGGCACTCTTGTGCAAGCCTTGAGCCCAGAGGTCTTGGGATTCAGATGCTCCCAAGTCTCACTTATCCTTAGCCAAAAGAGCAAGCTAGGGAGAAATCCCCCATCTAATAAAATAAAATATGTAGTCAAGGTCCTCTCATTGGGAAGCTATAGCAGATTCTCCTAGGGGAGCCTGCCCTCAGTGCAATGGACAAGTTTCCATCCTCAAATACACAAGCCATTTAAGGTCAGAGAGAAGGAGATCTCCCTTTCCAGGTACAGCAAAAACCACCTGGACTAATACTACCTCCACTGAATCAGTTAGAGTAGACCATCTCGATAAGATACATGATAATGCCCATTTTGCTCAGTTCTCCTCAGCACCAACTCTTTTTGACTCCATGGTGAGCCACTACATTGAATACATCTCAGCTTTCTCCTCACTCCCACAGCTGAGCTGCATTTTTCCCATTCCAAATGGTTCCTGTTTTTTCATCCACCTTAAATGTCTGGCAAACATCACCAAGCAGGACATCAAACAGTTCACCCAGAATCCCTCTGTTGCCAATCTCTCAGTTTGTTGTACGTAATTAGCGTGATTCGACCCTCCATGAGGTAGAGCCAGACCAGGTTGCCCTGCACCTCATCTGTACAAAAAATGTTGGAGGATCCCTTGATTCTGACAAGAATACCTGGTTTCAGTAATAAGTGTGGGTAATTAGCACATGGATCCTTTGTGAGGGGCATCTGGAATACACACACATACTGAACAATGCTGAACCATGGGGTCGCCAGGGCTTGAAATGGTGTTGACTCTGCTGGAACCAGCCCAATAAACTATATAACAAATCATATGCCTTTTGGCTTTAGCCTAATATCATGCATAGTTTGTGCTATATGTAAGTAGGTACAAAAAGTGCTGTTTAAAAGTGTCTTTATGCAGTACCTGTGCTAATGCTTACAGCAGAAGTAAAACACATCAAAGGTAAAACACATCAATTCTGGATGAACTAAGTCTATGGCAAACAACTACAAATATGCTTATTTCAAGATCAGTGTTTTCAAATTTGCCCCTGACTTCCAAGTGTCAGGGAGACCAGTAAGTGGGGGTGGGAGTGCCAAAGAAAGAAGTTGGGGAGATAGAGGATAAGGGGGCCATCTGACACCCAGATTTATTGTCCCTTCTGTAGCAGTGATAGGGGGACACATTTAAGACAACCCTCCAATAATGAGATTATATACCTGGAAAATTATAACAAATCCATAAACTTTCCACATATAGAATCTAATTACTGGAGGGTCATCTTATATTCAAGTAAATGCGGTATCACACAGATACAAATACATGTGTTTGTGTGCGTTTCATGCACACATGTATAAGGGTGAGAGAACAGAGGTATTTACAAGTTGTAGGATTTGGATTTTATTCAAAGACATCTACATAGACAGCTCTTTCTGCCGAACTTTAGAAACAAATTTTATGTGGCAATCCTGAGCGCTCAAAACAGTTTATGCGAAAGAGGGAATTTCTATGCTTTCAGAAATCCAGCTGAGAGGTTTCAATAATACATCCTACAACAGTCCAACAAGAAGTTTATTTCAGACATTTCCCACTACCTGGGCCTATAAATGACGTGAAATATTTGTGTAACTTTTCTGTCAGATTGAGAGGAAAAGCAAGAGTCATGATAGTAAAACATTATTAATATATTTTTCCTTTTTCAAATTAAAGTTTTTTAATAATACCCCCCCCCCATTTATAGAAAATGCAGGCAAACAAAGACACCTTGAACTTGAAAACCCACAACTGACCAACAGTAATAAACCATAACTGAAAAACTGGAATTCCTCACAGATCTGTGGACTATCATTTGAGCGTGACATTCTGCAACAAAATTCTCATTTTTTTTATAGATTTTTATATGCAGATGACAAAGAGGTCATCTGTATTCTGAGATTAATGACAATTAAGAGAATTAACTGCTATTTGGTAACTTTTTGCCCTGACAAATGATAGCATAAAATACTAACCTTTTTCAAGCACATTCTTGTTTGTTATAACTTCTGTAACAGTACTAAAGAAAACATTTGCAAAATGTCAGCACTTGTCAGAATTCAGAAGAAACTTATCTTAACCTTTTTTCCTTCAAACTGCTCTGGAAGTTTCCAATAAACAGGCTCTGAATGGAGATCTTGCATCACCAGTTCAATGTTTGCTACTATCTCTGGATGCTGGTATGTAACCCCTTTGACAGTTGTTTGCTGAAGGTTTTCATCCACCAGGGGCAGAACCATTTGCTCTGTTTTCAAGGTCACCTGTATATATATAAAGGAATTAAAAAGACCAAAAAAAAAAATCAAATGATCAAGTACGTTTTGGTTCTGATTTTTTGTTTTGAGAGTTTTCTGCTTGTTTGCTTTTTGAGTAATTAGAATCGTTAGGCTTAATTTTTTAAAAACCTTATATTAATTCATTTCAAGTTACAGTGAGGTGTCAGTGGGTTTTTTGAAGTAATTCTATAAAAATATGATGGTTCAAGGTAAGCATTGCGCATATAGATTCCATCACTTAGCCTTTTCCATTTCATGTTCATGAGCAAAGGAACCAGTAGTACTGGTTAAGGCCATATACAGCGTGCTCTGAACAGAAGACTGTCAATATACCTTATTAATGTGATTTCAACAGTGCTGGCTGGGCCTCTTATGTTCAAAGCCTTGGAATCTTGCATTAAGATGAAACACATCTCTCATGTTCATACACTGACACCTCGCTATAATAAGTCTTCAGGGTTGAAAGATTTGTGCCTGAATTCACTGAATGACATCTGAATTCACTTAAGCTTTTATTTCCTTCCCAAAACTATTGTGTTTACTAAGTGATATGCAGACCTTGAACTATGCAAACCCAAAAGCTATACCTGCTTATAAAAATTAAAGATGTCACATAGCTATCTAGGAATAACTGACTTCACTGAAGGACATCAATAATATGGCAAACAAATCCTTTCTGTGATCAAAAGAAAACTACAATACCTTCTGTATAGAATTACCAAGCTGTTCACATATCATCTGTGAACACATAAAAAGAAAAAGAAACAAACTCAGAAATACAGACTCCATGTTTCTAAAGAGTCCGGAACAACAATTAAGCTAATGAACAAGACATTGCTACCAGTGTCAGAAGGTGGATAATGTGTGCTGTGAGTTTCACCACTAATTATCATTCCACTTAAAATTCCCAGAAGCCTTTATGCAATTATGGGACACAGAAGTATTCCTTATAATTACCATCTTCAAAGTAAACTTCCTGGAGGTGGGTCTTCCCATGATGCATCAAATAGTTTAATCAACCAGAAAGTTGTAACTGAACAGGCAATACATGTAAGTTCTGTCTCAGTATCAGGAATTTATGACTTTACTAGTGGCCATGAATACATTTTGAGGCAGACTGGACTACTCAGAGCCATAAATGCCCAGGTGATCCATGATGCAGCTCTAAAGCCCTACTTAAACCTTAACATTCAAGGAAGGACAATTAATCAACAAACATAGAACAAACAGCAGCTTTAAATTATGCTTATTTTGTACATTCCTATGAAGGCCAAAACAGTTTGCAACAAAACTGATACTTTCATTTCTGGTATAACTGGTTTTTATCACTCTTATTCTGCATTCTTCTCTACTCTCACCAACATCTAATTGACAGAGTGAATTAACAATACTGAGAAGTAGTTCCAGTTCTCTGCAATCCTTTTCTGTTCATTAGCAGGGAGAAGTACTATTATATTCCAGAAGGAACTCATGCACTAAATGGACAAGGGAAAAATGGATGATACTGGTAACAGATTGACAAAGAGATATGGAGTCTTTCAATGAAAAGTTTTCACTTGAAATTCAGTCCAATTCCCAATTTAGTGGAGGCCAGAAGCCATCATCTGATGGCTGCTTGATGTCCTGTGAACAAAGTAAGTCAGTGGCCTCAGTTGAGTTCCCAGTGGGCAGGTGTTCATTCCATAACCGACATATTTTCTGGCAGAGAGATGAATGACTGAATGATCTGAACCATCCTCTTTCTATTAGCTATGGGCCTTCCAGATAACAGCTGAGACGCGCTGGCGCAAAGTGATTGAAAAGAGTTCTGTTTGTCTGCACTATAGCAATTATAGTAATACAAAAGGTTTCACTCTCCAGGACTGTCAATCTAGCACTGGGTCTGTGGCTCCACTCTCATCTCAGGGGGTAGGCTGCTAATTGTTCTAGTGGGCTCCATTCTGTACTCCAGGATTAAAACTGACCATTATCTGTAACAAACATTGCTTAAAATTACAATAGGGAAAAATAAAGGGTTAATACAATTCAAATCAAAGCTACATATTTCATAACAAGCAACTCTGACCCTGAAATATGTCTAGGGAAACTGTGCATCAAGTTCAGATTTTTATCACTGTATCATAAAAATGAAATGATGCTCTAGTGCACTGGATCTTCACATCACAATTTCCCCACACATGACTACACTGCTCTTTGCAGGGTTTTAATAGCTTTACTTTGGCTTGACATCTATTACTATATCAGAGATTTTTTTTAAATGTCTTGACCCTAATTGTCTAATGGAACATGCTTCTCTCTCCACTTCTCAGTGTACGCAGGGGAAAAGACTGCTTAAATGTTTTGCCATTTTCTAGCTACCTCTCTGTGCCTGACTAAAAGACGCCAGCAGGAAACAACATTATCACATTACACGGCTCAGCAGTTCCCTACTCACCCACATACGGATCAGCCCCTCTGCCTCACTGCACTCAGTAGTCTGGCCAAAGCAATAGCAGTTGCTGCAGCCAAGTGGGTTTCTGGCAGAGAGTCCAAATGTACCAGGCTTGCACCTGTCACAGTGGACACCTTCCACATTAACCTGCAAGAGAAACAGCACAGGAGATGGTTTTACTTAGGAGATGCCAATGAGCTAAAACTCACCCAAAATAAACAAAAACATCACAATATACAGAAAAGGGGGATTCAGAAAATATAAGATGACTAGATTTAAGTAAAGATTTAAGGAGCTCTCAAACTTCTAATTGTTATACTGTAATCCACTGGATAATTATAGGTTCCATGCTGGTATATATACGGAAATCAAACTGAACTTTGGATATGGAGGGTTTAATAACTGATTGAAAAAAAAATCAGAAACTTCATATCCTCTAAAAGTGACAGGGTTAATCAAACCTTTTGTCTACTAGGAACCTGTTTTGACATTCAGAACATTTAAGGTGCAGCACCAACTGTACTTGCTGAGAAACAGATTTTTATAGAAATATTGTGGAGAAAAACTTTTTCCTCTCTATCTGAATAGTTTTCCACATCATTGAACAATATTAACAAGGGCTGAAATGTTCAGGTATTTGCTGCTTCAATGTCAATGCTTTTAGCTTCGTTATATAATTAGTATGAATAGAGAAAGTTATACTGGGTGTATCTATACGTTCACTTTACTGCAGAGCTGACTAATTAGCTCTGCAGTAAAGTGGCACCATCTATACATGCACCTGTATTGCTCTCTGGGACAAGTACTATCCTACAGTGGAGTAGTTACATGTGCCAAAACCAATGTGTAAACAGTAACTGGGGGCTGGCTATGGTACAAAGGTGCTACAGTGCACCCTTGCCCACTCCCCCAACCCTGCCATGGCTGCCCCACCTGGCCCCAGCTTCTGGTTCTTTTAAAAAAAAAGCCCCACACTCACTAGCTGCTGCACTGGCCGTTGGCACTTCTCATGCAGTGTGGGGCAGCGGTGGGAAGCAAGGATCCCCACCGCTCCTCCCCTCCCCGCCCTGGCCTGGCCTGGCAGGAGCTGGTGAGT
Organism: Caiman crocodilus; assembly: GCA_030014935.1. Taxonomy (NCBI): domain Eukaryota; kingdom Metazoa; phylum Chordata; order Crocodylia; family Alligatoridae; genus Caiman; species Caiman crocodilus. The sequence continues at coordinate 100,502,175 of JAGPOW010003642.1, read as the reverse complement.
GTGGGGCTTTTTTTTATGTGGGTGGGGGTAGGGGCTCATGGCAGAGCCCCTCACACAGCATAGGGCAGTGGGGGTCAGTGGGGATCCCCCTCCGCATGGCAGCAGCTGGTAAATTAAGGCTTTTTTTTAAAGAGCCAGGATCCTGGGGCTGGGCAGGGCTGTCATGTGGGGAGCTCGGAGAACGGGCAGATGATGGGGCCTGTTTGATTCATAGATTCAGCCAATTCCGTGGTGGCCAAATCTCTGAATCAGATTCAGCCAAATAGATTTGGGACAGTGATTCAAATCACCAAATCAAATCACTGTCCCCCAAATCTGAATTCAAAGTGAATACTAGCCAATTCACACAGGCCTACTAATTGCACATACAGATGCACTGACTGTGTAGCACCAGATGCACATAACACTTACAGTCTTCTTGAAAACATTTAATACTAAATCTGTGGTATTTTAACAATAAAATTGTTAAAATTAATGAGCATGTTATTAAAAAAACAAAACCACAATATCAATTATACCACTCACCAGGAAAAATTGTTTGTTGTCAATATTACTGTCACTGTATCTAATTATTAGAATTGAAAGAATGTTGACAAATTAATTTAATGCACACTGTGTTTAATTTTTTTCTATCCATCCATAATGGTCACTGCTTTTGCATGTTGTTCCCAGTCATTTTTAGTTTCTTATTATTCCATGTTAGCCCCATGTTGCTGTGTTTGGGTTCATGACCTTTGATTTAGTATCCACCAATATTCTCATGAGAAAATTGGAGGATTGTGGACTTAACTCCAAGACAGTCAGGTGGGTGAGAAACTGGCTGCAAGATAGAACTCAGAGAGTTGTAGCAAACAGATCTGTGTCATCCTGGTGAGAAGTGGGCAGTGGTGTCCCACAGATGTTGGTCCTCAGTCCAATATTTTGAACATCTTTATTAATGATTTGGATGTGAGGGTGAAGAGCTCACTGGCTAAGTTCATGGATGACAGCAACTTATGGGGAAGTGTGGTCATACTTGAAGATGGGCTACAGTTACAGGCAGACATAGACAGGCTAGCAAGTTGGGTGGATCAGAACTTGATGAAGTTCAGTGTTGAGAAATGTAAAGTGCTCCACCTCAGAATGAGCATCCCCCAACACACCTACAGGCTTGGCAGCACCAAACTGACTAGCACCATGAATGAAAGGGACCTAGGGGAAATAATAGCCCACAGTATGAATATGAACCGCCAGTGAAATACTGCAGTCAGTAGGGCAAATAATACTCTGGCATTCATCAATCAATGCATCTTCAGCAAAGCCAAGGAGGTGATTCTTCTGCTCTACTCAGCACTGGTGAGACCTCAGCTGGAGTACTGCATCCAGTTCTGGGCATCATACTTTAACAAGAACATGGACAAGCTTGAGAGAGTCCAAAGAGCCACCCATATGATTAGAATCTTAAAAGACAAGCCATACAAGGAAAGACTGAGGGATCTGGGACTCTGCAGCCTGAGGAAAAGAAGGCTGAGAGGGGACTTGATAGCAGCTTACCGCTACACTAGGGAAGTACCATCAAGGGCTTGGTGAGCAACTGTTCACCAGGGCACCCGAGGGTAAAACCAGGAGTAATGGCCACAAACTCCTGAAAGACCAAATAAGGCTCAACATTAGGAAAAACTTTTTCACAGTCAGGGTGTCCAGATTGTGGAATAAGCTCCCTCCAGAGGTGGGAAATCTTCCCCTGGAAATCTTCAAGAGGAGACTAGACAGTCACCTTGCTGGGGTCAGCCAACCCCCATTTGTCTTTGCTGCTTGGTGCAGGGGGCTGGACCCAATGATCTTATGAGCTCCCTTTCTGCCTTATAATCTCTGAGTCTGTGGCACTTTTAGGCATGTAATAATAGCTGATTTCATTGACATTAAAACTAACAAACAAGAAAAACATTTCTTTTGTTTTAGGAAATTCTTTTCTTCCTCCTGGAGAATCCAGAGTTTAGACTTAAAATGGAGTGAAAAGCATATTTTTCACACATAGGTTAACAGGCAATACTGCCAGTTCAGTTCACTCATCCTTAGTTACTAGTCCTCTGTGCAAGCCTAGCTGTTGAAACATAATGAAGGGAAGGAACATGGAATAACTCTGACCAGAAACATGGGACACATTGCAGGGATATAGTCTACATTCCAAGTTAGAAACAACAACAGTTCTGTAACAACAGGGAAAAAAAAGACATAAAATGAGGACAGAGTCTAAGCTGATGTCACACCACATTGTCCTACCTTGCAGCTACATTGACCTGTATGATCCCTGCAGGAACATTTCTCCTTCTCTGGATCACAGGACTGTGGATTGATTCCTGCCAGGAGGCAATCACAAGCAATGCATTGTGGATACTTCCAATATCCCAACCTGCATTCTGTGCACTTTTCCCCAGCAAACTCTGGGCGGCAAAAGCAGCAGCCTGTATCTAAGTTACACTGGAAGCTGAGGGAGCCAATCACACTGCAATCACAGGCCTACGGAGGAGAGAGACAAAATCAACGTCAGTTGCTTTTCTCCTAAGAACTCTTGTTATCTGCAGCCATTCGTGAGGCACACACGGGAGCTCCTTTATAGTAATATATTTGTAATGTCAACAGCAATGCATTTATATTATAGTACTAGGCAACCTGCTTGAGCTGGTGAGGAGTAGGAGATAAGAATCTATCTGTATTCTTAATAACTGTTTTTCCTCTTCATCAAATGTTATTTTTTACAGGCTTATGTATCATAAAAGAACTCATACAGTAACCAGACTATTTCTAAGTAAACTAACAAAAAAAAGCACTTCATTAAGTGCACAAAAATAAAATCATATTCTGTGCAGGACAGCTTCTGGAGCTGCAGCCATCCATGCTGCCCTAGTGCCACTGAAGGCCACCAGACCTGGTGGAATAATTAGTCCTTATGGTCCAGGGTGGACAACAAACTCCTTTGTGCGGATAAAACTTTGGGGTGAGAGAAACTTGAACTCTCTCTAAGGAATGGGGCTTGCTGCAAAGACACAATTATCAGGAAACTTAATCTCCCCACTATGCATTCACTTTGGAAATTATTCTCTTCTTTGGCCCCTCTTCACAGTGCACACTGCACTGAAATATAGACCATTCAGTCAGGAAAGTCTTCCAAGGAAATGAAACATATGGGCCCTTGAGGTTATGTAGAGAACAATCCCTCAGTAGCATAACTCTGGCTATACTGGTGTGCTATCATAGGACACCAGTAATTAGTGCCAGTATTACAAGTTACCACAGTAACTGGCACAGATACTCTCACTGAAGTAAAGGAAGGAAAGCTGGCAAAAGGAGGGGAAAATGCAGATTTAATTGTAAGCAAAATGTAAATCTTGTTTAGGTGACTACCGCTAGCATTCCACCTGAAATCAAAAGATTGTTTCACAACTCAAGTGACTTCTAAGAAAGATACAAATTCAATCTTTACTGTATATAACAGACAATCTAATGCTTATGGATGGTCTGACAAGCTGCTCCATAGTGTAAGATTTAAAACCTTTTCACAGTAAAAGGCTTATTCAGTAAATTATGTCAGAGCATAAGCCTCGAAAGCAAATTGCTCACCATACATTGAATGCGCTCAGTGTGCAATATCTAAATCTAAATTACAATCAAATATAATGTCTGTTTTTCAAAGAGGCAGTTCTGTGCAATGCTCTGCTCTCTGAATTACGACAGGTCCTGAAATTTGTTGCTGTAAGATCTCAAGTGGAGTGGGCATTCACACCTTGCCTAAAAGAAATTAGCTGCAACATGTTAAAAGGGAAGATGTAGCTGATATGTCATTATTAATTTAGGTGGTGCCACGGCAGCTGCCATGCGAATGCACTCGTATAAAAGACAAACAGAGAATGTATTCCACAGATCACACATGGGGCTTCACCCTTATTAGACCAGTTTCAGTAGTCAACCACTCTGCATGATGGCAGAAAGACAGAAATTTCACAAAGGAAGCTGTATATGCACATGCGGAAAAGAAGAGACGAGGCAATTAGTAATCAACCTCAGCTACATGACAAATGGCCTTTTCAGACAGTATTTTATGGTGTACAACTACACTCAGGCAACATAAACTCTTCTGAGTAATTGCAGCAGTATTAAATCCCACTTTGTCAATGGGAAAGGCAGATAGGAGCAGATATTTGAACTCAGCATAATTTTATATTACTAGTTTGAGGCTTTGCTGAATATGTTACATTATTATAGCTTTCATATCATCTCCCTTACTCACTTACTTACTTCTACCAACTTTTCCGTTCCTTCTCCTTCTCTTTCTCCCCTACACTTTCTTACCTCTCATGTCATACAGTAGGATGTATGGGATTTAGATGCTAATAAGAATGCTTACACATCTCTTGATAAAAGAATAAAGAATTCAGGTTAAAGATGACATTTACTCCCATTTCCCTTCCCTTCCCTAGTCTTTTTTTCTAAGTATATGACAAAGACCTTCTTTTATTGAGATTTATTGAGATTTATTGAGCCTGTATATAAAAGTAGTGATCTTCTTAGTTGTGTTAATATGTCTATAATGAAGCAATCATATGCCAACTAGAGACAATAGCTTCAGCATGGGCAACAGTAGGGCTTGCTGTGATTACTAAGGCTTTTTCTTCTGCAAGCAATGGGCTGCATCCCCAAGACAGAGTATCTCCAATGGTCAGGTACAAGTCACAGGCATGTATAGCTCTGATCAGTAATAAACCCCACAATGCAAACAGAAGCATGGAGTGCTGCATGAGCTTAAAATTGTGCCCTAGGTGTAAAATACTATATTTTATCCCTTGAAAAGTATGTAATGCATATGGAGAAAATAAAGATCTGCTCACCTTGCACCCACTGACAATGTCATAGCCCCAGTAATTTGGTGCACATTTATCACACTTCTCTCCTACGGTGTTGGGAGGGCACACACAGCGGCCGGTGACTGCATCACAATTATTGCCAAAATGGGCACATTCACAAGCTGCATAACAAATAAAGAGAAATAAGAAAGAAATTCACCCTTACTACTCCGTACTATTTACATCAAAGCTTATAGTGCACAACTTTTTATTGTCCCATATATTGTCTCTTACACAAACACACACACACACACACACACACACACAACATTTCCCTATAAATAATATTTATATATGTAATGTTTATTATAGTAAGTGCATACAATATTTTTCCTAAAGGGAAATAAACTTATCTTTGCTTCGTATTACTATGTGAAATTGAAGGGTTCCCCATCTTATTGTTCCCTGGTATATCCCTGCAGTGAGGCTCATTACAATCAAATATATTTATTTTCTATCCTCTAATCTCCTTTTTTTGTTGTTTCCTTTCTTTTCACAATTAAACCATAAAGAAGAGACAGAAGGAGAAATAAGAGGAGTATATTGGTAAATAGCTTACCACTGAACTATTCATAGCCCCAAGTGGGGTTACTAACATTAGAATTAGATTTTCCATGCTCCCCTACTGCTTTAGAAGGCCGTTAAATAAAAATTTTGGTATGCTGATTCCAGTTTTTTGGCATCTTCTGCTTGTAACACTTGTGTAATAAAATCTGCACACTAAAATGGACTCTGCTTTCAAATAAAATTGTAAGTTTGGAACAACACAGAATGGAAGCAGAAGAAACCAAGGTACTGAATTGTAAAATCAAAGATTTTTTCTAAACAGAATGATCTCACTAAAGCTTTAACTGGAGGTAATCAGAAGTAATGCACCTGCTCACAATAAAACAGAACTCATGGAAAACTTCACCAAGTATACAAATAGTTGGATTTGGGGTATTCCCAGCTCCACTGTTGTTGAAAGGTTATCAGTTAAAGCTTCAGGTTTTTATCTAAGATGTCTTAAAATATACTGGGCCAGATTCTAGACAATCTAATATATCAGGGGAGGGGAGAAGGAGAGCAATAAGTCAACTCCTTAGTCTGTATTGTACATAGCAACTTGGGTAAGATAGCAGCTTCCACAAGTGGGTGAGATGTGAGAGGGATTGTATACAAGTTATTAACCTCTCCCCAGTCCCTATTAGAGCAGAGGGTGAGGAGACAAGAAGACTGTGACTCTAGCCCCCTCTACACATGCAGGCATGATGGGATCAAATGAGCAATTCATGCAACTGTGCCTCCTGCAATGTCACATGTACATGTCAGGCAGTGCAACTGTGAGATCACATGTTAGATCCCTCCATGTCTTATTGCCAGTGCAAGGGCAGCCCAATCAAGGGCTCCTTCTGCATCAGCAAAAAGCAAGCTCCCATGGCTGGTAGCCCCATGCACCCCAGTTGAAGGACTCTCTGCCATGGAGGCACCCCATGTACCCCTGGGGCAGGGGGGATCACTGTGGCAATCACGCTGCCCAAGGAGTACATGACACCCCACGGGTGAGAGGTCTGCCCCTGTGGCTACCTCCCCTTCCTGGGGTTAATGAAACCCCCAGAATGGGAGGGTTACCACAGAAGCAAGCCCCCCACCCCAGGGGTACATGAAAACTCTGGATGGGGAGATTGCTGAGATGCATGCTGCGGGGACTCAGCATCTGCAGTATGGGACTTCAGGTCCCAGCAGCTGCGGGTTGCTGCCATGACCCATATTTCACAGCTTCTGGGGCTGAGAGTCCTAAGCAGCTGTGAGACTCACAGCCTGGGCTGGGCACAACGCACCACTGTGGCTGGGAGGCCTGGAAGCTGACAGGGCTCCCAGCCACAGGGGAGACCCTGCTACACATGCAAATTAAAGCTTGATAGCAACCAGCTATTATTTTAGTACATGTTTTTCAGGCCTAACTTTACAGCTGGTCGGAGCTTTTTATTGTGTGATAAGTACTTTGGTCTCAAGATAATTGTACAATTAACCACTGAACTGCATGATACCTGTAATGTGTACAGGGGGCCTGAGTTAATGGCAATCTATTCCTTAGTCTGTTTTGACAGATGCACAATAACACATTTCCCCTCGCCAGGGTCATATGGGCCAGTATACCCCACTGAAGGTACATAACAGAGGTACCCAGCACAGGTGCCAGAATATGGCATGCAAAGGCAGTTTGCTTGGCACTTACACCTTGGGGCAGATGGTGTGGAAGGGACTGGGGCTGCACTGCCACAACAAGGACTGAGCCTCTCACAGCTCCTCCACCATCTGCCTCTGGCACACCCATATCTTAAAAGCTGAGGTTGCAAGCTTTTTGGCACTCTGCCCAAAAACACTGTCAAACCCTGGTATATAACATGATCATTTAAAGCTTTCTCTTGTGCAAAGAGAGTCTTGTGCAAAAGTTCTTTTAACTCCTATTAGAGAAGGAGTGAGGCATGGAGAAAAAAACCCTGTCTGCAGTTTAATAAAAATAACATTTCCTTTCCCCTAATATTTCTAAAATAAGTCAAGTAATGAAGAAAAATATTCACTTTTACTGTAACCCTGTAGTAAATTCCACATAAGCCTCCTGCACTCTCACACAACTCCTTGACTTCCTTGGGCTCCGAGGGTTGTTGGTTGTAGCTGTATTGGTCTAAGGACACAGGCAGACAACGTTCTCTGGGTAGATGTGGTATCTTTTATTAGACCAACTAAATAGTTGAAACAAATATTCTTTGCAAGCTTTTGGGCACGTTCCTTCAGAGGCCCATTCAAGCAAAGATCATTGACAGACTGAAGGTTGTGCCTCTGAATTCTCTTCTCAGGGGTCCCAGGTCTGAACATTATTTCTTACAAAATTTTGCTAAGCTGAAGCTGAAGTGATATGACAATGAAAAGTATTTTTTTAGTGTTGTAGCTTAATGACAATACCCACAACAGGGAATACATTTATTGTAGGTGAAGAGCTGAATAGTTATGTAGATTTTTTTTCTTTATTGTTGCTCCCTGGATATCATTAATATATGATGGTGTTTTGTTTTTCTGGGAAAACCGTTTTAGATTTTATGTTTCCTTATTATGACAAAAAATCTCTAAATTAATTCCTTTAAAGATAAAAGAAAGCAAATATTTTACCCTACACCTAACTACCTCTACAGTAATTACTTTGAGGTCTTATTTTTTTCTGTCAGGATATTATACATTTAAATAAGCCATCTTTTCCCTGTGATTCATTATTAAGTTTTATATTTTTTTGCCTGTTGATGGAATACATTAAAATTGCACTAAGGCCCCTGCTACACATTACATATATTACACAATTAACTGTTGAATTGTGCAATAAATTCAGACTGGCTACACATGCAAAGTAATTATCACACCACAAACATGACTATTTTGGTATAACAAGAGCCAACTACCTACAAAGCTAGTGCTTGAAAATGGGTAACAACTCTAGAGTTAGTTTCTATCTGGCTTTAGTTTGAATTCAGAGCATGGCCCTTAGAACTCACTAAAAATAAATGGGGGGAAAACAGCATTATTCTAAAACAGAAATTTTCTCATTTTATACCTTCTAAAAATCTGACTCGTAAAAAGTTCCTAACATTTTACTTTGCTTTTTTAAAATTATGTTTGCTTTACCTTTGCTCATCAAATATGTCTGTTAAAAAAACAATATTTTTTTAATTCTTTGGACTTAAATTATTCTTCCAATATAACAGTTTTGCTATACCTTTTCCATTTTAGTGCTCACAGAAAGAGAAGTTCATATTTTTAATGTGAAAGCTTACTCATTGACATTTTTTTTCACAACCACATAGAAAGGCAACATCTTGTAGTGCGAGGGGGGGGGCGGTGCAGAATAGGTATTTATGTATTCTGATTATCTGAAAGATGACTAAAGGCAGAAAGATTTAAGACAAGGGATGTGCTTTCTGCTTATATTACAGGAGATTATTCATGAATATCATTCACTGTGCAGTACTCTGTTCTCTTCTCATGCGTGCTAAGAACTTTAAGATTGCAGTTACTATTGCTTTTCATTTCAAGCTCTGTCATCAGAGAGTCCAGGGGCTGATACCTTTCCTTTCCTCGTGCTGATATGTTTCAGATTTACACTCCAGTAACCTGACCTCTGTATACACACCCTCTTATAGAAGACATCACCAAGCCAGTTTTGAATATAATCCATAGCCAAAAGAAGGTTCTTTCTCAGCTAAGCTGATATGGAGTGAGTCTCCTTTGGATTTAGTGATCTGTGCCACTCTTAGGACAGTAGGAAGTCGTTTTAGTACTGTTTATCTCTACATCCTTGAATGTGAATAGAAAGAATCAGAGAGAGGTTTGTGTAGAATTCTAGGATAGTGCAGTATATATACAAGGCATATTCTACGTCAGATATTCTACAGATCTTTTTATATTCAAGTTTGCAAAAGGATTTTGCAAGTAAGTTGTCAAATCATGTAAATAGGGGCCAATAAATCTGCACAAGCAGACAATAAAGCAAGAGAAGAGAATGAGACTGAGATTATGTCAAAATAGAAAGGATGTTTTCTATTCATTTATTTACAGGGAAATAAATTGATTGCTGTATATTTGTGCCATCATGTTACTATAACATGCATAGATTCTATAATGTGTGATTCGAGTTTCTTTCCCGTAGCTATGGTCAATGTGTAGATGGAACATCTCATGATCCTAAGCCCACACAAGAAGACTCTCTGAACTGTTGTGCCCTGCCACCAGCTCTGCTCAGCCTCTATACCTTGTACTCTTCTAGTGCAAGGTTCCTAAGCAGGACTGGGGATGAAGGCACAGCCTGTTTTTCTTGATATGCTCATGTTACAGTCATAAATTAATATAAAAAACAGAAGAATGGCTCACATCTCTAGTGCCTGCATATTATACTTCTTTCTCTCAATATATGGATTGAGCTATTTGCACCTTTTGAAAGCATCTACTGTTAGAGACACAAACTAGAGATATAGGCCCTTTCTGACCTGGTATACAATTATTACATGCTTACAAAAGGACTGCCTTATATAAGTGAATTACAGAGGAGTAATCGAGGAAGGGAGAAATCCAACAGTCTGTTATATAAGCCCTGATTGTTTACGTACGAGTGCATCCTCCTTCTTCAAAGTTGTAAAATCCATGACCACAGCGGTCACATTTCTTTCCAGCTACTCCAGGCTGGCATGGACATTGCCCATTTTCATTGCAGTCAAAGGACTTGGAACCGAAAGAATTGCAGTTACAGGGAACACATCCCCTTGGTGACTGCAGACCAAATGTTCCAGGCTGCCACGTGAAAGAAAGGAACAACATTTAGTCAGGATTAACAAGGATCTACAGAGAAAAGGGGAAAATGGGTGAAAGGGATAGGAATAGAGGACTTATTTGGGGCCTTTCCTCACCAACAGTGTTAATAATGATCGGAACAAAATTAATAATGCAAAATAATAATATAATCCAATATTATAATGGAAAGCCAATAATAGACACACACAAACCTTAAATAAAGATTTTTCAGTATGACACGAAGAAACAGATAATATAATTCAAGCACCTTGGATTGCTTTTAAAGAATACAGAATCTTTTTAGATTTCTAGAGCTGTCCTGTGCTTGTTAAAAAAAAAAAGGCAATCAGATTGAAAATGATTTTCCATAGAAACATTTATAAGGCATTCTTAAGTACACATTCTTAATTTATTTCAACAGGGAGACTTTTAAGTGTGTTCTAAAAGGTTGGTCATTTAGCCAACTATTCAGACATGAGGATTGTGAAATTATTGAAGGTCATAGCCAAAAGCTAACTGAATGGATTTAAATACTGACCTACCCTTCAACAAAGTCTGTTCTAAGCTTTGCACCACATCATTATCATTTACATTATATTTGTCTGATTTAGGACCCCATTCTTTTCTCTAGGTGAATAGGAAGAGAATTCAATGGGAAGATATTTGTGACACTAAATTTAACCTCCTTGGCTGCCTATACACCTGCTCATTCATATTTTAAATAGAATGCATCAGAGCAGAATTGATTAATCAAGTCTGGTCATTAATTGAGTCTAACTAATTAAGTCTGCTCCACGTTCTAATTAAAACTCTCTAGCATCACATCACCATCATGTCTATTAAGCCTCCTTGCATTTTAAAATGGTTGTAGTGGCATCCTGTGTCCATTTTTAAACACATGGGGGCTTAACAGATGTGACAATCAGGCATTTTAATTAGAGTGGCCCTCTGGGAACCACTCTAATTAAAATGCCCCTCCACTCAGCATGTGTATAGGCAGTCCTTGAGGAGGGACAATCTTGTTACATACCTGTAAAGCATTATGTATGCCTTGACACTGAAGAATACTTAAAGCTCACTAAAGAAATAAAGGCAAACTATCTAGTTTGCCATCAGACAGAAAAGCAAAGCTTTAAACTAAAATTCAAGGGTCAAATTCAGCTATAGTAAAAACTAATGCAGCTATGTCAAGGCAAGTTACATCCCTTAACTCCAATATTTTATGAGAATAGCTCTAACAGCCCAGGACAGAGTGATTCAATTAGCCTCTTATAATTCTTTTTACGGTCTAGAGGAAGGTTTCTTTCCTTCCTGCCTGCCTTCCTTCCTGTCTTCCTTCCCACCTTCCTTCATGCCTTCCTTCATTTTGTTAAGTTAGGATGATTTCCAGAGAATGTGAAACTCCTTATCACTGTGTTAGCTTGGATTTCATGTCACAGCACCATGATTAAGGACAGAGTCTAATAAGCAGCTTGCTATATCACAGCAAATGGAGAAGCTGAAAAATTAGAACAGTTCAGATAGTTAATATTATTTTGCTTTGAGTACATTATTTGTAGAGCAAAGGGGAACACTTTAAATTTACTTTTGAAATGATCTAATATGTGACCTACATTTATGAAGACCTTCTACTGGTGTAAATAATATTGTTTCAGTCAAGTCAATGGAGCTACACTGGTTTATAATCAACACAGGATCAGATCCACAAAAGTAAACTCTACCCTCGTTTGTATGGGTGAAATCACACAGACTTCAATGGGATTTCATGTGAGCCCTGTGGACGGGAACACTGGGATTTCCCACTGCCATGGGCATTAACTGATATGGAACAAGTTGCAGGAATGTGGCCAATGGGCAGTGGCTGTCTTGCAGAAGCATGAGAAACTGAATGAAAGATCAATCATACATAAAACAAGAAATTATCCACCTTTTGATTCTCAAATTCTACAGTGAAATGCTTCACTGGCATGCACCTCAGCCTGATAAAATGTAACAGAGAGAAAAGAATACCCAAATTCATGTAATTAAATTCCAAAGGTCAATTAAATCTACAAGCTATCTCCAAAGATCTCTTTTATAGGAGGAGAAAGGAAAAACAAAGGCAGAAAATGAGAATACGCAAAAACCTCAGGACAGCCATTCAGATTAATGCAGTGAAGTAACCAAGGCACAGCATGCAGCTCAGCTCTCAATAAAAGGTTTGATAGGATCTAATAAATTCTGTTTATAAGGGTGAAAAACAGAAAAATTGCCTTTCAGGCTAGCTCTCTGCATGGTGTGCAGGAAGGAAGGATCACCAGCAAGCTGATTCTTTTATAATCATGAGTTTTGTTGACTGAAAGACATTTTGATTCGTCATGCAGCCCCCCCTACACATGAATCCACAGTGAAACCTATTTATATACCAAAATGAATATGGTATTTTATAAGAATTGTATTTACAAGGGATTAGGTTTCTCACTTCCAGGCCACTGGATATTAACAAAGAAAGGTACTGAATCTTTCTGAATATATTACAACTTTTTGCCCTGTCAAGATGTCTGTGAAATATATGTACAGAATATATATCTGTGTTGTTCTTGGAAAGAAAACTATTTCCTGGAACTTCCCTTTTAGGAGTGGTACATGAGAACAGCATAACATTAACATTAGACTGCTTCTACTGACCATGCAAAATGATGGGACTATATGGAGATAAGATAAATCTGTGTTCAGCTTCAGATACTGGTTCTTCCAATATTGTGCACTTCAGCCAATAAAATAAGTCATCTTAGGCAACTGACACGTTGAAAGAAAACTCAAGACCTACCACATTTTGTGGTTCAGAGTAGGTATGTTCTCCTCATGCTTTGGGGCCAATCTTTCTACCATAAATTTCAGAGTTTTTGGTATTCTGAATCATAAAGTGCAGGATGACATCCTGTAAAATGAAATCTATGGATAAACATGTATTGATTTCAATGGAATCAAAATGTCACCACTTATTTCTATACATGCCACTGTTGACAATGATGTCTGTAGAATTATTTTGATCATCAAGGTTTTGACCATATTGTTCTCCTCACTATGCTGGGTCCTGAAAATGGGTCCCTATTCCCTATTGTTAAGTCTGTTAGCAGGTTACTCTCATGTAGTATAGGAATAGTACAAAACTCCCATGCAGGAAAAGCACACCTAATCCAGCTCATGCAGTGCACGTTTTCAGATTACCGAAGTGACAGGCCTATAAGCGCCTCGCGGGCACCCGCTGGCACTTGGAAAGCCCCGTCTCAGTGGAGGAAGCTGGATTTGCTGAGTGTTCCGTGGATTCCCCCTCCGTTTGTGCACCGGTCTGCTGAGCTCACAGCGTCTACCCATGAAGCCTGATTTACAGATGCATCTCCCTGACATATCACAGTGCAGTGACATGGATCCTAAAGGACTGCAGCCACAGGGTACACAGAACTGCTTTTCTGGGCCCCAAAAATGGTTGGGCTTGAGGAGTGAAACAGAAAAGACAGAGAACAAAGGCAAAGAGACAAGGTGAAAAGAAAGACTGAGAAAAAGGCTGTATTACACAAAGGACAGTTTTGCAGCTAACACTTGATAAAATACAACAGATAAAAAATATGAGTTAGATAATGGAGACTAAAAAACCATGCATCATACTAAGCTAGCTTGAGATGTTTTCTATGTACATGCTATAGTGGGGGGAGCAAATTTTACCCACCAATGCAACTGGGCCGTTTCCCTGACATCACTGGAGTCCCCTTGAGTGGAACTTTTAAGTAGTATTGAAAATGGAAGGGGAATATTTACTGAGCTCCTTACCCAGAACACTACTTAGGTAAGTGCAATGTTAGCTATTGATTCCACAGAATTAATCATATACATTAAATTATGCACATGCTTCAAGTGCTTTGAGACACGGGGACTGAAAACAGGAGTTTTCCATCTGTTGTCTATGGAACTGCTGTAGTGCATACAACAGATCCTCCTGGGCTGAAGAAAACACATTTTGAGAGAGACTGGAATGGTGCATGGGTCTAGTGTTTTTTGCTGTGATTTCTAAAGTATGTATTTGAACACCCAGCAAAGCAACAGGCAGTTTTCAACATGGATTTGGATAAAACCTACAAATTTCAAGGCAGAGATGGACAAGCATTTTAATTTTTCTTTTAAATACTGTATTTACTTAAATCCAAATCAAGATTCTTTTTCCCCATCTAACATGGGGAAGAAGGTCCTTCATCTTGGAACTGAGTATGAAGTGATGGGATGAGGGGAAAGGGGCAGCTACTGTGGCTCTGGCACTGGCTCTGGCTTGGGACCAGTGCTGCAGCTGCTATCTTCTGCACTGCTCTTGGACCCCCTGCCACCTCTTCCCCTAAGGCTGTGGTGGGCATCTCCCACCCACCCCATAGCCTTTTTATATCCTCCCTCCTGGCTCCTATCCCTACCACTGCTTACCCTTGCTCTGCTCCAATAGATTCCAGGCCTGGCTCTAGCCTGGAGCATGAAGCATGTAGATACTCTGGCCCCAGACAGGGCCTGTAGCAGTGGTCAGGGCAGCAGTTCTGGCTAAGTACATGGATCACAGGCTGGAGCTGCCATGCTGCTGCCACCACTACGGAGCTTGGCTAGGGCTGATGACAGAGTCTGACAGGGCAGAGCAAGACTAAGCTATCGTGGGCAGGGGAAGGAAGCAGAGGCTGCAGGGAAGGACCAGGGAGAAGGGACATAGAGGGCCCAAGGCTGCAGGAAGGCAGAGGGTGGGGTAGGCAGGTGGCAGAAGTCAAGCTGCTTGACACCCTCACTGCTCCTTCCATCACCTACCCACCTTCTGCCTCCCCACCACCTTCCCCACTACTGCCTCCCCTACCACCTGCCCCTACTGCCACTGCTTTACCCTTTGCAGTGGTGGGGAGTGGGGAGAGGATGAATTTAAGACAACCCTTCAATAATTAGATTCTATACATGAAAAACTAGAACAAATTTATAAAGTTCCTATGTGGCGAATCTGTATTGTAGGGCTGTCTTAAATTCAGGGTTGTCTGGATTTGGCTAAATATGGTAAATGAGTTGATCTCTCTTAGGCCAGGTTTCTCCGCTTCCTTTTTTCCCCCACAAGACTCTCATGTGTATTACTTTATTCAGCCACATTATGTGCTCACAGTGTATACATTTTTTGGACAACTTACAAGAAAAAAAATTGTGTATGTGTTCATTGAACAGAATGAGACATATTTGTTTAACATCAACTTTGCTCTACAAAATGAGAAAAATATCATGGATCTCCTGACAGAAATAAAGCCACTTACCTGTTGTGTGTGTGTATGGAACATACTATTCCATTTAAGAAGAAGAATATTTAGTTGTGTAAAACTGAGAAAAAGAATTAAATAGAATCCCACCTCTTATTACTCACCTTACACTCATCACACTTCTGCCCCACAACATTGGGCTTGCACTTACACTGCCCGCTCTGAAAGTTGCAGATCTCTGAGAATGAACCATTGATGTGGCAGTGACATGCTATAGAGAAACAGAGAACAGTTGTCACAATGCACTTTGCTATTATCTTTATTTGTGGTAGCCAAGCATACATGGTACTATTCTAACTATTGCTAGCCCTGTGAGGTGTGAGCAGCTTAGCCTCTCACTGAGCTGAATTTTAAGGGAGGATCAGATGCCATACAACACTATGCAGTACTCCACACAACATTGGCATCAACATGACTTGCATTGTAACACTGGCCACAGACAGGAATTCATTTCTAAAGAAAATAGAAATTAGAAAAATAGACAGATAGTCTAGGAGCTGGAATGTGTTCCTGGCCCCTGGCTGGAAAGCTACACAGGTGCCTTTCCCCATGCCTAGAAAAGGGGCAGACTGTCGATAGGCAGCTTCTTGCCTTTAAAATCAGCATGTGTGCAGCCAAGATGAACACAAGATGATTTAAAGCCAGAGTCATGGGGAAGCATGGCTGGAAAGAGCCTCCTCAACCTCAATTTCCAGTTCTCCAGCTTTTAAGCCACTACATGTCCAACCCAGCTAAGTGGTGCAGGCAGCAATGGCAAGTCAGGGATGTGGGGAACAAAGCTCGGATTCCTGGCCCTGCTTACTTTGAAATTGCTACCCACGCTGCCCAGCTGGTAGTCCCTGATATAGAAGGGAATGGGAAAAGAAGTGAGGAGTGGTAGGGCAGCTGCTTCACATGCTTCCCAGGCCAGACTGGGAAGGGATTGGAACATCCTGCAGGTGTTGAGTTGACTTTTGCAGGAGAAACTTTTTGGCAAGGGAGATCTTTCAGGTGTCAGCCTAAAAGATCTTTCTTCTGGAAGGAACGTGTTTCCTCTGAGAGAAACAATACATATTTGTATGCTCCTAGTTTCTACTAGGAAAGTGACAATTCTTGCACTAGAAACATAATGTATTAACACAGCCTTTATAAAATGTAATTACACTGATGAATTTGCTTCACACAAAGTCACCAGAAAAGTAACAGTAGAGCACACCATTTTGCATATTTCTATATAATCAAGTTTAAAAACACTTCCTCCATAGGAAATTGAAAAATGAGAAATATTGGTTTTCTGAACAGCCTGCCCTCTGCAACCAAGACTCTAGATGGGCAGGGATAGTGGCTGGGCAGGAAAGAGGAATTTCGGTAAAATTTAGAGAGTAGTCTGTTGCAACAACCAAAGATGCCATTGTCGATCATCATCTTCCCAACACTCCTATACCCCAATCTAAACCTATACTGGTGCATGGCATGATGCTGTCCTAAATGCAGGACTTTGTACTTTTCCTTATTGAATCTCATGAAATTTCTTTTGGTCAAATCTTACAATTTATTGAGGTGCCTCAATCCTAGCCCTACCCTCCAGCATATCTACTACTCCCCCCAGTTTGGTGTCATCCACAAATTTGCTGTGGGCACTCTCCATCCCATCTTCCAGGTCATTGATGAAGATACTGAACAAAACCAGTCCCAGGACTGACCCCCACTGGACCCCCAGGCACTCCACTGGATACTGGCTGCCAGCTAGACACCGAGTCATTGATTAGTACCCTTTGAGCTCAGTAATCCAGCCAGCTATCTCTCCACCTTACAGTCCATTTATCCAATCGGCACTTCCTTAGTTTCTTTGCAAGAATGTTGTTGAAAACTATCAAAAACCTTGCTAAAATCAAGGTATATCACTGCTCTCCTCACATCTACAGAATGAACTATCTCATTCATAGAATGCAACCAGGTTGGTCTGGCATGACTTGTCCTTGTTGAATCCATGCTGACTGTTCCTAATCACCATCTTCTCCTCCAAGTGCTTAGAAATGGATTCCGTGAGGACCTGCTCCATGACTTTTCCAGGGACTGACATGGGGCTGACCAGTCTGTAGTTCCCTGCATCCTCCTTCTTTCCTTTTCCAGTCATCCAGGACCTTTCACACTGCCATCAGTTTTCAAAGATAATGGCTGGTCATTCTGCAAATACATAGACCAATTCCCCTAGCACCCTTGGGTGCATCACGTCTGACCCCATTACTTGTATATATCCAGCTTTTCTAAATAGTCCCTAACCTCTTCTTTTTCATGCTGTTGTATGCTCACCTCCTTCCCAAACTCTGCTGTCAGGTGCAGTAGTCTCAGAGCTGACCTCGCCTGTGAAGACTGAGGTAAAAACGCATTGAGTACTTCAGCCTCTTCTGCATCATCTGTCACTAGGTTGCCTCCCGCATTCAGTAAGGCACCCATGCTTCCCTTAATCTTCCTTTTGTTCCTGAAATACCTGTAGAAACCCTTCTTGTTACCCTTCATATCCCTTGCTTGCTGTAACTTCAGTTGCACTTTGGCTTTCCTAATTTCATCCTTGCATACCGGAACAATACTCCTATACTCCTCCCTAGTAGTTTGTCCAAATTTTCATCTCTTTCTTGTAAGCTTCCTTTTTGTGTTTTAGCTCAATTAAGTGTTCCCTGCTAAGCCAAGCTGGTATTCTGTCATACCTGCTAGTCTTCCTGCCATGAAGGACTGGTATCTCCTGAGACTGAGGGGCACCATTTGTAGGCAGCAGCATCATTGGTGAGCGGGGACCAGTTGTAAAAGCCAGTGACAGTGTAGGCAGCAAGGTGGGAAGGGGCGGGTGGCGAGCGGTGACCACCCACAGAAGTCGGCAGTGGTTTTAGTGGCGGCCAATCTCAGGTGGGGCATGTGCTTCCCCGTGCCCTCCTTACGCATCGCCTATGCTTCCTAAGTATCAGGACAGTTTGTTCCTGCACCCTCAGTATGGTTTCTTTATAGTACAACCAGCTCATCTGCACTCCTTTCCCCCTCAGACTAGCCTCCTTGGTGATCCTCCCCATCAGCTCCCTGAGTGAGTCATAGTCAGAGTTCACTTTTCTGAAGTCCTTACTCCGTTTCTCTTCCTCCTTCCTTTCCTCCACATCCTGAACGCAATCATCTCATGGTCATTGCTGCCCGCTGCTCTTCTGTGGCCTATGTCTTTTTCTGTCTTGCAGTTCCCCTGACAGTAAATCTCTAGTCCTTTTCTAACATCCAACCTGACATTTTCATTTTAAGAAGCACTTTCAATTACAACTGTACATACTATGGTTGCCATTTATATGTCAGCATCTCAGACACTGCAAGCTGCCACTTGATATACTGCAGTTAACCTTCCCCTGAATATAAAGAAATAATGCAGTATCTCTTTCATGACAGTGTGGACCAGTTGGTAAAGGCTGACTTTAAAACAGAATGTCATTTTTTAATTACTTTAACATGTTATGTAGTAGGTGCCATACTAAAAAGGCTGCAAATGTTATGACTTGCCACACTATTATTTTCTAAAGTCTTTGTGAGGCACATATGCTGAAATAACAACAATATAAAAAGCTGTAGTATCCTAGAGCTATCTTGGTGATATTCTATGTCATAATAACAGTGCTTCTTTACGTCTTCAGAAAGGTTTAATTTGCTTATATTTTGGGATATATTTAACCATAATTTCCAGGCTTCTTCCTTTTTTCCTTCTTGTTTTATTTAATTTTTAGAACTATGATGTGCCAAAGATGAGACTTAATGCCCACTGAAACATACCTTTAAAACTCTGTTCCCCTTATTATTTGTTAGCAGCTCGTACTATGTTTTTAGGAGCGAGGGTTTTGTATATCATCTTACATGTCATGTCAATTCTGTTACATGTCACATTTGTCCCTCATAATTAGAAACTTACTTTGAAGAGGATATGTTGCAATGGGCATTATGCCTCATCTTTGGAACATTAATGACTCTTGAAGAGCTAGGCCAAAGCTTGTGTAAGGCCTTCTGGATACTTTTTCCTATTATATATTTTGGCATATGGTACCATAAGAATCTAAGAAAGAAATTAGTGTATTTTTATCCACACATGGGGTTCTATTATTTATATTATATTACTCAAAATTCCCTACAATAAATTCTTATTTTGGCCACAGATGAGCAGAAGTTAGAAGTCAAGACTTTGGTTATTTTTCCAGCTAACAGTAGGTATAATGCATACAGCATTAATATATATTTTAGTAGTATGACTCTACTAAACTGCTAAGCATTATAAGATGCATTTATTTCAGTTAAACCCTGCTTACAAATTCACCTCTGGGTGGGGAAACGTGTTATCTTCACTTGTCATGCAAAGACCCTGTCAAGGAATTTATATATATAAAACTTAGGTAATTTCTTTCTCCCTAAGAACCGAAATCTTTTTTCCATATTACAGTGGTCAAGATCTACTCCCTCTTTCTGTAAAGACAGCATGTTTGATTATAGAAGTACAAACACAAGCACACACACATAAGGCCCCCAGCACACACAGGAACAGGATGGGATTCAACGTGGACAAGTGCAGGGTGATGCATCTGGGGAGAAGCAACCCCCAGCACACATACTGGCTGGGAAGCTCCCCTCTTG
>JAGPOW010003642.1:100456982-100481947 GCA_030014935.1 Caiman crocodilus | reverse complement strand
AGGGAAGTTGTTCTTGCTCCTACCTTGGGCACCTTCAAGAGTAGATTAGATAGGTACTTGGCTGGGGTCCTGTGACCCTGGCACTCGTTCCTGCCATTGACGGGAGGTCAGACTAGATGGCCTGCTCTAGGTCCCTTCTGACCCTAGATACTATGATACTATGATACATGATTAACCAATCAAACATGTCTCAAGTTGTCACCCGGCCACACAATAATAAAATTAATGGTGTGATAAAACAAGGAATAATCCATAAAAGTGTTACAAAAAAACGTGTAATAATTTTGTGGTTGGTTTCTATTATGCCATTAATTGAATGCGTGGTCAGGTTGGGGCTCTTAGCTGTGGGGTATGTCCCTTTGGATGGGAGCCCCATCAGTTCATGGGTGCACCATGTGCCCTTGAGGCTGAAATCTGTCAGCTGATAGGGGTCTCAGCTGCAGGGTGCAGCCTTGGACACTCATGATTGGGAGCCCATCAGCTGATCTGGGCTCCCAAACATAGGAGCACATGGTATACCCCTGCAGCTGGGAGCCCAGATCAGGTGACAGCTCCTAGTTTGCTGCTTGCCAATGCAGGGAGCATGGTCCCCCTGAACCAGCAATAAGATGTGATGGGCTCTGATGCTGGATCGCACAAGCATGTCTCCTGTCATGCATATGTGGCATGGCAGGAAGTGCAATTGTGGGGATTCCACGTCAGATCCCATCATGCTTTCACGTGTACATCTGCCAGGGGTCTAAGAATCAAACACACTGACTTATTTCTCTTCTGTATGTAGAAATATTTGAATATACATCATTATGCCTAAATAACCCCTAACGTTTCACCCAACTGTGATACTACCAGTGTAATCTCTCACTGTTTACCCTACAAGGCTGTACCATTTTTCACTTCCATGACAAGAAACCAGTGCAGAAGGATTAAATCAAACAAACTTTGGACATTTATAAAGAAATCCAGAAATGCTGTGACAAAGTTGGACCGTCATTTGAAATGGTTATATGCATTTGACATTGGCACTTTACTTTAGAATGAGAAAAAATTTTCAAACAATAATTTGAGGGCAAAAAACCATGCTTTTCAATACTCTTGAGTTTGGATCTTTAATAAAGGGTGAAAATTGAAAACAAAAAAGTAAAGTCATGCTGCCTCTGATACCGTAGCTGCAGGGCAAAACTTCATGGAAGTCTGCTAAAGAAAGGTAAAATCATATGCAAAATGAAAATCCACATAAAAGATGGAAAGAAAATACCTTTGGAAAGTAATGTGCAGCATAACTGTGAGCACAAGGATAGGAATAAATCATGAGGCTCTCCTTTGCAACTAATTACAAAAGCAAAGCTTATAATTCTACATTAAAAATGTATTTATCTTTAATACTATTTATTTTTAATTGTCTGTTTTCTGAACTTTCCTTCTGTCCCATGTTCATAATCCTCTCCCATGAAGCTACCACCACTACTGCACATTCAAAGCATCATCCATGTCAATGACTGGGTGGGTGGTAAACTGCTGAGTGCTGAAATTTGGTGGACTGTACTTTGATTTGTGAAAAGCAGTGCTTTTAAACATTATATATTTAACATGTTGAATTATGTGACATCATACCCATGAATTATTAACTAGTTCTGAGACCCATTGAGAATGCTGAAATTCTAATAGTACATGGTTGTAAAACATGTGGACAACCTTTTGTATAATACATGCATGTCTGCTGATCTCTTTTTAAAGCTATGCATATGCTGGAGTTATTTCCAACAAGTTGCGACAGCACCCTGGGTGCCTGGAGACCCTTCAAAGGTACTGTGGGTGCCAGACCATGTCAGTGCTGTTAGTTGTGCAAACATGATTCCCCAAATAAACTTAGAAATTCCAAACAGAAAACTACAGCTGTGGTCTTTCTGAGTTCTTTGCAATAGAAACATTGCTCTATTATTTTCCTGTAGGCAAAAAAGAATGAAAACTAAAAGCTGGCATTTTCCAACAGGTGCCTCACATCTATCCAGAGGTGCCTCAAGTCTAAAATGGATGAGAACTACTGAATTATACACACCCACCCAGATTATAGTTATACACACACACATACCCATGCTCATAATGTTATAACCACAGAACAGAAAGACTTGCTATTAATAGCAACACTTTGTACTTTGTGTGTAGACTGTCTTTCCTGAAGGATTCTTGCAATGCTTTGCAATAATTAATTCAACTCCTTAGGTGCAGATAAGCATTATTATCATATATTCAATAAAAAGACTGATATTTCATAGAGAAGTAAGGCTGGAAGGGATCTTAAGAGATCACCCAGTTCAGCCATCAATCAAACTTGCAACCTTGGTGATATTAGCACCATACTATAACCAACTGAGCCAATATATACATATATACTTCAAGAGTCTCTAATAAGATGAACTTCAATTTCTGGGTGCACAGCTTGAGATATTAGAGGCCTGATTTCCAAAAATTTGGAATGCTTACAATTTACAAGTCATTCTATCTACAAGAACTAGGATAGCTTAGATCCTTAGGATGAGAAAAGAAAACAAAATTAGGGGTGCCAAAAGTAAGGTACATCAAACCAGAGTCCATGAATCTACTTTTCTCATTGTCAAAAGACTAAGTCACAAACAGACCAAATCTTTGAGCCATCATTACAGGCTTCTAAGTTTCATGCATTAGCCATGCATTCTGGAAACATCCCTCAGTAATCCCTACAACATTCAACAGTAAAGTGATGGACTGGTTCTCCTTTCACCTATTGATTTTATACCGATGTACAAACAGTCCTTGACCTACAACGTTTCACACTTACATTTTGTGCTTACATTTATAAATTGACACCCTATTTCAACGTTCTGACATCAATTTTGGCTCTACAATGCTTGATCTGATGCTAAGCCACACCAGTGAACAAGTTTGTTGCATCACCCATCTCCCTGAAGAACATCTGTCCAAACTTCCTGGGACATTTTCTTTAAGAAAGCAGACAAGACTCCAGAAAAACCTCCAGCCAAGACTCCTGAGAAGACTCCAGCCAAGAGCCTTTCAAAAAGTCCAGCACAGTCTCCTCAAAGAAGTCCTTCCAAATCAATGTGATTACTATTTACAATATAAATACATTAATGTAGCTCTATTACTCATCTATAATTGATTGAGTAAAAAATTTTGGATGATTTTTTGGTGAAAATAGAGTATCGGGCTTTGGTTCAGGAACCAATTCCCCCATTTATAACATTGTTTCCTATGGGAAAATAGGTTATGCGTTACAATGTTTCAACTTAAGACCTGGTTTTCAGGAACCAATTGTGTCCTAAGTCTGAGGACTGCCTGTAACTCCATTTGCCTCAATGAATTCACTCTTGATTTAAAACAAGGGAATGACAGATTCCAGTCCTAAAGGAAATAAAATGTTTCACCACTGGGCCTCAATAAAAACAATGTCCTCTTAGGGTACAGAAATGTTGTGTACTACTTGCTGAGCCCCTTAACAGAACATCTGAAAAATATGCCCTTTGCTGCAGTGCCAAAGACACCCAAGTTATGCCTATGTCAGTGAAACAGGAAGATTTTTAAGCTTTATGCATATGTTGCAAGCTTTATGCATAATCTCACTCCTTCTAGACATACATATTAATATAGCATTATTCATATATGTATAAGTGTACTGTATCACTTGCATATATGCAGCCCCCTACTTCTCAGGTGCTAAGCAGTATGTTGCTATGGAATATATCTGTTCTGTCAGGAGCAGAAAAGCAGACTTACGTTGACAGTTCCTTGCATCAAGAGCATCTCCAAAATATCCGTCAGCACACATCTCACAGAACTGGCCTGCTGTACCTGGCTTACATATCAGGCAAGCTCCAGACAAGCTGTCACAGCTGCCAGGTACAGAGAAGTCAAGGTTGTCATTACATGGGCATGGCTGGCATGATCCCGCTGGTATTAAAGGTTGTCCAAAATAGCCTTCTGCACACCTAGGTTAAAAGAGACAACATTAGTCAGGGTCCTTACCTAGCCTTCTTATGAGAAATGTTTACAGTTGTGTTGTTTTGCTAATCACTAAAGATGATTTGATTCCCTTTCAAGTGTTTCTTAAGTGCCTCTCTCTCTTTTTTTAACAGCACTGTAGATACAGTACCAGCTGAAATCCTGCCAGCTCTGTTAATAATTAGATTTCAGTGGGGGAAAAAATCTTGTCACTAGCACTGAAGACGAGACAAAAGCATAATAAGAAATCTGTCTATTGGCACTCTAGAGGAATTCAAGTCCACATTGGAAAGGCTTTGTACTACAGCACATCATGTGTAGTTGCTTTTCTGCATTCACTAACCAGAAAGGCTGACAATTCCACCCCCCATCCAGGCAACTACCTCTCCCACCTGCACCATAGAAATGTATTTGGAGAGAACAGCTTTACAAAATTATACAGATGCAAAATTATTTGTTTGCATAGTAATAAAAGAACCCCAAATCTTCTGCATTGAGGAATCTGTTTAATTATGGAGGTGTGTATGTCTGTGTACATGGAGGTCATGTAGACATATCTTCGTAACACAGGAATAACTTGACTGTCACTAAATATAATATATTCTGTATTGCAAATTTCAAATCAGAGATATTTAAAAATATCACCTTTTCTGCATTTCTACTCTGGGACTTTCTATAGATATCACATAAAACATGATATTAAATCTGACTGAACATCAAGGTATATTTTAACAGTGTATTTCTACTACTCCTGCAGCTCATTTCTCATTTATATTCTGACCTACTCTCCCTTTCCATTAAATTTGCTCACACTTCACAATAGACCAACTGGTAAAAAAGGGGAAGTAAAAGAAGAAATGTAAAATCTCCAGGTTCAAACTAATATTGTTATCCATGCCATTTCAGATGAATTCAGACTAGCGTAATGGTGGCCAAAACTACATGAATACCATATAGCATAAACTGACCTGTTCACGACTCATTTTAAATGCAATTCTAATATTCTAATGCAGGTTTCCTCTCCATCTCTTAGTAAACTGGACAGTAATGGTGAGCAAGAATCTTGTGCAGGGTGCTTGAGTAGCTCTGGAGCACTTTCAGGATCATAATTTTGGAGTAACTTTACACATTTTCATAAATACCATCTTTTTCTTTGCACTTAGCATATATGCCGTGTCAGAAACCTTCCAATTGGTTCCTAAATAACTATTGTCACATGTATTTATGAAATGATTAATTTTGATATTAACAAACTTATAAAATGATGGACTTTAGAGAACTTAAGACTAAAGAAGAAATTCTATCTGGATCTGATAAAGTATCTATCTGTAGTGAGATGCCATACACATTAAATATGTCTTATTCTTCTTTCCCCATAAAACTGAAAACTGTTATAATTGGGCTTAAGTCATCCAGCTCACACAAGTTGTCCAGATGGTACTATTTGTGTAAGCACTTGATAACATGAGCAAAGTTTGCAAACTTTATTTTATAAGGTTTATTCCTCATAAGTAGCTTTCTCCTACAGTTACTTTTCTTGCAACAGGAGTTACCAGACTAGAATCAACAGCCTTTAGAATTTTGCACCGTATTTTTCCTGATTTGTTTTATTTTCAGAGCTTCAGAACTTGTCATCTATATCCCAGCTGTTAGTGGTTTCCAGCAAGGAAACGGATATTTCTCTACTGCATGTAGGACATGTCAGTGACTATTAAAGACCAGTTTTCAGCTTGCTTCCTCCAAAATGAGCTACCATATCTGGAGAGATGACATCTAATTTGCAAGACTTCTGGGGACCTTTCTTAATACATGTTCCAATTAATACCAACTATCCGTTTCCCAAAACAAGGAACTACTGGGTTCTCCATGAAGCATTTCATTCCAATTAAAGGGAATGATATGTCAGGAGCCACACCTATGCATTTCTGATGAATCTCTCATGTGAGTAGTATACTTATTGCTGGAAGGCTATATCTTAGATCAACAATTTACTATTAATCCCTTTTTCTTTAATTAATGTTTATTCATTTTTTGTTTTTCTCTTTGATTCAGACTTCAGTTCTGTATCTGATAATACCCACAGAAACATATAAAGCAATTCATAGGCAAAGGACTCCAGGGATTTGTGAGTACTCTGCTGCTAATCATGTAACCCTTCTATTAATAACAATAGATTTTGAAAGCTCTTTGTATTCTGATTGGTTCAGATTCTGCTAATTAAAATTAAACCACAATCTCATGGACTTTGTCAGCCTCTCAAAACTACGTATTTTCTTGAAGCCTAAATGCATTTTGAAATAGTGGTAAGCTTCAGTATGAGAGCATGTTGTGCATCTGTGCTATGCAGAAGATCATGGTAAACATTAAAATAATACACTTTTAGTAATCCTCTATCTGCTCTCCTTAGGACATTTCCACTTCAGTTACTGTCCTCTTATTCAATATGTTATGCCTTTTTGGAGTGCTCACATAAAAGAAGAACAATGATTCATATGTGACACAGAAAGTTAATTTTCTGTATTAAGGAAAAAATATACATTCTATCTTATTTGCTGACTAAACAGAACAACTATTGGGAGGGAAATAAGGAAAGGAAGGGCTGGAGGGAGACAGAGAGAAAGAGAGAGAGAAACAAGAAAAGAAAAAGGAATGTAATAATTTTGCCTTTTTTCCCCCCTCTTCTCTCTGCTTCACTCTTCCACACTCTCAGTTTTATATTCATGGTTTCCCCTCTCTGTGGCTGCCAAATAGCCTGCATCAGTGCTGGCTACAGAGCTATTTGCAAGCTGCAAAATATATGCCATCTCTCCCTGAAAGCTGGCAAAGAAAGAATTTTTTTTTGCTATCATTTAGTTGGTTTAATAAAAGATATTGCCTCTGACCCAAGAGCTTTGTTTATCTCTATTTCTTTGACCAATGTGGCTACAACATACATCCCCAAAACATAGAAGATATCATATTTCACTGTTTGGAAATGTAAACTTCATTGATAACAAAGAAAGAAGAAATTTTTACCTCTCTGTCCGACATCAGACACCTGCAGGGAAGAAGCCTGCCTAATCTACACATCACAGAAATGCTTTCACAAAAGGACTCTGAGGTACCCAGGGGAATAAACTTCCACCTTCTACCTCCCGTATGCAAAATTAAGTTTCTTTTCTACTTAGGAGAACTTTTACAATCTTGTAATTCTCCTCAACCTGAAGGAGGGTGTTTGTACCCAACATCTTGCAAGCAAAGACTTTTTTTTGCTACTATTTAGTTGGTCTAATAAAAGATATCACCTCTGACCCAAGAGCTTTGCATATCTGATTTCTTAGAGCTGCATCCATGCAATTAGGAGCCAAAAACTACCAGATTCTGCATTTCATTTCAGGGGACCATTCTTGAAGTAAAATATTATTTAACGTGACTGAAAAAGGCCGATTCAAAGTGACCTATGCAGGGAACCCTTGCTTAATGCTGTTTCATTTAGAGCTATTTCACTATAACGCTCATTTGAAATTGATACCTGATTTCACTTAGTGCTCAGTGAGTTTCACTATAACACTCACAGTTGCCATCTTGGGTCATAAAAAAAATTGCAGTCACCATCTTGGGTTGTCAAATACTATGGGTTTTGCTTAACGCTCAT
Source organism: Caiman crocodilus (assembly GCA_030014935.1). Classification (NCBI taxonomy): domain Eukaryota; kingdom Metazoa; phylum Chordata; order Crocodylia; family Alligatoridae; genus Caiman; species Caiman crocodilus. Next base: position 100,474,320 of record JAGPOW010003642.1, on the reverse strand, counting down.
TTCACTTAACCCTCAGTTTTTCAGGAACTAATTAAGAGCGTTAAGTGGGGGTTGCCTGTAAATCTTTTAGCTTTCCAAAGGGCCTGGTTATTGCTTTGTCCACCCAGCTGTGTCAGATCTGGGTAGCAACAATTAGCATACCTAACCACCAACCAACAAAAGAATGACTTTTTACTTGAAGAAACCCTATAAATTATTTTAAAATAGTTTTATCTATGCATTACATGCAAAAAAAAGTTTAAACCATTATTTTTGTTGCCAAGCAACACGCTCAACAGCTTGGAAATACCAGATTGATGGTTGTCCTTGCAATTTTCATTTGAGTCTCCTGTGCATTCAAGACAAGCTGTAGATGAGGCTGGGGTCCTGTCAAAAACAGCCACTGGTCATGTAATTAAAAGTCTTAATGCATAGGATGGCCAACTTAATGTGCATGTGCAACCATAAATATGATCTAACTTAAGAGTGCGTGACTTTGGAACCTACCTAAAAGTTTCTGAAAAGGGTTTTGTATGCATAGTTTCCTAAAAATTTTTAAAAGGACAGAGTTAAGCAGTTTTTTCTTTATATACACCTGTAATCATCTCCTCAAAATGCAATGTCAGCAAGATTTGATGGCCGTGCTACCAGCACTGCATGAGACTACTCTTTACTTGAGAATTAACTACTTCAGTGGCCAGTAGGAAAAGGTTCAAAGCAGAAAGAGCAAAACTGCTGGCACCATGTGTTGGATCCAAAGGGTGGTTAGGGGATCCCAGCTCATTTATTTCACCCTCATACTGTAGGTTGGAAGTCCTGTGGGAGTGATAGGCCATATTTGGAAACATGTGTGAGGTCTATAGGGTTAGGGAAAAGCTTAGCTTGAACCTCCTTTCTCTCCCAGTTGCAGAAGTTCTTGCCCTATATCATATCTCATAATGGGAGTCTGGAAACATGTTGTGGGTTCAGTGGTGTTATGGGAAGTCTTGGCTTAGCACTGTCTATGCAGGAGCTGGGAAACATCCTGGTCTGTACCATGTCATGAGGAATGGCACTAGTAAACAGGATCTGGAATCTGCACTAGGCCCAGAGTAGAGGTATGGGTCTGCCTGGCTCTCTTCATCAAAACTACAGCCTGTCTGGCAGGTCTTATGTATTCTTCATACTAATATTTTGGCAAAGTCCGGTGCCAGACTCTTTACGTGGTTCAGTGATATTGGCAGGTTGCCATCTTTTTTTCCTAAGAAGCCCAAGTGAGAGAGCAGAAACAGTGCTTTCTGACAGTTTTCAAATTCAGCTGAATTGTAGAGTTTCACAGGACAAAGAAAAGGCACTTCTGCAGCCTGTGTAGTTTCTTCCTGCTGAATATCAAAGGTCAGACACAATCACTGAAGATATTACTGCTTTACAAAATGTCAAGTAAAATCTATATAGGATTCACCCTATAAGAAGTGAAAGCAGGTATGTTAGACCTATAGAAATAAAAGCTTTTTAAAGCTTGTTGTCTAAGAGAACTGCATATTACTTCATAGTAATTTAGGGCTGTTAATAGCTGCATATGACTTAGATCAGTTGTCTGTCTGCAGTTGCTAAATTAAAAAGGAATTTCACAAATATTTTTGGCAATGGCATATTCCCCTTTAATAGCAAATACATCATGTTTTCTTCTGTTTATAATCATCAATGGTTCCATGAAGCTTGTTACAACTGGAAAAAAGCCTACCACTTAATCAGATTCCATCCTAAGGAATCTACAGCTTATGTTCTACTCAGAAATAGCACTTGTTGCCCATGGTAGCTGTCAATAACCCTACATTGACAAACTGCCACTAAAGTGCTCTTGATGTGATTTATTTCTGCAGCCATTGACTTCACAGCCCCCTAGTTGAAAGGAGGGTGATGGCTTCCAAAGCAGACAGGAAAAGACAGGCAGAAATAGCACTCAGCAAAACAGAAACAGTGATGATGGGTGGAAGCAGGTGACAGGCTGCACTTTCTCTTTGTGGGGTAAGGAAAGTAGACAATGTGGGAAGATATAGCATTGTAGGGGGATTTAAAAAGCAGTCACTGTGACTGCAAATTGGAAAGGAAGGAATCTGGGAGGATTAACAATATACAAAAAGTGTAAGAGGGGGTGATGTGGGAGTTCCTGCTTTCTCTCACATATTTTTGTTGTGTTGCTTTTCTTGCTATAGCCTCACTCCTACCTCTCATCCTGTAAACTTCAAGATTTTGCATTCATTGGTCTTGATTTACTTGAGGTTCTGCATGGAAACATGCTGGAGTAAAATCCCAGTCCTGGGTCCAAAATGGCAGAGTGGGACTGGTTTCAATGATACCCTTAGAGGAGGTCACATACTGAATAGCTAGCAACTAGGATCAGAGATAAATCTGCTAAAGTAAACTCTTGCTTACAACAACTCTAGCTTTTTTTATGCATCACTGATTAAGTCAGTCTGTAAGGTGCCACTCTACTTTGCCTTCTGCCTGGGAACAGGAAGTCTGAAGATATGCTGTTCCAGCCTTTCCTTCAGGCAGCGTTGTTCTTACGCTGTTCTTTACATACTTTCTCCAGTGAGTCTCTTAAGAGAGCGTAGAATGCAAATGCTGCTTTCCCTCCTACAGGGGAACCCCTGCCTTATAGTTTCCACTTCTGGTGCAAGCCAGTGCAATTTGAGCAGCCTCAGTGAACTGAATTCACTTACACTAACCTTAACATTCACAGAAATTCTAAACTTGGCCCTTTCTTCCATAAAACAGGAAAGGCGAATGGGCTACGAAAATTCACCAGACAGTAGGATCTCTCTCAGTGCCAACACATTATTAAAGCCATAAATTAAACAGATGACATAAAAACAAATTCATTATTTGTCTTTTGTATAAAGGTTTAATATAATATAATATAATATAATATAATATAATATAATATAATATAATATAATATAATATAATATAATAATCTCAAGCAATGGTAACGTTGCTTAAATATTTATTGGGCCTTGCTGTGTCTTTGATGCAATGAGATATTTTTCTGCCACTATTTAAAACCCAGTAGATCCATCTGCCAAATAAGGTAGTGCAGTAGGGAAGTAGGCGCAAAAAAGATTTAAAATATTGGATTAAAATAATTAAGACAACCAATGTATTCTGTTAGAAAATTGCATTTTTGGCTCCATTCTGACTTTTCAAAGAAAGGCCATGATAATACATTGAATGACTAAGCACACTTTAAATATTCAAGTGACATTCTGAAGACACAAAAATAACTATGAAGCTGAGAAGATGTGCATAATAGTTAGATCATTTATACAAGTATTACGACTTTCTGGCAAATGTGTTTTTTTGAAGTTGTACCTTACTGTTGAACTCTAAAACAAAACAGCAATCCCATGTTTCCTGCTGATTTATACCCTAGAGGAATAAAATTAGTAAAGTGTAAATAAGTTATATCAATACCTGTGCTCAATGACAGAAGAAAGTGAATAGGAACCTCTTTATTTATATCATTTTCATTTTCAGCAATGACAGCAATAATTAACAGGTAACAAATAACAGTGTTAGACCTGAAAAGAGAAATTGCTGAAGGGAACTTTAGGGTGTTTGCTTACCTCTCACAGCGTGGTCCTGCATACCCAGCGGCGCACTCATCACATATTAATCCATTACTTTGGTCTAAATGGCAAGTTGGGCTAAAGCTATGTTGTAGATGTTGGGCAAGAAGAGGAACATGGAGGAAACATAAAAAATATATCATTAGCAGCATAGTTCCATTCCTTCTTTGAAAACAGCACAGGAAAAGTCCTTCCGATCCAGCACATGGAGCTTAAGTTCAGCTCCAGCCAGCAGAGTTTGGAATGACTCTGCTATTTCTGACAACACTGGATATAGCTTAATGGATGGCAGCATCCCAATTACATGTTATTATGAGACGTTAGTGTATCACTGCATTGTCAGTGCACCATTAAAAAGCGAGAATGTACAGTTGTTTGTCTGTGCCTCCAGGGTCTGGCAAAACATGTTACCCCTGACTAGACTCTTCAGATAAATCTCTGAAAGACAACTGAGTGGAAAGCTCAGTTAACTTGGTTTACAAGGAGTGCTAAAGGAAGCCAAGGCAAAAAAGGGTAGGGGGCAAAATAAATATTTGGAAAAGCTTCCAAGAGAATCCAAGGTTAGATTTTGGCTTGAGTCTTATTTGACCAAATCTGGAGCAGAAACAGGCCAGCCAGTTGCACTGGAGTTTCAGAAGGGTCCTGGGGTTACAAAGCTTTACTTGTTGTGTGGTGTTTTTAGCTGTAGTTCTATATAAGAAGGGTAACATAGTCATGTATTGGCAGTGAAGTTAGTTGTGAACTTACAAACCTGCTAGGATTGTGTTTCACTCTGACTCTGTTCCTTTGCCTTCTAGCATTTTGTTTTCTATGTTTTCCCTCCCTGTTATAAGACTGACACACTTTAATGAGATAATCTTCTGACATAATGAAAGCTAAGCTATATATGGTTTGAAATAACAGGGGAACCAGCACTCTACCACTTTAATGCATTCTTTAGGGGTAGGGGAATAAAAATGCTATTGTGAAAGGCAATGTGAGGACCTCATCTAGAATGTTGTGTAGAATTCTGGTCACCCATGTTCAAGAAAGATGGAAAAAGTGCAGAGAAGAGTTGTTAGGATTATCAGGGTAATGGAGAGCCTGTTTTATGACAGGAAGCTGTTAAAGCTTGACTTCTTGTACTATGCAAAATGAAGGTTAAGAAAGGATACAGTCATTTTTTTACAGTAAAAGGGCAACATCAAGGAGGAACAGGTTGGTTGTAAGGTAAAGTATATTATGGGCATAACAACAAATGGATATAAAATGGTTAACAAATAAACCAAGGACGGGCAGTAGAAGAAGGTTTCTAACTGTCAGAGGCCATATGTTTCAAAACTCCATTTGAATAGAAGGCATTGTGGAAAAGAAACCTAACTTTTAAGATGGAGCTTATTCAGACAATTTGAAGTAGTTGCCTGGATAACTCAGGCCTGGAATAAATGGCCCAGGAAGTCTCTTCCAGTTACACAACCTACATTACTATGATCTGCCTTGGGTTATTCTGATTCTATTAGGCCTGCTCTAGACATTACATATATGCCACAATTAACATGTTAGTCATGGTACACATGGCAAAGCTACAAAAAACATGCTACATGTGCACCCAACTTAAGGTGCCATAAAATGGCAAACTAGACATAAAAATGTTCTACATAAGATGTAGAATATTGTTTTGGCTGATTTGTATGGCACATTAAATTAAACGTGAGGCAAGTCAGGGGCCAGAGCTGACAATCAGTTCATTGTCAGCTCCAGGCAGGGATCACACGAGGATCTTAAACCAGCTCCTGTGGGGTCTAGAGCTGGAGCCTACAATCAACTGATAGTCAGTCCTTACCCAGACCTGCAGACACCCAGCTTTTGATTTGCCAATGCAGAGGGAGTTTGAGATCATGATCCTGGGCTCCTCCTACACTGGCAAGCAGAAAGTATACAATTAGTATCTGATCCCGAATCCCAAAATTGTGCCACCTGCTATGCATATGTGGTATGGCAGGAGGTACAATTGTTGGGATCCTTTGGAGTTTTTAAATGAATCTGTTCAAGGGACCTTATAGTTTAATTCTTCTGAAACACAATCTACCCATTACAAGACATGCCAATTATCTAACAGCATCAGGACAAAGCTCTTGTGGAAGGAGTGGGTGCAGTTTGAACGGGGAGGGGATAAATATAAAACAGATGGTTCAATAATTTGCACTATTTTGAACTATGTTTCAAACCCTAACTGAAATCTAGACAATGGGAATCAATAATAATACATTAATTGCTTCAAAAATTAACTTTTCACAGTTGAGGTTCCTATTGATGCCTAGAAAATGGTATTTAGAGATTTGCTTTTTGGAAATTGGCTTATATGTACAGTAGATTGCATTAGAACAATGATCCAGGGGAACAGTAAGGATTCATTGATTTCTAAAAGCCTGCTTGTGACAAAGTTTCCTTCAAGGCCCACTGTGTCTGAAACCACACAGGCTGGAAAATTAAAAACATGTACCACCTTGTTCCATAATGTGTACAATGTACCCAACAGAGATAAAGGACTCTGCAGCATTGGCATTAGGTCACAGTGCAAAATTGCAGGGCTCTTGGGATTTCTAGTTTCGGTAAACAGACTAAATTGGGAGGCCCAGTAAAAGCCTAAATTAGGATGTGTACATGTGATGGGTTTGTGAAACAAAGGAATATATTGACAGGACAGAACGTGGACAGTATGATGACCACAGGAAAGCCATTTTACAATGCCTGGAGATGAAGTGTCATCAGAGAAGAGAAGGAATATAAAAGGAAGGATTTCAGAGCAGCAAGGCAACTCTGTGTGTGGAAACCAGGGCCACTATGGACAGAGGGAACACCACCAGCCCATCTCACCCACCCCACTTGGGGAGAGTGAACATTGGACTTTGACCTCCAGGCTGCTGACATATGATGTTCAGGAGAGAACCTCTGGGGGAACCTTGCATACTGGCCAGACATACCTTCCCTCTGTGACAGTTCTAGGACTGGTAGATATAGAATTGTTCGCATTATTCTTATCTGTTATCACTGTGTATAAATAAAATTTGCCTATTACGAAATAGAGAGGTTGTGGTCAGTCTTTATAGGTCCCCTTGAAACAAGGTATCTGGATCATAAATCCAGTGCCAACACCTGTAGCTATGAATTTGTAACCTCTTTTATTATCTGCATATTACTACTTTATATTCATAAGAATCTTGACCTGTATTGTGCAACACTGCAGCCATTTTATTCATAGAGGTGATGTGGTCTTTGAGAGAAGGGTGGAATACACTATGTACTCTTAGGACATTGCATTTTCTTGTTATTTTTGTGGTTTTCTTAAGTCTACAGTTAAAGACACAACTAAAGATATGTGAAAACACAGATTTTGATTGTCTTAGTTTTTGAGAGCTAATTTGATCATAGTTCTGTATAGTGCCACAGTAGTAACCTGAAGCACTCAGATACAGTACTGCAGCAACAATTATATAAAAGTAATAATTACTAAATCACTATTATTTAGTTTTGACTAAATAATAATAAATAACACATTGCCATTTTTAATGGTTGCAATAAATATATATAAGGTATTGTACAATTTGTACTTGTACATCGTGACTTAAAAATCAAGTCAAGTCCAAAGACAGTATGTGGGTGTATGTGAATTTCAGATCACATACCAAGGTATATAAGAAATGCATAATAGTGGAATATGATAACAAGAGTATATTTGCTTGGCCCATGGCAACTTCATTACTCAGAAATAGTTAACTCAGAAACAGCCAAAATAAGTAATAATACAACTCATTCTTATGCTGTAATTACCATTGTTGTTTATTATGGCAACACCACGGGCCCTCACAGGACTTGTGACTCCTGTTGAGGTACTCTGTACAAATATGTAATGAGAGAGTTTTTTGTCCCTGCCTAGAGCCTTACAGTAGAAAATATTTATTTTAAGAAATGTTTTTGTTTCACAGTTTTATTGATACCAGGTTCATATCCCTCCAGGAAAACAACAAACTTTTTAGAAACTTCAAAAAATGATCCAATATTCCCAGTTCATAGTTTGCCATTTGAAGACTCCATACCTTGGGAGCTGCCAGGGATAGAAGCACTGTACTTTATGAGGAATCAATCCCTTCCAGTGGTACAGTACTCTTGTTTTTGGCCTTCACTGCCTTTAACTGTCACTATGCCAGGAGAAAACCTTTTCTTGCAGGGAAAATCTACATCTGGGAGGAATAAACTACACAGTTCTATGGTTGATGATTTTTAATAAATCAAAGTTATGTGAAGCTCCTCAAGGGTTTGGAATGTAAAATAACTGCCAACAGTGATAGGTTAGCGGGCAAAATGCAGAATGCAGGTAAGGCACTTAAGCATACATGATGTGCATCATTTATAAGATGAATATCAACTCCATGTATAGCACATAAATATTAGATATGTATATATACAGGCAGAATCGCCTAGTTACTGGACTAGTACTGGAGTATTGCCTGGTCCTGGAGAAACCTTGGTTGTAGACATTACACTTGAATAGACCTGACTTAGGTTAGGTCAATCTGAGCACCAGTTTGGGGAGGTTAGATCAGGTAAAAAATAGATGTCCCAATCTAACTTAGTTCACCTGAGATCAACTCACTTAGATTGGGAGTGGGTTAGCCTGATCTAATGAATGTCTGCACATGTTTGGAGTGTAGCCTCAGGGCTGGGAAAGACCAGTTGCTGACCCCAGCCCCAGGGCTGCATCCTTATTACTGCCTCCCCCAACCTTAACTGGGTTATTTTTACCCCCAACTCTGGAAGAATAACTCTTCCCCCCACAGGCTCACCCTCCATAAACCCACCAAACCCTCGCAAATCTGCCCACCCTCTCCCTACCCTGACTTACTTAGATCTGGTTCCTCACATGGGCCCCAGAACCAGCAAATGTCTGCACAACTGGGAGCCAATCTATAGTCATTCTGCTTAAAGCAAGTCACATGGTCATAGAACGAGTCCTGTGAATGTGTGAGTGTACCCATAGTCTCTCTTCGCTAACTTACCTCATCTATATAATGGAAATAATGACACTTCCTAACCTCACAAAGGTATTTCAAGGAAATTACATAAAAAATGATTAGGTGCTCATAAATAATACAGTGATGGGAATCATTACAGCAAACATAAGAACCTGAAATGGAGATGTATAATATTAAATATAATCTGTTTCTTCAAATTTCTCAAAAGTAACTTAAATAGGCATTATTTGGTTGTATCTGACACCTTCTATTAAACTAAGAGAGCTAGGAATGTCTAATTAATCACAAAATTCGATAAGTAAGAGACTCCTCAGTATAAGTAATGTATAATCTGGTCATTCACTAGGGACAAGTGGGACAAATCAAGTCACATCACACGAAAGTTGATGAAACCATATTTTACAAACTAAAAAAAGTGTGTAACTCTTATGCTTACACAGATTTGGTGCATCACTGCACATGATCTTTAAGATTTATGAACCAATTTTAGGTACATAAATCACTGGAGCAAATGCTTTGTGTCAGTGTAGAGAGATATAATTCTCATCAGAGAAACAGATGAAAGAATGTTGCTGTTACTTTCTGAATGGTTGATGGAGGCTATCACATGCACACCAAAAATGCTTTCAGTTAAAGTCAGATTAAACTGACATTACAGCAACATGATGAGAAATGCATACTTTAGCATCCTTCATAGTACACACTAGTTTATTTCATGGTCTCATTTTTATTTTAATTTTGAATCATCATAAAACAGGTGACAGTTGGGGCTAAACTCCGAATTAAGAAAAATCTGAACTGTACAACTAGATGCCAACAAAGCTTGGGGGTGTTTACAGCCACTGTTTTGGTTCTTCCTATTTTAGAAATACAGGCCTACTGCAAAATTTGGATCCTGATTTGAATTTGGATTCCAAATAGGTTATTTGGCTTTCCCAGTCCATAACATTCAAATGGTGCATTTGCTTTAGGCCTGTATCTTTAAAAAACACAACAGGGGAAAAAAAAGAGATTCCTTGATTCATTTGCAGGAAGAGAGCAATAACAGTTGGGAAACCATCTGTTACAGGACTGGCATCCCCAGGCATTTTGTCAGTGAAAACTAACCCCATTACAGGATTTGATTCAGGCCACTAGACATCTGCATGATATATAATACTGGTGTTATCTATCTAGCGCTCCAAGGGTTAACTGAGGACAGGGCTACACTCCAAAGTGTGTTTCTAATGTAGGTCAGTCTCACATAGCTCACATACTTGGAAATTCCTCAGGCTGTTTCTGGAAAAGCTCCTGTTGGCAGTCTGCTCATATCTGAGGATGAGTGTGAAGATGAGGATTTATACAATTTAGAAGTAGCATAAGGAGTGATCAGAACTGTGATCAGAGATGCATAGCTGGAGGGAAACTCAAGTTCACAAGGAAATGTGAGAGTTAAATATCAAGGGAGTCTAAAGGTACCCCGAACAAATGGATAGGCTATGTAGATCCTGGATGCAAGGTAACTTTGTGGCATAGTGCATGTGCGCAAGAGGGAAAATAATTTAATTACTAAAGTGGTACGTACTAGGAGCTAGGCCAGAACCAGTGATTGCAGAGGGGTCAGTTCATAATTTATGTTGAACAGCATCAGCACTGGAACGGTGCTGTTGAGAATGCATGTTGCACACAGCATCCTCCAATCTGTTACGGAAATAGATGACCTGCTTATAATTTCATTTCAAAAAGAGCTGAAAATGTGGAACAACAACCCACTGAAAATCAGAGTTAGACACGTATCCAAGAGAAAAATCTGGTTCAGCTGTGCCGTTGGCAGGCATAGGGCCATTCAGGTGAAGCCTTCCTGCTACAACATGCTGCAAAGCTCTGTCTCAGAGAGAAATCATTTGGCCCTGAACACATTATCATCGCCTTTATCTATTCAATATCAAAGCAAGTTGAAGACTGGTTTACAATCTTTTGATGCCAGTTTCCTAAAATGACATTTTCCAGAAGGATAAACACACCCAAATGATGCCTAGAATAGATTCAGAGTACAGATGTAAACCAGGACAAGACTCCTGGTGGAAAAGCTGTGAGGGAATGCCCTGAAGCAGATGCTGGTGAGTGGAGGGTGGTCACCTCAGGCTGCAGAGACAGCTCCCCCAGTGCAGTTGGGGAACAAATATGAGGCCCTGGCTGCACTGAAGGAGTGTGCAGTGGGGGGAAAGTGCACTAGAGGGGCCTGCCACCATCACTGAGTGAGCTGAGGGCCGGCCAGGTAAGCAGAAGAAGAGACACTGCGTCATCACTGTGGGCAACTCCTTGCTGAGAGGAACAGAGAGATCCATCTGTCATCCGGATCCCATGGCATGTGAGGTCTGCTGCCTTCCCAGAGCCAGGATCAGGGTCATCATGGCAAGAAATCCTGATGTCATTCAGCCCCCCAACAACTATCACATGGTCCTCATCCATGTGGGAGCAAACGATGCAGCCAGGAGTAGTCCAGACCATATCATGAGTGACTACAGGGCTCTGGGGACCAGGCTTAGGAAGATGGGGTTGCAGGTGGCCTTCTCGTTAATCTTCCTGGTCAGCTGTCACAGTAGGCATCACATCACCTGTGTAAGGGATGTCAACCCGCAGCTCCAGAGTTGGTGTCATCATGTGGGTTTTGGCTTCCTGGACCACAATCCGCACTTCTGTGCAAGGGACCTCCTGGGATGTGATGGGCTTCATCTCTCCACAAAAGGTAAGAGTTTCTTTTATTACAGGTTGTCTGATCTCCTACGTTGGGCTTTAAACTAAGTATGATGGGGAGGCAGGAGATGGAGAGTCTAGAACCTACAAACTGCGACACATGCAGCAGTACACCTCAGGTAAGTGACAAGGGGCCCTTTAGGCAACAGAATGGGTTGGGGGCAGGGCAAAAAGGCACCATTCAGAGGGCTCAGGTGCCTCTATACTAATGCTAGGAGCACAGGAGCACAGGGAACAAACACGAAGAACTTGCACTTCTGCTTGCAGATAATAACTTTGATTTAGTGGGGCTAACAACAACCTGGTGGGACCCTACCCATGACTGGGCAGTACACGTTGAGGGCTACAGGTTGTACAGAAGGGACAGAGTAAGGAGGAAATCAGGCAGGATTGCTCTCTATGTAAAGAAGCATTATACATCTACCCTAATAAAAATGGGATCAGAGGAGCAAAAAGTTGAGGCATTGTGCGTTAGGATATATGAAGGCCATGAGGAAAGGGACTTGGTGGTGAGGGTTTGCTACAGACCACCACACCAAGAGGAAAAGCTAGACTTGGAATTCTTGAAACAGCTCTCGGAGGCTGTAGAGTCTAGGGACGTGGTTGTCATACGGGACCTAAACTACCCTGACATCTGCTGGAAGGACCAGTCAGCCAAATCCAACCGTTCATGTAAGTTTTTAACTTGCGTGCAGGACCTTCACCTAATGCAGGAGATATAAGGTCCCACTAGGGGAATGCCTTACTGGACTTGGCGTTGGCTATGGGGGATGACCTTGTAGGGGAGCTGCAGTTTCGTGATCATCATGGGGACTGTGACTACCAATCAGTTGAATTCACTATATGGTGTAGGGTGGGTAAGATAACTAGTAGGATGGAAGTGCTTGACTTTAGGAAGGCTAACTTCAGTGTTCTTAAGAATCTAGTCAATGATGCACTGCAGGAGAAGAGAAGTGGTGAGATGGGAGTCCAGGAAGGGTGGTTGTTCTTAAAGGAAGCAATCCTTCGAAAACAGAGGAAGACTATCCCAGTACGAGGGAAAAGGGGGAAAGGAGCCAAATAACTTCCTTGCCTAAACAGGGAAATCCAGGGGAGCCTAAGGGTAAAAAAGAAGGCATATAGGCAGTGGAAGCAGGGGGAAGCCACCAAGGAGGAGTATACCTATTTGACCCACACTTGCAGGGAGGAGGTTAGAAAGGCCAAAGCAACTACAGAGCTGAGGCTGGCAACACAAATTAAAGACAACAAAAAGGCTGTTTTTAGGTACATAGGGAGTAAAAGAAAGGCGCAGGGCAACATAGGACCCCTACTGAACAAGGAGGAGCAACTAGTTACAAAGAGGGGGGGACAAGGCTGAGCTATTCAATAAGTTTTTTGCCTCAGTGTTCCTGAACAGGTGTCAAGATAAGTGTCCTAATGGATTCTTAGATGGGTATCAGGGGGACACCAGCCTACCAAGTGTTGCCACTCACTTGGTGCAGAGTCATTTGGATGAATTGGATGTGTTTAAGTCAGCAGCCCCAGATGAGCTGCATCCAATACATTTAATTTTAAAAGCAATGGACACATACAGAAAGCAAATTTCTAGTCAGATAATCTAGCATGAGGGTCTGAAAGAATTTTACTTGGATATGATATTAAGTGATTTTTTGGTTTTTGAACTTTCAAGGACATTGTTCTGGATAAAGCTAATTATTTTTTCATCCTATGCCATTTGCATAACTGCTTGCAGTTAAACATCAGTGAGTGAACCTCTGAAGTTTCATCACTTTTACATGACTCATCTAAACAATTCATAATAATTATTCCAAGAAATACTAGTAGAATTTTTTAACTTCCAAGAGATAAAGCTTATTTCAAATAAGAAAATTCTGTTCTCTACACCAGATTTGGAATGAGTAACTACTATTTGATATTTGAGGTCTTATTGAAAAAATATACAAAATGAATCACAGCCAGATTGATAATCCAGCCAATATACTCAAAACCAAAACAACAACAACAACAACAACAAAACCACCTTAGAAAAATGTATGTGAAATCTGCAACTTCAGTTTTATAATCTGATGGACAGATGTTGTGTATGTGTGGACAAGAATAAGAAAGGCACCTATAATAAAAAAGTAATATTAGTTGGCAGTGACAACAGAGGACTGGAAGTCAATATTTCTTGGTAGTATACCCAGCCCTGATCTTGAATAGCTTTGTTACTTACGTTATTCATCTTTTTTGTGCCACTGTTCTGGCAAAACAGGAATTTACTTACCTTTTTCTGTGTATTTATCACCTTATGCTCATAAAAAAAATATTATTTTAAAAGTAAAGCATGCTTTGAGATCCTCCAACATCAGTGAAAAAGAAAACTGTTTACAAAAGTAACACAATTTATCAAATGTAAAATGAAAATGCTGTTATATGGTAAATATGTATCTTACTTGTTCGATGATATATTTAATGGACAGGCACACAACTGGCAGTCTTCAATTGTCCCGTTAGTAGGATCTCCATAGAAACCAGGAAGACATCTATTACAGTTAGGACCACCTGTGTTGTGCTTGCAGTCCTGAACAAGAGAGGGGAAGTACATAATATCATTCCCATTTCAGTTACAGAAACTGGGGATGGTCATCTTGCTCTTTCTCCAACCAGTTCAGGAATGCTAGGATATTCCAGGAAAACACTTCCATAAGGCAGTCTTTAGACTGTTTCAAGGGCACAACCAAAGTTGTTTTCTTTCTGGAGTAACTTCTTGAATAAAACTAGAAGGCTATTTAACACTGAACCTTTATCTTTGTAATATACAATTGCATTTTTGTGTTTAATTCTGTTATATTTTAAAGGCACCTAACCCACTTAGTAGTGTGAAAATGTTTACTGTTGTCTGTTGTAAGGCTACAGTACGCTCTTGAGAATCAATGGCAGGGTCCAGGTACGTATCTCAGATATACAGTACACACTATACCAGCCAGTCAGTGGAAAAAAACTCATGGTTTTTATAAGAGACTGAGCAGATAATGGGCCAAATCCTGAGTCTGGGATTTTACAGTTGAGAACAAAAGATCTCAGTGTTCAGGTGTACATAGGGCCTGCATTAAGGTTGTAGGCCATATCAGACCTAGGATATGGATTCATTCATTCTAGTGGCCTGCTTTCTAAGGACTCACCCAAAGGTCTCCTTTAAAACTCCAAATACTTTATATGAATAGATATTTCTGAACCTGTGATTTAATTAAATATTTCCAAAGTACATTTTAAAAAATTTACTCATTTGCAGAGAAAATGGCATTGTCATTTGATATGCATATGTTATGATTTACATTTTAGAGTGGCATTGCCTGAAATATTTTACCTTTCTGTTTATGGTACTTCCTAGTCAATGGCACTGTAGAGTCAAAATCACTTATCATTATGTCTGTCTACTTCAGGAGGTTGGATTTTATTGCCTGTATGTGCAGTGACTGTGCCTTTGAAATGAAAGCATCAGTGAAGGCAATGTTTATACATTTTTAGAAACTTACATTAGAAATTAATGCCAGGCACTGAGACACTTGCAGCTGCCTAATTTTATGGATAGGGCCTTCAAGAATCTTTTAAAAGAAATCCACAGTAATATGATATTTTTGCTTTAAGTACTAATGTTCAAAATTAATCAATAAGACATACACAAAATAACTAGGAACATTCATACTTTCAGAAAGCATTGTAACAAAACTGATTTCAATATGTTCCTCATAAAAGAAAACATACTATTTTACATCATACCAGTTTACTTGTAAATTAACTGAAAAAAAACCTGGTACCTATCTTTGCCTTGCATTTGACAGCTTGTCTAACTCTATCCCAAATACATAATTGATCCAATAAAAGACATCGCCATAAGAAATTCTTGCCTTTTGGACACTTTCAACTTACCGTGGAACTGCCTAAATAGCTCTGCAGTAAAGCATCTCTGTCTACATGTGTGGAGCTATTAGACCAAAGTAAACTAATTAATTCCATCATAGATTAGTATTCTCCTACAGTTGACTTATTTTCTCCACTGCAACACATACATAGAGAGTGACTGGAGCTGTCTCAGGTACAAGGGCGCTACAGTGTGGGATTGTCTGCTGGCTAGCCTCACATTATAGCAACCTTGTGCCCCAGTCAGCCTCTCTGCAGCATGTTGAGCTGGGGTGGAGAAGCTTCAGGCTGGTAGGCTGACCCCTGGAGCCATGCCAACTGGGGCTGTGCCACCCTGGCTCAAAATGTGGTCCCAGGTGCATGTGTAAACTTTGCCTGGGAGCAATAAACTCCAGTGAGGTTTGAGTTTACACCATGCTAATTTCACATGTAGATGTGCCCAGGGATATATAAAATAGTGCTTTTTCAGGAACTAATAAAATTGCTGATCTGTGTAAGGGGCTTTGTCAAGATGAGGGGAGCTGGAGTGATACCTGAGTGGTAAGTTATTCTGTGAGGTTTCTGCTACTTTTCTGGTAGGGAAAAAAATGCAGGAATAGCTTTTAATTTGGTAACAGTCTACGCACTGGGGAGATTAATCATTCAACCTCCTTCACAAGGGTTAATTTAGTTCACAGGTGTCAAAATCATATAGCCCTAGAAGCTGGATGAAGGCTGCAGGGCCAGATTGTGGACTGGAATGGGCTCACAAACCAACGTCACTCACTGGATCCAGTGCTCAGGATCAGCTTGGTGATTTGGAGAATCAGCAATTCAGCCACAGACACAGCTTATGAATGCTGCAATGGTGGGCCGAATGGAGTGTCCCACAGGAGGATGGGGGCCCTCCGGCCTGATCAGTGGTGAACCCAGAAGTGGACTGGAAGTACTTCCGGTCCACTGCTGGGTCCACCGGAGAGCACTCAGGTGATGCCCCCTGCACCCCTCCAGCTTAGCAATTGACCATGGGGGGAACCTGGGAGATTCAGGAGACACAAGTCGCTGAACTGCAAGGGTGTGGGGGGCCCCCGGCAGGTTCCCCAGAAGGCCTGGAAGTGGACTGGAAGTGCTTTTGGTTCGCTTCTGGGTTGGCTGCTGACCCCTGTGGGTCTGCTGGGTACCGTACCTCCCCCATGTTTCTCTGAGATGCTCCATTCGCTCCACCATCTCAGCATCTGCAGGCGGACCACTATCGCTACTGGCCTCTGTTGATGCTGCCAGCAGCATCTGTGGGAGGTTGCTGACCCCTGGTTGGCGCTCACCACCCCCCACCTCTACCAACAGTGCCAGTGGTATCTGCAGGAGCTCCGTGCTTACCACCGCTCCACTCCCACCATTACCACCATGCTCCTGCCACTGCCTGAGCAGCCATGCCTCCCCAGCCACCAGGGGCATGAGCTGTTCATGACTGAAGCTCCACACAGTCCTACTGTATGTGGCATGGAAGGCCAGTCTGGGGCGTGGTGACCATGCAAGACTTGCCCTGCACACTGAATCTGACACACGGGGCCAGTCTTTGTACCCATTATGGACCAGCCTTGGATGCAGTATCGAGGCAGTGCAGGCACTGTATGCAGCATGCACCCCATTGAAGTGTGCAAGTCAGCTTCAGTCTCCATGTCATGTGCAGCCTATACCTGTGAGTTCTGCACACCATATGCAGCATGAAGGGATGGGGCCAGCACATGCTTTACGGATTGTGTGGGGCTGGTTTGAGATACAGGCCACTGACAGGCATTTAATTTAATTCAATCTCTGATCCCAACAATTACATCTCTTGCCATGGCACATGGGCAGGGTAGAAAGTGAAATTATGGTATCAGGGATCAGATCCCAATCCTGCCCTATTGCTGGTGCTGAGGAAACCTGGGATCATGATCTTGAGGTCTCCTTATATCTGCAAGGAGCAAGCCAGGTGCTTACTGAGCCCATTGGATTGGAATGCCAATCTGTTGATTGACAGAACAGCAGCCTCCCTGCTGGGCCCCCCTCGGGCCCCGGGAGAGGCATGTCTGGGCCAGGGGTTAGTGAGGAGCTAGTTAGGGAACTACTGGAGAG
>JAGPOW010003642.1:100433699-100456882 GCA_030014935.1 Caiman crocodilus | reverse complement strand
CCCGGTGCTCTTTCCTGCCAAGGCAGGGGGTCGGACTAGATGATCTGCCCAGGTCCCTTCCGACTCTAGACACTATGATACTATGATACTATGATTGGTGCACACCAGAACCAGAAGTGCACCAGCCACACCTTCAATCTGAGGGGCAATGGGAACCAGCCACAAAATGATTACAAAAAATATATATTTCATAATTTTGCTGCTTATTCCTTCTTTTATTATACTGTTAATTGCATGAATGTCTCACCAGGTTACTTCTTAAGATGTGATAACATCTGCCAGAAGCCCTAGAGCCAGCACTGTGGGCCAAAAAATAGGGCTTCATGGACCGAATCCAGCCCACAAGCTAGATCTGTAACACCTCCAGTCTAGTTAATTTCTTTAAAGAGATAACAGTCATCAGGTTTATGACACAATTGGTTCCCGAAAACCACATCTTAAGTCTAAATGTAACTCAGAAATGATTTTCCCATAAGAAACAATGTTATAAATGGGGGGTTGGTTCCAAGGCCCAATACCCTATTTTCACCAAAAATAACCCAGAATGTTGTACTCAATCAATTATAGATGAGTATATAGCTACATTAATGTATTTATAGTGTAAATAGCAATCATATTGATTTGGAATGACTCCTTTGAGGTGACTTTGCTGGACTTTTTGAATGGCTCTTGGTTGGATTTTTTGAAGGGTTCTTGGATGGCGTCTTCTCTGGAGTCTTCACTGCAGGTTTTTCTGGAGACTTGTCTGCTTTCTTAAAAAAAGTGTCCAAGGAAGTTTGGACAGATGTTCTCCAGGGAGATGGGCAATACAGCGCATTGCCTCACTGGTCTAGCATGGCATTGGATCAAATGTTGTAAAGTCGAAACTGATGTCAGAAAGTTGAAATAGAGTGTCAATTTATAAATGCTGTAAGTGTGAACCATTGTAACTCAAAATGTTGTAAGTCAAGGACTGTCTGTAATCTTTGCCATTTCATTTAGAGATCAACTGATGCTTCAGTTTTGTCACTGATTCAATATGGTCTGGTGTCTCAGAGTGCCTATATATGAGCAGCAAGGCTGCTCCAATGCACTGGAGTAATTACCATGCTGCTCTGATGTGTGGTAATTACCACACTCCAACTGACTCCAGCATCTTGTATATCAGCATCCCCGCACTGAAAAATGGTTTCACAGTTTCATAGTTTCTAAGGTCAGAAGGGACCTGAACCGATCAAGTTCAACCCCTTGCCCTGGGCAGGAATGAGTGCTGGGTTCATAATACCCCAGCCGGTATCTATCCAACCTCCTACTGAAGACCTTCAAGGTAGGGGAGAGCACCACCTCCCTTGGGAGCCCATTCCAGAGCCTAGAAGCCCTAACCATAAAATAATGCCTCCTAATATAAAGCCTAAACCTACTCTCAATCAATTTGTGGCTATTGTTCTTTGTTATCCCAAGTGGTGCCCAGGGAAACGGAGCCTCACCTATTTTCCGCTGGTCCTCCCAGTGAGGTTATAGACAGCCACCAGATCTCCTCTCAGTCTTCTCTTGTGGAGGCTGGATAGATTCAGGCCCTTTGGTCTATCTTTGTAGGGCCTGGCCTGCTGCCCCCTGACCAAGCTAACAGCCCTCCTCTGGACCCTCTCAAGGTTAGCCACTTCCCTCTTGAAGTGCAGTGCCCAGAACTGGACACAGTACTCCAACTGTGGCATGACCAATGTTGCATAGAGGGAAAGAATCACCTCCCTGGACCTGCTTGTGATGCATCTGTAGATGCACGACAAGGTGTGGTTAGCCTTACTGACCACTTCCTTGCATTGACGGCTCATGTCCACTGTGGGGTCAGCAATGACTCCAGGATCCGTTTCAGCCACTGTGTTGACAAGAAGCATGTTCCCCAGCCTGTAGGTGTGTTTCTGGTTCCTCCTCCCTAGATGCAGCACCTTGCACTTGTCTGCATTGAACTCATAGATTCATAGATGTTAGGGTCAAAAAGGACCTCAATAGATCATTGAGTCTGACCCCCTGCATAGGCAGAAAAGAGTGCTGGGTCTAGATGACCCCAGCTAGATGCTTATCTAACCTCCTCCTGAAGACCCCAAGGATAGGGGAGAGCACCACCTCCCTTGGGAGCCCATTCCAGACCGTGGCCACTCTAACTGTGAAGAAGTTCTTCCTAATATCCAAGCTCTTTGCTAGCTTGTGGCCATTATTTCTTGTAACCCCCGGGGGTGCCTTGGTGAATAAAACCTCACCAATTCCCTTCTGTGCCCCTGTGATGAATTTATAGGCAGCCACAAGGTCGCCTCTCAACCTTCTCTTGCAGAGGCTGAAAAGGTCCAGATTCTCTAGTCTATCCTCGTAGGGCTTGGTCTGCAAGCCCTTAACTATACGAGTGACCCTTCTCTGGACCCTCTCCAGGTTATCCGTATCCCTCTTGAAGTGCAGTGCCCAGAATTGTACGCAGTATTCCAACTGCAGTCTGACCAGCACCCAATAGAGGGGAAGTATCACCTCCTTGGATCTATTCATTTGATCACCATTCGTTAGATCACCTCCAAGTCGCTGATAAAGATGTTGAATAGCACAAACCTCAGGACTGAGCCCTGGGGAACTTCACTGCCCGCATCCCTCCAGGTCAAAAATGACCTGTCCACTACCATTTTCTGGGTGCGACCATTGAGCCAATTTACCACCCATCTGACTGTGTAGGCATGTTTTTTTTATGATCACGGGGTGAGAAACAGTGTCAAAGGCCTTCTTGAAGTCCAGGTAGATGACATCCACCTCAACGCCTGTATCCAAGGACCTTGTAACCTGGTGGAGGGGCACTTTAAAGATCATTTGATGTGCTTTAGTTAAAGTGCCCCACACCACCATTTTTCACCATGGGGACACTGATACACCCTGCTCAGGGTGCTTTAAGTAGAGTGGATCTCAGAGCCACTCTAATTAAAGCCCCCCAGTCCTCCAACCTCCAGAACATGTGTATAAATGCTCTCAGTTTCCATTGTTCATAATTCATATAGTCCAAGACACTATCTCTGACAGTGTCTAACATCTCATACTAGATGTTTTATTAGAAGGTTGAAGAACCATAAGATAGCCAGCTTTTGGATGCTCTGCCTCCCCTTCCCCAGTTCACATTACATTATGTCCTGATCTCTAAATGTAGAGATTGTTGTAAGTCATGAAGCATGATGTTTATTTCATACCCCCTTTAAACTGTTTTTATTATTACTTATAACAACTCTGGATTTTCTTATTCTCTCTATATATGACCAATCTCTTGGAATTTTACTATATTTTTCACTTCAGTAAATTCTGGTAGCAATAGGTTGCACAGTCTAATTACACTTTTTGAAGATAGATTTTCTTCTGGCAGTTTGTAATCTGTTAATTTAATTGAATATTCCATTGTCCTTATGAGATGGAGAAGAGAAGGACCTGCAGCAGGAGTCACAGTCTCCAAGCTTCCTCTGTCTTCCACTTTCTGTGCCTTTCCCAGGGGATAGTAAGGTGTTACCTATGGTGATGGGGGGAGCCTGCAGCATGGTGTAACAGGGGAACCCATGGCCAGTGAGCTGTTGGGGGCGGGGCACCCATCTACGTGCATAGTGCATCAGTGCAGGGGGACACTTCCCCATGAATACAGTGCAGTGGTAGAGGCGTGGGGAGAGCCACCCACCCACAGGGCAATGTCCCAGAAGAGCTGCAGCTCACACTAGTGTGGCCCGGGCAGCATGTAGCTCCTACTGGCGTAGTCCATGTGAAGTATGATGCCCAGGCACAGACCAGGCATTTCACCCAATACTTCCTATTATCTTTCAAACTCATGTCTATGTTTCTGGAAGATACTCATGCTTGATTTGTGATGGAGTCATTATATTTCTAGGAAGTCTGTTTTAAAAGTAATGTCCAAGGACCGTTTTGAAATTTTTGGACTTCAAATTCCAGCCACTGGTTTTTAGATTGTTATAAGTAAGTTTCCCTGTGGGACTTCTTCTATCTGTACACACAGTCAAACATCAATTAGCCAAATTCTCAGTAACAAAACTCTTGAGGGTTTTGATACTTCCCATGAGCTTTCACTTCAGTGAATAGGTTTTTACATACTGGTCAGAATTCTGTGTTCACAGACTTATCTATGGATGTCCTGGATGGCTGTTGCCAGCTTTCCTGCTAAGCTAGCTGACCTTTGGGAAAATCAGATATCTACAACTAGGGGAGCTATGCAGGAGTCCAAGGGAGCTGTAGCCCCAGTTTTAAATAGCCAGGGTGAAGTCTTAAACACAAAAAGAAAGGAGGCAGACCTGCTCAACAGCTACTTTGTCTCAGTCTTCAGTAAAAATTACACTGCTACCAGACAGCTAATAAGGATCATTTGAATAAGCAAAGAGACACGCTGAGGAATGAGATAACAAAAGAAACAGTTAGAGAGCTTTTGCGGTGTCTGAATGCGTTCATCAGGGCCTGATGAATTTTGGTCCCAGGGCACTGAAGAAACTGGCAGAGCTCTCAAAGCGCTTTGCAAAAATGTTTATGAAATCACTGGGGAAAAGCAAGATCCCAGATGACTGGAAAACAACATAGTCCCCCTCTTTAAAAAGCACAAAAAGGTTGACCCAGGGAACTGCCTACCCTCATCTCAATACCTGTGATGTTACTGAACATGCCATCATTTGCAAGCATCTGAGTAAGGAAAGCCTGGTCCTGAGCAACCACTATCTTCATTGGCAATCCCCAGTTAATGGACTGTCTTCCATTATTGTCTTATCTGTGTGCCCAAAGATGGCCAATGAGGCCTTTCTAGAATTGACAGATTCTACTGAAGCATGACCAGCCAGGATGGATTTATTACAAAAAAAAAAAGTGCCACATAAACATTATTTCCTTTTACAACAAGATAACAAGATAAGGTAGTTGGGTAGATGAAAGGAATGAGGTGGACAGGATGTACCTTGATTACAGCAAGGCTTCTGATAAAGTCCTATGAAGTGGAGAAATGTGGGATAGACAAAAATATTGCAAAGTGGACAGACAACTGGTTCAATAGCCACATGCAAAGGATAAGGATAAATGGATCCAGGTCAGAACAGCAAGTAGTTTTGAGTGGAGTCCCACAGGGGGGTCTGTCCTAGGCACAGTGCTCTTCAATGTGTTTATTAATTATTTGAATGCTGGAAAAGCATTTATTGAGCAAATCTGCAGATGACAAAACTGGAAGGGATTGCAAATACACTGGAGGACAGGTGCATAATTCAGAAGGATCTTGACAGTTGGAAAGTTGGGCTGGAACTATTGAAATCAAATTCAGTGCTGACAAATGTAAGATGCCACACTTTGGGAAGAATAATCAAAAAGAAAAATACAAAATGGGTGACAACTGGCTGGAAGTACTATGGAAATGGATCTGGGAGACTTGGTGGATCACAAGTTCAATATGAGTGCAGTGTGACACAACTGCACAAAGGGCAAATAGAAATTTGGGCTGTGAAAAAAGGAGCATCAGATATAAGATTCAGGAGGTGATCGTGCCCCCTTTACTAGGCACTGGTTAGACCTCACCTAGAGTAGTGTGTACCATTTTAGCTTCCGTGGTTTAAAAAGGAATGTGGAGAAATTCGACAGAGCTTGGAAAGCAAATCATACAAAGAGGGGCACATTCAGCTTACAGAAAAAGCAATTAAGAGGCAACATGATAGCAATCCTCAAATATCTGAGAAGCTGCTATAAAAAAGAAAGAAGGGAAAACTTTGTATTTCCTGCTGTAGAAAAGACAGTAAAATGGACTGCCTAGAGAAGATGTGACATTTCTATCACAGCAGATGTTCAAGAAGAGGTTGGATAAGCTTTGGCCAGAGATGATTGAAGTCCTAGGAGTATTCTCTGGGTATTTTCAATGCTTCTGGGATTTCCAGGTTACCACATGGGGCTTCCCCCTTCCCACCACCCCTGCTGCTTCATCTTACAGGTGGAGGCTTTTTCACCTTCTTCAGAAACATTGGATGCTGCCTCAACCAAGGCAGAGGATTTTGATTGGGGTTTACCTATTCTCCTGCTGGAACTAAAGCCCAGAAATTTCTTCCTAGAGAGCCTTGTCCCTCTGCCCAGGGTCAAACTGACTGCCACATTTGGGGTCAGGAAGGAATTTTACCCCATGGTCAATTGGTATAGGAAGTAGGGATTTTTAAGTCCCTCTGCATTGGAGAGTGCATCCCTCTTCCTTAGACTTTTTGAGCATATTTTAACAGCAGCAGCAGGACACTGACCATCATTGTGCCATAGGTTAGCCTGTGGATCAGAGTTGATTGTGTAGTTTTAGTAAGAGGATAGATAAAATTTTGTATGTTATGGTTTAAATAGGGGTGGTCCTGCCTCAGGCAGCGGGGTGGACTAGATCGGTGTTTCTCAGCCTTTTTTGTACCAGGACCCATTTGTAAACATTGATGGCCAGTCCTGACCCAGTAAGTAGTTTAAGTAGAAAACACACAAGTATTTTGGCCTCAGAATACTTATTGTACACTACAAGTTAAAGCAGTCTTAATTTTAAAGAGAAAAATCAATAGCAACAGGGAACAATGTTAACATGTGGCTCTCCATTACGCTCAAGTAGCATTCATCATTGTGTACTCTGCACAATGAAAATTTCCAGTACCCCTTGCTCCTGACTCAAAGTCCCCTGGCCTTATTGGTGCCCCTCATTCCTGACTTGCAGCCCTCTGGCCCTGCCAATGCCCCTTACTCCTGACCCACAGCTCCCTGACCCTGACCCTCATTCCTGAACCACAGTCCCCTGTTCCCCCAGGCTATGCTGGTGCCCCTCTCTCCCAACCCACAGCTTCCTATCCCCCCAGCCCTTTGGAGAGGGGAACAGGGAGGGAGGCATCTGCCCTCATTCTGCCTGGGCCAAAGCACGATTGTTGCAGCAGCTTTGACTTATAGGTGGCAGTGAGTCTGGCCTCAGCATGGCCTGGAGGGAAGAGAGGGGCTGGGGCTCCCACACCACACCAGATAGCCTGACCATGCCCCCCACCGTCGGCAGTATCTCATGACCGCCCCACCCCTGTGAGCACGGGCACTGGCCCTGGTGCTGCCAGCCTAGCCATGCAGCCCCCCATTGCCCCCAAAGGTTCCCCCCACACTTCTCCACTGGAGGGGCAGACACTTCTCCCTGCAACCCTCACCCTGTTGCAGTCCCAGCACCCAGACATCTTCCTCTAGCTCCAGCACGTACCTTCCCCACCTCACAGACCCATCCTTTCCAGACACCCTTCCCCTCCAACATACACGAGGCCCCCCCCCGCACAGCTCCCAAGAGAGTCCCCATGCCCTAGTCCTCCAATCCCCATTCCCTACAGACTTACATGCATTCAGCTGCTAAGGGTGCTCCCACCACCCTGCCTGACTGTATGCCAGCCACGTGCATGTGCATAGGCAGATACATTTGGCACCCCTTACCTTCAATCACTCCAAAAGATCCTTGTAGACTGGAAGGCCACAAGCTTGTAAGGGTAAACCTGTGCTTTCCCACATTTTTCTGTGACTAGTCACAACCTTTCAAATATTCTTGTGACCCACTTTTGGGTTGCAACCCACGGGTTGAGAAACACTGGACTAGATGACCTTCAGACCCACTTATCTATGATTCTACAAGTCTTTGAAATCTTGAATTCATCATGATCAGGGAAAACTGAAGACAAAATAAAAGCCTACATGCCTGCCTTCTCTGATAGTTGGTGGTACATGAAAAATGGAGTATGAATGGGGACTTACTATCACTGGTGCTGGAACAGAGATATATTTTGCCCTTGTGTCACTGGCTGCAGGGGAAAGGGATAACTCAGCCCCAGAAAGAACCTTGCTGTACTCTATTACAAGAAGGCATGTTTTAAGACAATATTAGTAAGAGGACATGCTTAATTAACATATCCTTGGCCATCAGGACCAAAGCACTTCCCAGCCAAGTGTTGACTTTGGGTACAGATGAGAATTGCTTTCTCCTTTTCTATATTTATTAAAAGGAAGGATGCTGAGATAGTTCCCCCTCACTATTGTCCATCTGCTACCAGTCTTACACTGATTTAGCAAAGCTAACACTTATAAAATTTAATCTGATTTGTGCTGTTTTCCATGCCAGAAATGACCAAAAGTGCACAATGCCCACTAGCTTAAAAGCACTTGCTTCCTGCTAGGTCTTGTCCAAATGGTGTAGGCTCCCCATTTGCATGAATGAGTGAAATAAAATGAAGACCAAGTCCCCAAAGGTTCCTATTTCCAGTTTTGATACCTTAGAAAAAAGATCTTCTGGGATCCATTTCCCAACAGATTAGTGATAGACTGCAGTGAATGTTAACAGCATGAAAAGCTTTTGTTCTTCACAAGGACTAGATTTAACCAACCTCCTAATGCTGCACTAACTGTGAATGTGTAATACCACAAAAAAGGATTTCTGCATGGTTAGAACTTGCACTGTGTACCAAAGCAGTTATCATGTATATCACAATGGTAATGAGAATGATGTCTCACGCAGCTCTCTATATGGCTGTTCTAGGGATCAAAGAGCTTTGCAGGTTATTGTATGATCTGCATTAGAAATATGCTTTTTATACAGGCTTATGCCAGAGCAGATGATCTGAGCTTTTATCATGAGTCAAAAACATATTTCAGCTGCTTTTCAACTGCATTTTAAAGCCAAGGAAGAGTAAAAAGAAGTATCATATCAGTAAATTAGGTGCCTAAATTGTCTGTTGTATTACTGAAAAAACACCATGAATAATAATAAGGAGGCCAAAAGGCTGCGTAAATCTCAATAGAAAGAATGCCTTTGATGTGAAACATTTCTCTTTTTCAGCATTCAGACTTCTCTCTCCTTCACTTCAAAAGCCTTATGATCCAAAATGAATAGCAGCATTTAACAGCCTGCATGGATAGTAACCAATCTAACTTCACTCACGGTGTACTTAATGTGACTTACAAGGAAACCCCAAAACAGATTATTGAGCATTTCTGTTCTACTTTTCTTTACAGGATGACACAGTGTAAGCTCAAACAGTACAGTACTGAATACAGAATAAATGCTTTATAATGTTGTAAGATTAGATAGATGTTGCACATTACCCTTTTCAATTGCATATAGTTTAAGCCTGTTTCACTTCTGTCTGACCCTGTTAGGAAATATAGGAAGAGCTTTACTCATCTGTCACTCGTTCACCAGTCATCATCAGCTTAATAGTGAACAATGACTTGACTACACAGCCCCACAACCCCCTATCACTCCCCATGATGGAGTGAGAATAAATGAGAGACAGAAAAATGAAGAGATATCTTCCAGGTTTCGGGACAAATATCTCACACAAATAAGGTACTGAACTATTGTAGCTGAGCAAGTGGCTCCCAAATTTCATCTGGCCATGTACCTCTAAACAAAACAGCCCTGAGCTGCTGATTTACCTTTTGGAGCCTACCGTCCAGTCTTTCCCTTTTTTTCTTGCTAACTGGTGTTATCCCATATTGATGTTACAGAGACTGTGGCTGGAAAGTACAATCAGTAAAGTAATAAATTGTCTCTATCTTTGTAAGGAAAGACAAATCCATATCAGCCTAGTGATTAATTTTTTTTTTCATTGCATGTAGAGGAAAGAATTCAAAATGTGACTGTCATGAGGGCATTTTTTTCCTCAGTACGACTTTAAAAAACATAGAGTATAATTAAACTGAGAATCATTGTAGGTTTCTATTCATGAAAAAGCAATTTGAAAAATCCACTGATCCACAAATTAAGGATATCTTGTTTTGTACTGCAATGCAATTAAACATCTTGTGTGGGGAAAAACAGGAAGACCAATGATAATTCTAAATACCAAATTACACTGTAAGAACCCTGAATTTTCATTTTGCAGTTTTCCCAGCAGCTTTTTCTTACGGAAATAAAAAGGAACATTTAGAAACATACAATACAGAGTCTGCTTGAAATTCTGCAGGGAAATGAGAGTATGATATCCCACTAAATTGGCACTGGCTCAAATTGTGTTTCTGCAAGACTAATGAAATGAGAAATGTTGTTTCAAGCTTCATGCCATGTCAGACAATATAAAACTAAAATGCCCTTGAGTTAATCAGAACAGTCTATTCAGCATAATTCACTCATTTCAAAAGGCTACTGAGCTGGCTGGGAATAGCAGCATACTGGTAGGCTTGTTCTGGATAATAGTATGGAGTTAATTGCTGAATTAGGAGGTAACTATAGTGAAGTATATATGCTTTCTATAAGAAAAATTCTGGTTTCTATTTAAAACCAAACCATATACTTTGAATGAAAAAAAAAGTCCTGATTTATTAAGCATTTTTTTGAGGCTTCCTAGGAAGGTAGAAGAAAGCCAACAATACCTTGCTGTTGCAGTGAAATAGAATTACGAAGTTATGTACTATAGGCAATAAATAAACACCTGGCAGGAGACAGAGACAGGAAGAGGAAAGAAATCTTCCTGGAAGACATACTGATATCCTTTGCTGCCTTTTCAACATGTCATGTATTATCTTGTTGATCTGATTTCAATACTTCACACCAACATGAATAAATACTTCTTTCAGTTTATTTGCAGAAGCTACTTTACCCTGATACAAGGGTATTCTTAATTTCAGAAGCAGTTCAATATAAAGATCTCTTCCGTCAAATCACTGCTTCTTTTTCTAGACTACTTGTGGTCCCAAAGGTGGCTAATTCAATTGCACTGGTATATTGAACTGATCTTGCCAACATCAATCAAGTTTCCCATGGCAGTGAGACTTACCAGGCATTCTCCAGTGATATCATCACAGAACTCTGTGTGGTCAAAACATGTGCACGGCTCACAGATCCCACCAAAAATAGTGCCGTTTACTCGCCGATGCCTAGGCCAGCAAGACTGCAAGAAACACCAAACATTTGTTAGATAGTGAGGCAATATATTTTATTTTAAATAAAAAGTGTTGAAGTTGGCAGATTCACTGAGAAAATGTACTTGTTAAATGGTGAAAAAATACTGAAACTTATCTAGAGAGCTAGTCATCCTGGTACTGTGGGTTGGCACTGACCTTAGATTTATTGGCAGGTGTGAGATTAGAGGAAGCTTTAACTTGATCTTTCTTCTGAAATGGTAAAAAAGCAAAGAAATGAAGAACTGAACTATGATAGAGCCAAAGCAAGAGGTGCAGATTGAAAAATAGCCAGTAGACAAACTGCTGAAAGACAGAGAAGGAAAAACAAAACAAAATGAAAAACCTAACCAAGGGGACCATATTGAAAAACTCAACTGTAAACAAGAATTACAATACAATTTAGTCTTTCTTGAACAAGATGTTGCATTAAATTAAAATCTGGCTTTAAAACAGAGTAGGCCCTTTTATTTAGGCATTTTTTTTACTATATATGTGTAATATTTTCCCTTTAAAAGGAACTCCTGCAATGATTAAAAATGTAGGGACAATATTAAATGCATACCTAGATTAACCTGAGCAAAGGTGGCACCTTACAACAGTGATCCATCCACAAGAATTCTGCTTTTTCTTTGTTCATAGCAAAACAACAGGGATCAGTCTTCCTTATAACATATGTATTGCAGAAAAGTCTTTAGAGTTTTCACAACTGCCTTCCCCTCTAAGGATGTTCATGTGGTCCAAGAATGTTGCACCATAAGTGGCACATGGCATGCTGTCCTGACCTTTGCACATGATAAAGTGGTCCTTAACTTACAGAGATTAATCTATTAATTTATTTAACAATGTTTTCCAAACAACCTACAGGTAACAAGTGATACCATTTCCCCTTTTAAGGAATGTTGCTTTCTTATAGGCATGGACCTGTAGTATGAGATAACATTGAAGAATAATTAAAAAAAAAAAGAAACGTTTTGGGAAAAGACATTGAGTTGTTGCTTTTTTGTTTTTTGCTAGGTATTTTTCATGAAAACATACATGAAGATGTCAAATTAATAAGAGAAAAAGCCTTAAACAGAAACAATACTTTCTTTTGCCTGTTGTGTAGAAGATACAAATAAGCGCCTAAAAAGACTGTCGGTGCATCTACATGAGATGCCCACTGCTCAGTTGTTACTGTGCAGTCATTTAGTCCTTGCATAACCAAGTACTAAATGACTGCACACTAACTGGCCTTACTGTACAGTAGCATCTTGGCACAGTTGCCTAGTGATGCTTACAGTGCAGTAGTTCATTACTACTATGCAGGAGCTCTTACTACTGCACAGTAGCATTGTATTACGGTTCGGGACTGGCAATGCTATTGCACGGTAGTAATGAGCTATTGTGCAGTATTAATAAGCTACTATGCAGTAAGCATCTCATGTTGACACAGCGTATATGTTCAAGTCTTTCCTCCTCTCTATACACACAGATATTTTTTCTCCTAGAAACAATTAATCTTATAAAAGGCATTTGTATAAGTGCCATGTTGCATGATTTTAGGCTGAGATTTTACTCAAGGTCCTAGATGCCTATTCCCATCCTGATTTGGTGGGGTATAATATTAAGGTTATTTCTCTGTTGGGGGTGAGATTTAAAGAGAGGAAATAAGATAGATTCACAAGGAGCAAGCATAGTCCCAGATAGTTACGGAAGCAAAAGTAAAACACAAGAGACATGGGCAGATCTAGTGGAGAACAGGTGGTGTACTGCATCATGTACAACACAACACATATTTTTCTCCAAATAAAAGGAAACTAAAAACTTTACTAAAAAGCTAGGGGCATAGCTATTACTCAGTATAAGATTGATCCATACACAATTATAACTTTATTGAAATGTGCATTTATTTGCTATATCATATATTTTGCACAATAAACTAGGCAAAAATACTCAAAAGATATTGTTTTGTTAGTTCTGTAGTCATTAGAATTAAATGTACATCTCTTTTTCAGATTCATAAGACAAAATCTAGCCTTTCTGAACACCTTGAAAATGCATCCAGTGCTTCACTGAAAGTTATTACTCACCTGAGATAATATTTACCTGAGGGAGTATACAGACATTACACATAGGTTGGTCTAAGTAAATATAGACTGATCTAAACTTATAACTGTACAGATGTACACACAGCCTGGTCTAACAATGGCACAAGCAATTTAGAATAGATTGTGTCCAAGGTGCACTAAATCAAGACTGATTCAGGCTAAAGCGATCTATTGAACATCTGTACTGTTCCCCCACTGAACCAAGTTACATAGCTATTCTCCAGCATCCCAGTGTGCTTTGTGGCCACCTCACAGTTATCCCTGTTGGGGAAGCATGCTTGCAACTTAACCTGCATTAGGCTTCTCTGGCCAAGTACCCAGAAGACCCTGTCCCCAGGCTGTCCTAGAACCGAGTGACAGCTGGCGGGGGGAAGTCTGGTAGCTGTGTCCCCTGTACAGGCCCTGGGACCCAGGCATTGAAGTCCATGGATCATGCCTTCACACCCCCATACCTCATCATGGAGCACCCCACAACCTACACTCACATCCCAACACTGAGCCCAGAAACTCTGCACTCAGGAACAATTCCATGGAACTTGGCCCTGCCCTTGAGCACACAGCCAGGGACCTCCACACCTTCAAACCCACACCTTCAGACTCAGGCACAGCCCTATGGACCCTGACCCTGGCACTAACAGACCCAGCTGGGGACCCCCAGACTCCAGCAAAGCCCCATGGATCCCACATCTCAGTGGCCAGGCCCAGGCACCCTGCAACACAGATCCCTGCATGGTCACACCCATACAACTCAAGCAAGAGCCAGTGTGGACAGTTCGCTACTAGGACAGGGTGGGAAGGGTAGAACCTCAGGACTGGGCTGGCAGGACAGTGACTCTGTCACCTCCATGGCTCGGCCACTGTCAGCAGGTACTGGGGCTACGTGCACCTGGTGTGCTGCCAAGGTTTTTTTAGCTTGCTGTTTCTGGGGCACTGGTACCCAGGGGAGGGGTACGGGTCCCCACCAGGGGAGGGGCATGCCAGGGATATTTTAGCCTGCATGTTCTGGAGCACTGAGACCCAGGGGCTTTGAGCATGTCAGCAAGAGCAGGCAGGCAGACATCCCTGGAAACTTTGGGCACAGGCAGGGCATGGCCTGCCATCCCAGTGTTGGTAGGTAGAGGCCCCTTGAAATTTCCAGACCAAGGCCTAGGCCGTTGCCAGCTGGAAGCAACTGGAAAGTTTGAGGTCATGAGGTGGCAAGCTTGATGAAGCCCCAGTCGCTGTGAAGCAGCAGCCACACCCAGCTAGAGTGAGGAGAGCCAGGAGCTGGGACCCATACCCACTTGCACCTGTCCTTCCATCCATCTATCTATCCATCTGTCCACCCCCTCCTTGCAGCCCCACCCATGGATGCCAATACCCTACAGGTTACCACCATGCACCACAAATGAGCCTGTCCCATCCTCCTGCAATACCCAACTCTGGTCACACAACTGGAGCCATGAGAAAATGAGAGATCTTGTCACCATCTGTAGCATGCAGGACTGTGAAGTAGATTACCAAGAGCAGCTAACAAAGAACATAATTGCAGAAGAAAGTCTGGTTCAATTAGTAGAACATCAAGGCTATGGCAAAGAAGAGATGGACATTAATATCTGTAGAATAAAGCGGTTAGAAGGAATCAGGTAGATTATAATTAGCCATGAAGTAAATTGACTCCCTCATGGCTCCCTGAATAGAAAGGTCACTACCAAGTAGTTGGTTTCAAACTTTGGGTACAGCAGAAATCAAAGGAGCATGCAACTGCACTCTTGCACCCCACCTGGATCTGCCCCTGACAATAGATTCCCCAGAGCAGTTGTTGGAATGCTGGATAGAAAGTAACTAAAGATGATAGGAAGAATAAGTAGATGGATGAACAGAAGGTCAGCAGAGCAGTATGGGTAGAATTAGGTGCCTATTGCAACCGTTTTTATGGATATTGCAGCTGTGACAATATCTTTCTTCTCAGAAACATCTGAGCAACTGAATAATTTTCCTTGCACAAATTCTTGTATGAAGTAAATGTGAAACTCATGTATTTGACTATTCTTACCTATTACGGGAGTTTAGTGGGATTGGATAACTTCTAATGGAACAAATATCAATGCAAACCTCTAACAAAACACTGTGTAAGTAAATGAGCTGGACAAGTACCTTATGTCAACTATCTCAACACTTCTTATTATGTATTATTATTTATTTTCTGCATTTCTACAGCATTTGGAGTTCAAGTCAACTGCCACAAGTATGAATGTATACACATGGGACATCGCCTTTTCAGAACAGGATATTAAAAAAAGAAAATTTAGCACCTTATCAGTAAATGTATAGATGCCTGAGGTTTGAGGAAACAGAATGTTGGCAGAGTAACCCAGAAATCAAGAGTTTAACCATTTCTAATATTTCTTATAATGGTGTTTATCTATCCCTAATCTCCAGTACTATTGTCTGTGGGAGATTCCAGACCTCACAAATCCCTTCTCCCCAGTCCTTATAGGAATTACAGGCATCTTGTCATGGGCTTGAATGGGCAGTACCTTGTGATGTTTGTGACAAATCAGAACTAGCCAACAGTAACACTTTGAATTTCTAGTACCGAATGCTCAAAAGATGGAAATTGCATAAAGGAATACAAGGAAATCATGCCCTTCTTGCTGCCATTCACTATAAAATGAAAAGGATACATTTCTTGAAAAGAATCCTTTACAGTACATTATTCCCTCAGCTCAAAGTCTCCAATCATGCAACTGAGAGCACAGAAGTTTGGATCCTGCATCCAAACAGAATTCTATCAATTATACTACTGCGATCTTCACTGTTAATTGTAGGATCTGGGCTTTAATGTGCATCAGATCCATGGGAAATGTTATAAACTGGTGGTAATTGTGAATCATTTGAACAAAATAAACAAGGGTATCTGACTTTCTGGAGGTCTGGCTGTAAAATCCTGGATGTTGTAGAGATCAGAAAATTTGAAATAATCAAGATGAGAAATGGGTAGAAGGCTGGAGAGGGAATTTCAGCAGCATCAAGGTAGAGAAGAATTCAGCCATGTTCTACAAGTGGCAATAGTCAGATTTAGAGATACTTGAAGACATGGAGCTTCTAAAATTTCTGGCTTGGAGATCAAAGTTAAAATCTGAATTAGGAAGAATAATAGAGAAGTCAATACGTGACTGTGCCTTCTCATGTAATTGTATCTACTCCAAAAAGCTGCATCTAAGTTATATTTTCATCTGATTTTGTTTACATCTTACTTTGATATGAATCGCCACAAACTCCTTTAGGTCTTCTTTCTAGATTATCATTTCTAGCCCCAGCAACACACAAAAAGAATTTGGCATGAAATGAGACTCTAAGCCCTAAATATCATATATAAGGATGGGATGCTTTAAAGAAAAAGAGAACTGACAAGGAAATGCCTAGAGTGTCTGTGTAAATGGCACATTGTTTGTAGTTTTGTGAAGCAGAGCATCTTGGTGCTTGAAACCACTTCCTGAGAGGCATAGCTTTTGAAGAATGTTATGTTCCTTACCTACCTCAAGCCATGTTCTTTATAAGTCAGTTAAGCATATGCATAGTTATGTGCACACACAATACACATATGTTAGTGAATCTGTGTGAATATGTTCACATTTTGAATGCATGGTTATGTTAAACTTATAACCTTCAACAACAAGAGAACAAAAGGCAAACCATAAACATCAATACACAAAAACCCTGAAGGACAGGAGAGATTCAATAACAACAATGCTAGTAATCCAGTTTATTCAACACAAGCTATATAATTGCCATTTTCCTTCTAGTACTCAAACACAGCACATGTTTCACATGTATGTACAGTATCACTACATCTATCATTGGTAAAATAAACAATAAAACTGAAGAGCCAACAGAACCTCTCTCCTTTGTTTTTGGAAAATGTCTTTCCTCCATAATGTAATGTGCAGATTATTGGGCTTTGAACTATTTTCAAATATGGAACAACATCCTAGGAGCCTCCTGAGCACTCCAGCACTACTTTAAGCTGATCAGGCATCTCAAACTATCATGTATTCATCTAAAAGCAGGGCTGGATGGGCCCTTGAGAGGTCATCTAATCCAGCCTCCTGCCTGACAACATCAAATGGTCACAGAACCAGTAATATATAGGATTCTGCCTCTCTTCTTACCATAGCATCATGTGGAAACTTCCCCATTATTTTATCCTGGACTAATGTAATCATTAACTACACGTCTTAGTTTGTGTTAAGATGCAACAAATACGTACCTACGTATCCACTATGCATAGGGTCCTGTTTTGTCTTCCAATTCTTACAAAGCTATGTATCAACTTAATTTTAATTTTTGCAATAAAGCTTTTACATCCATCTCTTGTGAATTAAAGTAACTAAGCAAGGAAACACACATGATTTATGTAAGAAATGGGACTTTGGGATATAAAACTATGTCTTTCAAATAATTAGGAACTTTGGAAATGATTACAAGAATTCTTAAGGACTACAAGGTTGCCAGTTGTGAATATGACATTTTAAGTAACAATTTCCTATATGATCCTAAATCCAAAGGAATCTAGTAACAAGGACAGCTTAATTGCTATTTTGCGTTAAGGCAGATTGGAATTGCTTGACTGTTGTGTCCACACAATCACTTGCACAAAAGATAAATCTCTTGACTCTGTTAATACTCACTTCACAAGAGGTGCCTCCATACCCTGGGGGACACTGACAAACCTCCACAGCAGTTGCCACATTTCTGCCAGTTGAATAATGATCAGCAGTTTCCAGACTGACCCCCCTCAACCTACGTTTAACAAAAAATAAAACAATTAACTTGTGAATAAAGTACAGATTTTATAGCAGTATGTTTGCAGCTGGATGCAACTGGGAGTTAATAGTGGGCACGTTTACATAATATCATGACAAAACCCATGCTATTGTGCTAATGCATAGTTGAATTAGTCTACTGAGCATTAGCATCACTAAAAAGGGGTGTGCCAGTATTACTGTGAAGTAGCACTGGTTACTGCACACTTAGTTAGTACCTGTTATTACAGGTACTAAACATAATGCACAGTAACTGCAGCACGTTAATGCATGTGTAGCTGTACCCAATGAGATTTATTATTCTGTACTTGTTTGGTTGCTTAAAAATAACAGGTAGTTGATCCAGTGTCTCAATTTCCTAGTCCAATGTCTGCAGCTTTGTTGCTATTTGTATCCTTAATATGAAGAAGAATATGGCCAGCACACACTATAAACTGTCATAATACTGTATAAGTAGCAGGAAGATTATTCTTAATTTATGTTACATGTTTTGATTTTCATTAGAGATGTATATATAATAGCCTGCCTGTTTACAAACTGGTGGCAATGAACCTTAAAGAATAAAATTGCTTTCTCCTCCTTAAACAAAATATTACAATTACTAAATTTTGCTTATGAAATACTCTTTTTTCTGAAGATTCACCTCTCTAAAAAGGATTTCACCTTTTCAGTTCTGTCCAGGAGAAAATCAATATCATTACACATGAGAAAAAGAGAAAGGGAATCTCCCTTGATCAGCCCCAGTTCCTCAAGTACCACAAAGAGAAAAGAGAGAAATGTGGAAATTTCGACTATTTTTCTGTTCTTGAAGCAGAAAACTCAAAGGAAATGTAAAAGCTGTACCTCATGGACTTATTTAGGCATCTTTGAGATGTGACTGATATTTTTCTCAGTGGCAGCTAGCTCTAAAGCTGTTCAACTTTGAACTCCCTTTCAGTTCCTTTGTGGAGTGTGGGAGGAGGAGGGTCAATGAATTAACAAATCAATACTAAGCTTGTAGAGTGTAAAGTCTAGCATATTCAGTCTTTTCCATAATGGATTAAGGTCAAACACAGTGTATTATTTTTATTAAAAACAAAATTTACCTTGGAACATTGAATCAGCAAGTCAAAACATCTGTCATCAGAGCTGACAGTTACTTTAATAATTATTTTAGTTAAAGGTCCCCCCAGGCCATGGATTACTTGCAAGTTGATATAGAATTGCCAGCAAGAAGAATGGAAGGAGAACAGTGAAGGAAAAGCAGGAAGGTTCTCCACATATGAAAATCAGCTACAACAGAAACATAACAGGTAATTTTGTCCCATGATGGCAAAATTAATTTTGCCCACTGATGGCAGTCATGGCTGAGGTGGGGGTGGCAGCTATAGTGAGTCTTGCATGACCTCTAAATCAGTGCCTGGGGCTGGTCCACCCTGGATTACCAGAGATGCTGTTTTTTCTACTGGCTACAAGAGAAATGAGCAACACTTAGAACAGTACTTCATTAATCATGAGCTGAGCTGACATTATGCCTTTCAGAAAGAGTCACCAGAACTTCATGAGCTGACATTATGCCTTTTGGAAAGCGGAAAACGCAGTCCTGCACTGCATCCGAAATATTAACGTTGGGAGTTAATTCCTATCAGACTTCTAATTTGGGAGCTGACAAAGTTCAGATGAGCACCCTGGAAGAAGAGGCTTGATTACCAGGAGTTGAAAATTTTCTGAAGAAATGTCTTTTCAGAGAAAAATGCCTTTTCACCTAGATGGCAATTTGCACTAAAAAAAGTCCAATTTGCATTGGGGAAAAAACAAAAAATATTTGCCTTTTAAAACAAAAATCATTGGCTTTTGGTTGCATAAAGAAACCTGAAAAAAATCTTGCTTTGAAAAAAAAAGAGAGAAAAGTATCCAAGAAAGAAAAAGAAAAGTACATGTTTTAAAAATCCCAATGAAAGAAAATCCCTTTTCCAAGTCAGCTGTATGGGTTTCTCCAAGAGAAAAAGAGATGACAAAAAAGGAGAGAAATGGCCTATCAGGAGCCAGGAGAAGGTTCTCTGGAGAATATAAGAACTATCCTTGTAAGAATGAGGCTTTTAGGGGGAGATTGAATTAAGTGCACATAAGGAATGAACACCTAGAGACTTTAATCCGAATTGGCACCAGTGCAGAAGACTGGAACCCCTCCAATAAATCCTACCCCTATTGTAGGTAATGGGTGTTCACGGATGAGTCTACAGCAAGATCTCACTTTCTCTTTTATCATTCTTTCCCTGCTCCTTGCTTCACCTCTATTCTGCAGTTACCTTTTTTTGAATTCTACTTACAGTGAAAAATCCCTTGTGCATTAGATATTAAAGAATTTGACTAGACAGTCAGAAAAAGGCACACAGTATATCAAAGAACTTAGGAATAAAGATGTATAAATGAAACAAAAATTGCTATCAAAACATTGAATCTCATTTTCCTGTTGAACTACAGCTAGTTCCCACCCAAGCCCATGCAATATCATTTACAACAATGAGACACCGTTACACACAGAAACATTCTGCCTGGTATTATGCTACATTTGTATGCACTGAAGAATTCCAATTTTCATTAGGTTCTGCTATTTGGCAAATGGGATTTTAATGTGTTTAACAGTTTTCAGTATTAAACAATTACTCATTGAAGAAAGCTGCAGAGTATTTTTTTTTTGTACTTCAATGCTGTAATTTTTATTCCTCAATGCCATTCTGGTTTCATTAAAATATATAATGCTGGCAGTAATGGGGCACTGGGTTCTAAAAATACATGCACAATCTGAGATTTAATATCTAAACCAAATATTTAAGCTGACTGTTACTGTCAGCAGGCAACTGTTGACTTCTAAATAGAAATAAGATTAAAAGGGAAGTGAATGTTTTAGGTGGTATCAGCTTAGTTTACTGTCTACTTTGGCAAGCATCTGAAATGCATTGGCTACATTAGGTTTATGAAGTACTGACCTGAACGTTCCTCATTTGTCTTGTAGCAGGTGTGATAGACTAAGGGACATTTCACTACCTTTCCTTTCTCATCCTCCTCCACTAGATTTGGGAGTGATTCAACATGAGGTTGCAAGTTTTCCATTCTCTTTATTGCCATTTCTATCAGGTTCCCCAGTGTCTAGCTGCATCAGTCAACTTGCCAAAGGCTAAGTTCATCCCTCCTTGCCTTGTTGGAGCAGCCTCATGTTGGATTTAACATGATACTAGACAACTGTTCAATTCTTCCATTTTACAACAGTGCTTCAGTGTATACTAAAGTAGCATTAGTTTTGATGATGCCACCAGTTATAGTAGAATTCCCCAGTTGAAAGAGAATCAGTGATGGCTTTCAAACTGTCCATTGCATTTTTACCTCTGCTGAGTGATGTTTTGTTTAGATAATGATCTAAGGAAGCCTCCTACTCTGGAGATAGAGCAATAATATACAAGTCATTCACAATCAAATGTTATTGCTTAATTTAGGGTTACAATATTAGTACATGAATAGGAAGTGTCTTCAAATAATTATACTGAAGCTTATAAGGTTTATAATGTTTATTGCCATTACATCAAAATAAAAAGATATAAATGGAAAGGGGAATGATCTTGAAGACTCATGACACTTGGGTTCAATTCTCAGTGCTGTGACTGACTGCATTATTTTGATCAACAAACCATCCTGCTGTGTCTCATGAGAAAATATAATAACCCTCAAGTATTTACTGGCTGGAGAGGGTCCTCTGGACCTCTACCAGACTCACAAGGAATACAGTCACTCATATGACCTGCCTGTTTCACACTATGGACAATATGATCTCTCTGGGCACATATGGCTTACCTCAGAACCTATCAATCCTACTTCTAAATCATTTGAGAGAATTGCTGCTGAATGACACAAAGCACATCCTCTACACAGGGAGCCTTGTCGGACCAACAAAGAATGCTGAAAATTGGATCAAGTCCTTTGCAAGATAGTAAATATAATTAGGCTAGGTCACTGTGCTTAAAGCACTTTACTATAATGATGCAGAATCTGAAAAAAAAATAGAACTAGGCACACACTGAAAATCAGCAAAATGGATAGGACATAAGGACAGGAAAGCACTGTCTTAATTAGACTGAATGGTCTTGGTAAAGAGACCACAGGTGAAATCATGGCCTCAATAGCAAAACTTATTTTTAACTTGGCTATGATTTTCACACCATGTCTTCCTCTGTAGTGAGCAGCACTGAGCACACAGATGACAGTCAATAAACAGTATTAATCAAAAAATCAAAATGTCTTGAGTGTCTTAAAGGCTTTTCATAGTATTGATGATGTTATATACACATACAGAAAAGTATTTCAAACAATAGGACAGGCCACAATTTTACCAGCTCTTGCTCTTTGTGAAGAAACAACTAGGGATATTATGTTCTTGGCCTTTCAAGGAAAGGTTATAAATGTGGCAGAAACTTAAAGTAATTTTTAGCTAACAGTATTATGCATAGAAAACACATTTCAAAATTATCCTTACAGGGACCTACATTTCTGGCCACAAACCCAGCATAACTGCAGGGAAACTATCATAAACCTGCAAAGCACTGATTACAGATCTTCATGCTGATCCACATACTTTTCTGGGTGAGTTTCTTTAAGACTATTTCTCAACAGGCCAGTTTCCTTGTAACTCTCAAGGGTCTAGACTGCTATTTACCAGAGAGCTGAGGGGAGGCTCTATTGGAAAGTGGATAAAGCACTCCACTGGTTTGGATAGAGCATTCAGGAATGTAGATTCTCAGCCCTGCCACTGACTCACCGAGTGACCTCAGGCAAGTTTCTTCTCTTTTCTATGGCCTGAATTTACCATCCACAAAAATGAGGGTTAACAATAATGAGGCTTTGTAAAGAGGCTCTGAGGTCTATAGATAAAAAAAAGTTCTATATAATAGCTAGGTATTATCTCTATGTCTATACCTTAAATTTATAGTTTGGGCTGTGCGTATGGGCTCATAAAGTGTATCTTGCATATTTGATCAGCATGTGTACTGCTTAGGGATAAATATATATATATTTTGAACATTGAGAGGTTCTTCTTAGTTCATGAGAGCTGTAAGACATCAAAAGGAGAGAGGAAAAGGAAAGTTTTCAAATAAATTATTTGAAAGTTTATAGGAAAAATATAAGAGAGTTTAAGTGGAGACTGGCCCAAATGAAGACCTTCTTTGGATCTGAACTTCTTTGAACTGCTGTCCGGTGCAGTGTAGCTAGGGCCCACACTAGGACTAGGGTCCCTGACTTCAAAAGGGCCAATTTAAGGGAGCTCAGGAGGCTAGTCGACAAGGCACTGAGGGACTGTAGGGTTGAGGACATGGGCGTTCACGAAGGGTGGGTGCTCCTTAAGGAGACGATCCTC
>JAGPOW010003642.1:100420019-100433599 GCA_030014935.1 Caiman crocodilus | reverse complement strand
ATAGGTACTTGGCTGGGGTCCTGTGACCCTGGCACTCGTTTCCTGCCATTGGCGGGGGGTCAGACTAGATGGCCTGCTCTAGGCCCCTTCTGACCCTAGCTACTATGATACTATAATACTATGATATTTGCTGAAGTTTGGATTTGGCTCTAAACCTGCTGAAGGGTTCTTTCTTTACTTGTAGGTCAGGGCTGCCCAACCGCAAAATGAACAGGAACTGAATGCTATGCAGACCACACTAACAAGGGTCACATGCCCAAAGGCCACAGCAAATCAAGCCATGGGCCCCACAGGCTGCATGAACAACTTCCTCCACTGCCCAATGCACCACACTTCCCCTTCTCTCCCCCCAGTGCAACCAGTGCACTGTGTCCAGTTATGCTGTGTCTCCCCCTCTTCTTTTGCCCCCATTGCACTAAGCTTCTCTAGACTGATGTAGGGCTAGGCAGTGAAAGCCAGAGGGAGATGGAGAAGCTCAGAGACTGGCTGCTATTGCAGTTGGAGCCATGGAGTGGCAGCTAGGCAAGAGTCCAGAGGCTACAACTTTACCCATTGTGGGCTGCATGCAGCTTGCTGGCTGCCACTTGGACAGCCCTGTTGTAGGTCACGGTAAAAGGCCAGACGCAAACATAACTGAGTTTAGAAAAGTTTAATTCTAAAGCCAGTTTTTGCAACTTGGCCAGTTCTCAAATTGGAAGGAGCAAAATATAGAAGTACTATAAAGTAGTAAAGCAGGTGAAAGGAAAAGAAAAGATAAAAAAACAAGCCAAGCTCTTTAAGAGAAAAACGCAAGTGAATGTCAACCAAAAGGTTCATGTCAGCAAGCTGCAGGTGCTCAGTAACCTATATTTCAGCTTCTATTCATTGGGATCTATGTTTAATTCTCTAAGAACTCGAAATAATTGCATTAATTTACAACACCCTGCATAGAAACAAAATCTATCTCTATGATCTCAAATTGTTTACCAGGTTTCAGCCTGCTGTCACTTAAAATGATTATACTTTAAGAGTCCTAAAAATGATTTGAAATGAAGTCCTGAATATGTGAGCTGATGCTTCCAGATACTTCATCTAGGAATATATTCTGAAGGAACAGAGCAAGACAGAGGTGCGGGTCTTTCTCCTTCAGATGTTATTTTACCCTTGGAAAGTAATTACAGGAGTGCTATCAGCTTCCTCTATTCAAATCTGTTTTAGAGATTGAAGTGACTGATTTGTAGGTTAGGTACTTTTCAGGTGTTCTACCTCATGGCCATGTCCAGACAAGCACGGCCATGTGGTATGTGGCACTGCAGACATGTCTGTGGCACCACATGCCGCATATTGAGTTGTTCTCTGCTCTGCGAGGGAGTAGTATGGAGGATTTTTTTTGACCCTTGGATATCCAGGGGTCAAACCCTCCCCACTGAAAATAAAAGTGGAATGGTGCATGTGGTGACAGCGTGCACTGCCCAAAGCCAGAGCCTGGCAGGCCAGAGCCTCACTCCACTGCTGGCTGTGCTCCAAGTGGCAGAAGTGATGCAGCTACAGCCCCAGGAGAACCCCAGATAAGGCTTCTGGGGCCAGGACAGTGCTCTCCCCAGCTTCCCCTACCACAGCCAGGGTAACTTGCCATGTGCCAAAGCATGCAGGGCATGGGCCTTCCTTGGGACAACTATCAGTGGCACAAGGTGTGTCACTGATAGCTGTCCCTGGGGAACCAAATGTCTGTGCACATCTGGACACAGCCCATGAGGGCACAGCTGCAATGTAACATAATCAGGAACTAATCCCATTACTATATTTTACAAATAAGATTCATGTAGCTGAGAAAAAATGTATAAATATTACACAAAAGGCTTTTTGGTCTTCCTCGAGTATCCACTAAAGCACTGGGAGAAATTTCAAATCCAATGTTAGCATTATAAACTGAACCACATACTTCTGTAGGCATTATAGGCTATCCATCACATCCTCCTAGACGAGCAGTTGGTAAACTTTTCAGACCATGTGCCAGAATGACCCAGCTTGGATCAAAGGTAGACAGGCACTAGGATCCATCTGCTGCTGCTGTCCCGACCACAGCACAGGGAAAGTTCTAGCTACTGGCACTTCTTACTGTTGTGCCATAAAAGAAGTCCCCAGCACCAAATTCCACTAAAGCCTAACATTGATGCGCTGGATCCAACAGTCTGCAGCTCAACTTGTGTGCCATAGGTTGTCAACCCCAACCCAGATGAGAGAGCTACTGTGCCAGCTCTTATAAACATCCTTATAAAAATACACCATTGATTTCATACTAAAACTTTAGAAGACATCAAATGAAACCAATGATTTTAAGAAGTCCAGACAGTAGACTAATCTGACACAAATCCAGAGAAAGGTTTGGGATTGCCTACTTTTGTATGCAATGCTTATTTAAAAAAATCTCTCTGGCTATATTTTGTCAATTTGGCTTTTATGCATTTAAAGGGCTAAAAAATCTATCTTCAATTAATTGTTTTATAATGATATTGTCTCTTTCTATTATTATTATTTGTTCAGTTTATATACTGCTCTTTCCAACAATTGATCTGGGTGGCCTACAATAACAGAACAGATTAATGTATAAAACAGAAGAATGACATAGGGAAACAATAACTAGAGATTGTTCTCATATTCACAGAATTCACTGTGTTCTACCAAAATGAATTTTGTGTGAAAAAGAAATATACTCCCCCAAAATGTATGTATTTATGGAATTATGACAGTTCCTTTAATAGCCTGTATGACTTCTCTGTGTGGTAGGGTAGTCAGTAAAAGAAAACAAACAACTCCACCTCCCCTCCCCAAAAAATGGCAGACTATTCAAAGATGAAAAGGTTTAAATGTATGTTAGTTTCATAGTGAAAAATTAACAGTGACCATCTTCTTAAATTATACCAACCTGCACCCTGCATAAAGAGAAAATAAAAAGACACAACAGGCTGTCTGGAAAATATTGTCACAAATGTAGTTCCCCAATCTACCTGTAGATGGTATTCATCCCATGGCTGTATGTGGCTCTTATTAGAAGCCTC
The DNA here is from genome assembly GCA_030014935.1 of Caiman crocodilus. Taxonomy (NCBI): domain Eukaryota; kingdom Metazoa; phylum Chordata; order Crocodylia; family Alligatoridae; genus Caiman; species Caiman crocodilus. Next base: position 100,430,561 of record JAGPOW010003642.1, on the reverse strand, counting down.
TTTACATTTGCCAGCACCGTCATGAATTCCCTTTTGTTGACTGGAATGTCAGTGCCATACACAGTAAATGAGTCTGGTTTCAGAACAATTTCTTCTGTGTGCTCCTCAAATGGCTGCAGGTGAATCCCATCTGTTGGAGTGCTGATTCTAAAGCCACTTCCCTAGAGACAAATATTAGGGATTCAGTTAAATATAAAAGGGGTAGAAAAGATGCTGTATCATTGTAGACATTTAAGGACAGATTCTATTCCATCTATTGGGCATCTAAATGGAAAAAGACACCCAAGTGCTATTCTATTCCTCCCTGTTCAAGTCCTGAAAATCCATTAATGCATATACTTTTGTAACACTGTAATCTTACCTTTGCAATTGAGTCACAAAAAAGAAGCAAGGATGGGAAGGATGCACAGATTTTTTGTGTTAACATATTTCAGAGTGAAATAGGATTGACTTTAGGCACTAAAGTCCAGTTACACTTCTAATAAATAGAACTGAATCTGACCCTAGTGTAAAGGGTTACTGATCAGTATATAAGGACATTACATACCAGGAATGCCACAGACTGGTTATCCATTGCTCTTAAAAGGAATGCACCATTCATTTGACACTAAGACTTTAGAAGACTTTGACCAGCATAGCTACAACCTAGACCCATCATATGAAACAAATAATTTGAAGAATTATAGGTGATAGAATAAACTGACAAAAATTGAGGGAATGGTTTGGGAACAGCTTATAGTCATCTTATAGTCAGTATAAGCAAAATCCCAGTGAGCTAACAGGTATCCATCCAGCTGCATGCCTTAGCAGGGGGATCAGAAAATACAGCTAAATTCATCGAAGCACAGTCTCCAGGACAATAATAATACTATAGCTGTCTAAGGTAAGATACTAGTTTAAAGAATTTACTTCCTATTTCAATCAGCCAATTCTACCAGTTCTTCATTTGTCTAGCTCATCATTGTAAATATAATCTGACAGTACTTCTTAATATCAGAAAAGGCTCCTATAGATATGTATTAGGTATATAAGATATGGTCCTTATTTGATGCTGCAAAAATTGTCTGCAGACACATCTTTGAATAACAGTGATACCTGATCAGTTTTAGATGCCACAAGACTTAACTAGAGGTGGATTAAAGTTAATCATCAGAAATGGAAATACTCTACCTCTATTATGACATCAGAGTGAAGTATTGTTCGAAGTGGTTCTTCCTGCCCTGAGAGGCTATAGGAAATGGTAAATTTTAGATGCCCACCAGCAGCTGTTATCTAAAATAAAGCAGAATGATGCTCATTACATGACAGGGCACATGCCTTTAGCCATTTGGGGCTATTGTTTTTTATGGCAATATTGCCTGAAAACAGAGTGCCAACAAAGTGAAAGGAGATTCAGATCACATGAGTTCTCAAACAGAAAGCCATAATGACCCATGGTGTGTGAAGCAGGCTGTATTCAATTTGGATTCGGACTGCTTCAGGGGACATTGATTCGAGTTACTGCCCTGATTTGATTCAGCCAAATCCGAATCTGAAGATTTGATGCAGATTCAGAGAATCAGTGGAGAATCAGCAGTTCAGCTACAGACACAGCTTTAAATATTTTTTCTGCACACCTCAAGGTACCAGGCACACCTCGTGAACACTGAGATGGTGGGGCAGCCAAAGCGTCCCACAAAAGCGCAAGAATATACTTCAGGTCCACTTCTGTAGAGTGCACGGGGGACCACACTTCTAACCCATACCCCCACCCCTGGGTCAGTGACTGGTCATGGGGAGGCCCGGGTTCCCCCCTCAACCCAGGAGGCACCAGTCACTAAGCCAGGGGGTGAAGTCCCCTGCGCATTCTGCGGCGTACCTGGAAGTGGACCAGAAGTGTTTCTGCTCCACTTTTGGGTCTGCCTCCAAGCACTCTGGGGATCCCCCTGCACTCCTATGGGATGCTCCATTCATTCCAGCATCTCAGTTTTCACAAGCCACCTGGTACCTCCAGGAATGTAGAAAAAACATTTAAAGCTGTGTCTATGTCTGAATCATCGAAACTCTCCACATCGATTTGGATTTGGAGGTTTGGGTGCCAAATCGGGCTGAATCTCTGCCAAATTGAATCAGTGACCAGAGCTCTGCATAGCCTTAATAATGACCCACTCCCTCCCTTCCCCAATCATCAGCAAACTCACTCTTACCTCAGTATTTTCTTCAATGACAGACTAAGCTTCCAAATCTGACATGTAATAAAACATGAGCAGCAGCAAATCCTAAGAACCAGCTTTCAAATCTCTACTAATATATTTTCCCTTCAATGCAAAAGTGAACTTAAGTTTAAAACGTATTTTAAAACATATTTAAGTATTTTTGGTTTGCACTTTTCTGAACCAACCAATCAATCTATAACAGAGCCAGCACCCCTCTTCCAATGATTAAATACATCCATAAAAAAGTTATCATAAAGGAAAACAGCCCAGCAAGTTTTGCCTTAATATGAATTGTAACTTAAAACAGAGGAAAATAATAATTTGTCCTCATACAGTCAACCTAATTTTGTTGAAAAGAATGCTACAGTCCTTTCTCACAGGCTGCCTCACACTCCATAATAAGAGGCTAATAACCTCAGGCCATCTCATGTCATTCTAGTATATTTTTCTAGGATCTTTTAGCACCCAAATGCAGGGCACTGACAATAATCTTCCCATGAAAAATTACAAAGCATAGATCATTTTTAGGACAGGAATCAAAAATGCAGTCAGTGGGTGGAATTCACTGCCAATACAGCAGTTTTGCTTTCTTTACTTTACTGAAAAACTGTAAATAAAGTAAGTTTTTTTAAATATCTAAAACAGTCTGCTCTGTATGCCAGTGAAACAAAAGCCTCCTCTCAGCAATGATCATTATCCACATTAGTGGGCTCTCTCTGTCCTTCCAATCTATATTGCTGACCACAAAGCAGTCTCAAGAGTAGTCTTGCAGAGAGAATAATCCGATTATTCCCAAGGCCGATCCAAGAGAATAATATGCTGTCTTGTATCATTCATCATACTGGATATTTTGCACACATGTAACAGAAAGCAGTAAATACAGAGGACTTTCATTATATGTTGTTGTGTGCTGAATCTAAATTAAGGGGTGGGGGAGGGGGAAACATGAAGCCCATTATTTAAGCAGCAGCAATCTGCTCATTTTGGAGCATGTATGAAAATATAAAAATCAGTATTGAGGCTATAATTACCACAGGAAAATTGCAAGTAGCTTCCAGAATCTCCTCTAAATAGTAACCAAAAGTTTGGATGAGTAGTCAAATATATCCATACCTGTTAGGTCTAAAAAACTGCCTATGACCTCTGGGCAAGCCACGCCAAAAAAAAGAAAAGACTTGTAGTGTGTTAGCATAACAGACGGCAACGAAACTTATAAAACGGTAAGTAACTGGCAAAGCAGGAGTATAACAGGAAGAGATTTTAGTATGTATGTAACAGTGGAATGGTTAATAATGTACGTAACTGATAACTCACAATTATCACTTGCATATGCCTTTGTTTTGAAATGTGCTAGCTTTCCTCTCTGGCCATTTACATTTAAGACACAACTTAAGTTGAAGATCATAACAAATTTAGGATTTTCATCATTACCCAATGTCAACCATTTTTACTTAGGAGGTACAGTTAGTTTTTATTATTATCAATATTTAGATTTTTTTAAAGCACCCATTGTTGCAGCATCTGGGCAATTTCAAATTTCATTTCATAAAATACTCACTTTGATACTATTTAAATTCATGAACTGTCACCCTGCCAAGATGGCTAATCAATGTGCTGCATAAAAAAGTATGCCTTGCTTAGTGTCCTACAGAAGAAACGAAAGAGCTCTCAATTGAGAATCACTCAAGAGTGATCTTTTCCTATTAAGATCCAGGTATTGTCCACAAGAGAAGTCCAGCACGTCTCAACTTCTTCAAAAGAAATTTGGGTGATAGAGAATCTTCTTCATATCTGTATACTAGATCCTAGTTGATTAGTGATGCGTAGGGGATGCACATGGGTGCATGTACACCCCCTGAGCTTGGCCACCACCACTGTTAACAGTGGCATCTGTGGGCAGTTGCTGCTCACCACTTGGCGCTCACCTTTTCCCCTCTCCCCCCATCACCAACATAATTGCAGCTGCCTGCAGGTGGTCCCCACTCATTGCCAACACACCCCTGCCACCGCCACTGCTGCCTGTGGGCAGTCACAATGCCGCTCCAGCCTCAGGAGGCACGGTGCGTTCATGTCCTAGTTTTAAAAATTTTGTTAGCAGTAATTTTAATTGAATGTGAAAATGAACAGAAAGGCAGACAGAAACACAGAGCACTAATAAAAATTATACATATATCACCAGTCAGTGCTCAGGGAAGGAAGGGAGCAGGGCCAGGTTCCAGTGACTGATTCTGGTGCATAGTGCTCAATCTGGCCTGTGGACCAGGCCAACAACACTCCAGCCCGTGGGGCCAAAAGGTTGAGTACTGCTGACTTACAGCCAAAAAGTAACCTGGTCTTTATAATTACAGACGTGAATGCTTAGCTACAGTGCCAGTAAAAATAAGCATAGATCCTCTTGTACTTCTACAACAGCGGCAGGTTTAATGGAATTCTAGGTATCCCTGTCATGATATCACTGCTAATAGACATGCAAAAGACTCTTAGGGCATTTTGTCCACTCTTTTGCCAATGTGCTCTTGTATTACCTTAAAACATTTCTGAAGTCTTTTTTTCTGTACATAATTAATAGGTAAACTCACTTAATGTAATTTCATTTTTTTCTTTTTTTAAAGTATGACACGCTATTGGATTAGAATCAAAGAATCACAGAAAATTAGGATTGGAAGGGACCTCAGGAGGTCATCTAGTTCAGTGGTTCTCATACATTTTAGTACCAGGACCCATTTGTAAACTATCAATGGCCAGTCCTATGCAGTGCCCCTCACTCCCGACCTGCTGCCCCTTGCCCACAGGCTCCACCCCCCCACAGTGTGTGGGGCATGAGGAGCCCCAAGTAGGCCCTTGCAAGCTGGAATTTTGCCAGCCTGCATGGGTAAAGCTATGGTGTCCCATATTTTTTCTCCTTCAAAGGAGAATCCATTTTTTAAGTTAATTGATCCATTTTTAAAGTTTGTTCAGGACCCCTTCATATATTCTCAAGACCCACTTTTGGGTCACAACTGACCAGTTGAGAAACACTGATTTAGTCGAATCCCCTGGTCAAAATAGGCCCATCCTCAACTAGATAATTCCAGCCAGGGCTTTCTTGAGCGAGGCCTTAAAAACCTCCAAGGATGGAGATTCCACAATCTCTGTAGGTTACCTGTTCCAGTGCTTAACCACTCTCCTAGTGAGAAAGTTTTTCCTAATATCCCACCTAAACCTCTCTTGCTGCAACTTGAGACCAATGCTCCTTGTTCTATCATTTGTCACCACTGACAATTAGTCTAGCTCCATCGTTGTCACAACCACCCTTCAGGTAGTTAAAAGCTGCTATCAAATCCTCTCTCAGACTCTTCTTCTCCAAACTAAATAAGCCCAGATCCCTCAGCCTCTCCTCCTAAGTCATGAGCCCCAGCCCCTGAGCCATTTTCATTGCTCTCTACTGGACTCTCTCCAACTTGTCCACATTTTCTCTATAGTGGGAGGCCCAAAACTGGACACACTACTTCAGATGTGGCCTCACCAATTCAGAATAGAGCAGAATGATTACTTCCCTTGATCTGCTGGCAATACTTCTACTAATGCAGCCAGTATGCTACTAGCCTTCTTGGCAACAAGGGCAACTCATAGCCATCTTATTGTCCACATAACCTCCTAAGTCCTTTTCTGCAGAGCTGCTGCCCAGCCAGTTAGTCCCCAGGTTGTAGCAGTACATGGGATTGTTCCATCTTAAATGCAGAACTTCGCATGCATCTTTGTTGAACTTCATGAGACTTCTTTTGGCCCAATCCTCCAATTTGTCTAAGTCACTCTGAATTCTAGCCCTACCCTTCAGCATATCTACAACATGCCCCAGCTTGGTGTCATCCATGAACTGGTGGAAGGTGCAATCCATCCCAAGTTCCAGATCATTAATGAAGATTTGGAACAAAACTGGCCCCAGGACCAACCCCTGGGGCACACCACTTAATACCAACTGCCAGTTATACATGGAGCCATTGATTATTACCCATTAGGCACAATAATCTTTCCAGCTTTCTATATACCCTACAGTCCATTCATCCAACCCATACTTCCTCAGTTTGCTTTTAAGAGACAAATCCAAGAACAAAAATAGGACAGAAATCAAAGCTTCTTAGAAAAAAAAACACCTTCTGAGACATCAGTTTTACTACTAAAAGCAGCATAACACTCATTGACAAGGTTTGTATGCTTTCTCTTCTAAATTGCATTTATCACAGTTTTTTACTCTGCATCTGTGAAATCTACATCTTCCTTGTTAGTTTTCCCAGCCAGCATCAAAGGAAACTTTATAGGCCTGACCTAAAAGATCTTTTGGTATAAAGATGTGAAAGTGTTATACCCTATATTAAAAATCTCTAATGTTGAATTATACATATATATATATACATATATATATACACACACACACACTCATCCCACTCATACACCTATAATATAATATGAATATATTGTAGACGCACACAAACACACATATATACAATTATATATGTATATATAGCTTATAGTCTTACTCTTGTCCCCTGTCCTCATTCTCTGTCTTTCTGAATGCAACCCAAGAGGCAACACTTTTGTGTGCTATCTTTTATTGGATCAGCTGTATAGTTGGGAGGGCAGTGGGATAACTTTTGGGTATCAGGTGCCTTTCTTTGTGTAATTTTATATGAACACAACCCTTCACTTTTAAGTTTTTTTGCATGGTCTTTTTGGAGGTGGAATTTCACAGTTTTCTACCCTAGCATTGGATCTCAGCATAAAACCTTGTCTGTATCAACTGTTTGGTATGTGCAAGTGAAACTGAACATCTATGCATTGGTGATACATAGGGGGTGCATGCGGGTGCATGTACACCCTGAGATTGGCAGTGCATCCCCTGGAAGTGCCAGTTGCAAAACTGGAAGTACTGCCAGAAGTGCACTCACAGATTTGCTGCTAGCTCAGTGATCGGCTGCTGGGGAACCTCCCCCCATCAGTGATCAGCAGCTGGGGGACACCCCCCGCATTGGCAATCTGTTGCCCCTGTACCCATCTCTGCACTAAGAGGTGTTCCCATGCCGCCTTCGCCTGGGCCCAAGATCTTGTGAGCCTGGGGCCTACAGGTGGCCCCTGGTGGTTGCCCCTGCTGACATCAGGAGGACCCCTGACCTCTCCTGCCATGACTTTGAATGTTACTCCAGTAGGGGGTCCTCCCTTAGGATCACCATTTGGGTCAGCGCGTTTCTTGGCGGGTTGTCTTGGGGCTCCATCCTCCGCTACACCCCAGCCACTCATCACCTTAGGCCCTGGTCCATCAGCTGTCAATAGTGATCTTCACACCAGGTGTCTGGCTCTTTAGGACACCAGCTTGGCCCTTCTGCCCCGGTACCTGCTGCCCTCTTGCAGCCCGTGATGCAGCCGGTTTCTCCATGGGCTCTCTATAATGTGATCAGTAGTTCTCCGATGCTGCTGCATCCAATGTGGCCGGATACCACACTGCTCCTGCTGCTTGGGAGGCAACTGGTATCCTCACCCACTCTGCTGCCCGTCAGCTCGATCAGCACCTCCTCTGGCTCTGTGGCACCCAGTTTCCTCCCTGACTCTGCCTGCTGTGCAGTCAATTCCCCCTTCAGCCTTATCTCCTGTGCAGCAGCCAATTGCCTCCCCAGTTCCGCCGCTACCTGCTATGCTGGCTCCTCCACCAGCATTGCTGCTGGCACTGTAGCCGGTTACCTCACCGGCTCTGCTGGCAGCCAACATGATGCCTCTTCCACTGGCACTGCTGCCAGTTATTCCACTCCCTCTCTTGGAGCTGGCTCTGGCTCCGCCTCTTCCTCTCTCTGCCGCCGCATGTGGCAGCTGCTCCTCACCTCGCTCTCACTCTTGCTCACTCCTCCGGTTTCCTTCTCTCACCCACCCCATCGCCTCAGCGGGGCCGCTCTTTGTTTCCTCTGGGAGGCGCTCTCCGCCCCTGCTGCTCTGCCGTAGCTGGATAAACACCCGGCTGATCACCAGCACTGGCGTCCTCTGCGTACACGCCTCCCTCGGCTCTTCTGGACCTGCAGGAGGTGAGTAGGACTCCTTGCTGCCCCGGGGTTCCTTCGGCATCCCCACTCCCCTGGGACACCTCCCAAGACTTGGGAGGCACCAGTTGCCCAAGCACCTCTGGGCACACCCCCATTAGCAGGGACACGTGTTTCCCAGGGACATATTTGTGCCACTGCTACTTGTCCCCGGGAAACACTATTGCACGTGTGTTCCTCGGTATGCAGAATGTTGCCATGGGTGGAGTAGGAGAGGCTGTGGCCAGCATCTGGGCCAACTCCAGCAGCCTTACCTGGGATCCTGGGGACTTCCTGGGTTGGAAGTAACATCAATCAGAGCATGCAGATCCTGGCCAGAAGCTGAGCATGGTTCTGGCCAGGCAGAGGTGTTTGCTGCTTCCATGTATGTTGCCGAACTTTTTTCTGCCATGGGCACTGGGAGATCATAATGTCAAAAAACCCACCATGCTGCAAATTAGTAGTATGGCAAATGCATGCATGTGTGGTGCATGCAGTCTGTGATGCCACAGATGAGTTTGCAGTACCACAAACCACACGTGCAGACTTGTCTGAACTTGCCTTACATGTCTTCCCTTTGGGAATGTGTAACTAATGATATGCAATGAGCAACAGTCTTCTTGAAACAATTTAGTTTATTAGCAAATGCAGCAAAAGAATTAGAGAAAATTATTTCACAACTGCAAACAGCTCATACTCCAGTTTATATGCACTTACTTTCCACTACATGCAAGTCTAGATGAATTTCCCTTTTGTTATAGTCTTAATCCAGACACAATTTACATTCTTCAGCAGGACCAGGAAATTGTGAAATGCAGCCTGATTTCAATTTGTTCCAGTGTGTAAATCTCTCAGTATTGTTCCTTCTTTGAAGAAACTTCCTTTTCCCCAAAGCTTCAATCTCCCCCTGTAAGCCTGAGCTCAGTTTCCATTTACTGGATTTACTTAAAAAGACCTAAGTGTGAAGTTCTTCCCTTCCTTGAGACTATATTTTCACAGAAAGTCAACAAGGCTATCACAGATGATGCAGTTAGGATAGGTGTGACCAGTTGAACCTATTCACCTTTTATAGTTTGCAATCACAGGCATTTTGACTGTCAGAGAGGAGAGTATCTTTTACCCCTGACATTTCAGCCCTATACATAAAATGCCTTGTGAGGTCCAGTTGCATATTTGCTACCAGCTGTCAGATTTATTTTAACGTTGAAAGTATTTTTACTGATTTTAGCATGTATAGTGAAGCTTCATATTAAAATATGCAAATATCACATGAACAAAGGAATTACCAAACCAGATCCAACCAGTAGTCCATCTTAAGTCTATTATTCTGAGCAGAGTTTCTGTTTAATTAAATAACAGCCCAAATCCTACAGTCTTCATGAATTCCATAGTCTGACAAAGCTCCAATTGATTTCAATTGAATTCATGGAAGTTCCTCTCATGGTTTAAATATTAGACAGAAAATAGAAATATTAGAATGCTATTCTGTGAAATATTAGAATATTTCATCTTCAGCAGTCAATCTCAGTTGTCTTGTCATCATAATATTCACAGTATTCCCTATTCTCAAGAGAGTGAACACTGCAAATAGTAAGATAATGTTATTTAAGTCAAAACTGTGCAAGTATTTTTGAATAATGCTGTATTTCAAAAGTTTATTATTCTACTGATGTACTTGCTTTTCACTTAACTTCTAAAACTGGACATCAATGACAATAACAGTATTCTCTACAAGAAAATGAATCAAACTATCAAAGATATGGACAAAAATGAGAAACTAAGGAAGATCATAAAGAAGGTCCTTAGATCTTAAATAAGGAAGGTGGGACACTTTTGTTAAAAGTGTTCATGTGTTGGATCACCTTTGAACGTCACCCACTGTTTCACTGATAAGTGCTACTAAATAAATTGATTTAACCCTTTCTCAGTGTGAGCCACTTTGAAATGCTAAGACATCAACCAAAGTGTTTCTCTATCATAATATAATTTAGGACACAACTGTTGCAGTGTGCTGCACAACTATGGCAGTGTGCTGGAACAACACACTAAGAAAAGCGTTACACAGTTTGTCCCTTGAAAAATATTTTTTCCTGCTTTTTCCTTCCTTTCCCTACTTCCGGCTGTCCTTCAAATGAAACTAAATGAAACCAAACAAAAACAACTTACAAAATGCCTGGACGCAGGAGTTGGGGTTGATGCCATATACGTAGACTTCAGGAAGGCCTTCGATACGGTATCCCACACCATACTGGTGAACAAGTTAAGAGGCTGTGACTTGGATGACTACACAGTCCGGTGGGTGGTGA
>JAGPOW010003642.1:100377018-100413044 GCA_030014935.1 Caiman crocodilus | reverse complement strand
CCCGGTGCTCTTTCCTGCCAAGGCAGGGGGTCGGACTAGATGATCTGCCCAGGTCCCTTCCGACTCTAGATACTATGATACTATGATACTATGATAAGAGCACTTTGACGCACTCTTGAACCATGAACACTGTGTGCCCCTGGACACTGGGGGGGCACGGCAAGCCCACAGGTGGCAGTGGTGCTGCCGGTGGCAGGAGCATGGTGGCAGCAAGTGGGGAGTTCCTGTAGGCAGCTGCTGCCTTGTCAGTGATGGGGAAGGGGAGTGTGGCGAGTGCCCGCACTGTCAGTGGCGGGGAGGGTGAGTGTGGCGACCACCCACAGACACTGCCAGCAGTGTTGGTTGTGAGGGGGGAGGAGTGGTAAGCTGTGACCACCAACAATGTCAAAAGCACTTTTTCATGGGGGGTGCACCACCACATTCAGAGGGTGCACGTGCACTTGCGTGTATCCCCTATGCATCGCCAATGTCTTGAACCATGTGATGGATGCCATCATTGAGTCCATGTCATGACACCCTGAAAGGGGATACTTCACCAATCCTCCTATCTTAAAAGTCTCACATGCTATTAAGGAAACCATTAAAATAAAGCTATTGGACAGGATAGTAGTAAGGAACTCATACTGAGACTCCAGAAATTTATTCTTTGAATTTGGAACAATGAGATTCCAAGGGATCTGAGAAATGCTAACTTTGTGACAAACTAGGGTCAAGAAAAGATTAAGCATTGCCCCAATTCTACTCTCCATTTTTTGACTGTCATCCTGCTTCTTGTTAAGGACCACCTTCCTTCCAAAATTGATACTAAATACTGAACAGATGGAGGCTTGTCAACCTGGGATGTTCTCACTCAAAGACTGAACTATTCCAATAATCATCCTTGACCTTCAGTATGCTGAGAACTTTCTCATTCTTGCATACCTCTAGGCCATACTGGATCTCTTTGGCACCGCCAACTGAATTCTGCGCCTTTCTCTCAACATGAAGACTGAAGTGCTCTATCAGCCTACTCCATGCCATGAATGTAATACCTTGCCCTTCTCAACTTACCATTGAGGCCCTGGAAGTGATAAAGCACTTTTCCTACCTTGCTAGCCATCTCACTCAGTGAATGAACTTTGATGAAGTGATCCAGCACAGAATCCAGTGCACAAGTGTCCTCCTTCAGGAAATTTTTTCAGTGTGTCTTTATTGATCACAATCTCTGGAAAGACTTCAAGATCCAGGTGTACAATGCAGTCATCATTCCCAATTGCCTCTACAGATGTGAAACATAGGTGACACTGTCATCATCTCAACCACCTGGAGAGGCATCACCAACAATTTCTCTGGAAAAACGTCTGCATCAAAAGAGAAGATCACCACACAAATGCCAAAATTCTTGTTTAAGCCAGTGTTACCAGCATTGAGTTGGTTTTCTTCTTCTTTTTTCATATGACATTTTAGGATTACAACATTCATAGATTAATATCTAAATTTGATAACCAACTGCTTCAGGGGTTGCTGCATGGACTGATTTTAGACTGCCATTAAAAATGATCTAATTGGGCAATCATTCACAATGTGTTGAACTGTCTGAAAAATCACACCACAATCGCAACCTGGCCTCCCTTTGATTCTCCATTTATGGAGTAGGTGCTCATATTTTGCATGAAGTGTCCAGATGTGATTCACGAAGGACCAAATCATTCTTGATAGGTCAAATCCTGGCTGGAGGATTGTAGGGTCGCTGACAATGTATTTCTGTAGTCGGTTGGTATTTTCCCAGGGTTCCCTTCATTGGTAGCTGGTACCCTGACTAAGCAGTCCTATTCAGGATGCCCTCTGCTCACCCTACACAGACAGGGGTAGAAAATATGCCTAAACTTAGTCTGTCTTATTTGCTCCTGGCTGGATAATTGCATCCAGTAGGATTGCTCTCTCTGTGGTCAAAAACTATCAAAAGAAGATAATGATTTTTATGAAATTGAATATTTTCTTCTTGATTGATAACAAAGACAATGAACAAATGGAAAGAAGAACTGCCATAGTCTCCAGGAAGTTCTTCACTATTCTTGTTATCATCATAGAGCTTCTTGGCATATTTCCAGAACCGTTTCCTAGATTTAAGCCTCTCCAGTTGTGGTGTGTTGACGCCCTTGTTGATTGGAAGGTTTGGGTTACTGATGACCTTATGATATTCCGTCATGCATATGGCATCGTGGCAGAGATGTGGGGAAGCAATGTTCACTAGGACTGGGAGCTATGGCAATGGCATACTTTTTAGTGTTCCTGATATAATCCACATAGCTGCATTTAACTGTGTATCAACAAACTTTTTGTCCACATATTTGTTCCAGACCAAGGAGCAATATTCTACTGCAGAGAAAACAAGTGCTAGAGTGGCCATTCAAAGCATGGTTTCATTTGCTCCTGATGCTGTTCTGGCCACTGTATACATGAGGCTAACTCATGCTTTCATTTTTATAGCAACATTCTCTAGATGTTTATGAAAAGTGAGGTCCACTCAAGAGCTACACTAAGGTATTTTGAGAACTTTTCATGATTAAATGTTTCTCCACAGAAACTGATGGTGAGGTTCTGGTCAATGCAGGTGTTGCTTAGATGACATGATGTGATGAAAGTTTTCCTTGGATTTGGGCAGACCAAATCCAACACGCAAAATATTCTTCAAGTAATTTGAGGTCTTTGCAAAGATCTGTCTGGACTTTAGTCGGGGTCCTTATTTGAGTAGTAAGTGCCAGGTCATCGGCAAAGCCTAATTTCTGGCTGGTGTGACAGGAAGATCACTTATGTATACATTAAAAAGTGCTGGTGCAAGCACTGATCTTTGTGGGAGACTTATTTAGTAGACAGGTTCTGCTGACAGAGTTCCCTAGATGGAGACGATATCACCAATTAAACAGAAGCATTGATAAGAGGTGGGGAAGTCTGCTAGCACCTGATGACCCTTGACGCCTTCATCAGGCCTTCTTGCCATATAATATCATAGGCTGCTGATAAATTAATAAAAGCATCTCCTGTGATCTCTTTGTGCTGGTACCCAGCTTCAATATACATAGTGAGCTTCAATATACATGGTGCATTCAGAGCGAATGCCAGCCTGTTCAATAACCTTCTAAAAAATGGAAGATATGCAAGCCAGTTTATGTCATATGAAGCAGAGATATGGGATGAGAGTTTTGGGGGTCTGTGGTTGATTTTCTGGGTTTGGGGACAGAATGACCTTCGCTTGTCACCATATCATGGGAATTTTGCTTGTAGCCATTATGTTGGAGAAGAGTCTGGCTAACCAATGACACCTAGGAAAGGGCCACCCTGTTTAATGGGTCCTTAGCATCAGTCTTCATCAGTCCAATGGGACCGCCCTGCCTAGAAAAATGCAGGATGGCCAGGGTAAGGGTGTATTTATACCCAGCATTAGTGTTGATCTAGTAAAGGATCACCTTGAGAGGCTGGGCACTTTCAAGTAAGCTGGTCCTGACAGATTACACCCTAGGGTACTCAAAGAGTTGGCAGGCATCATAGCCTAACCATTGGCAAATATATTAAAAAAATTGTGGCACTCAGGTGAGGTACCCGAAGACTGGAAGAAGGCCAATGTGGTACCCATCTTCAGAAACAAAGTGGGGAAAGTAGATCCCAGGAATTACAGGCCAATCAGCTTGACCTCAATCCCTGGTAAAATTCTTGAGACAGTTATCAAGGAGACCCTTCTGGATAAACTGGCTGAGGGCAACATCCTGAGGGATAGTCAGCACAGGTTTGTCACAGGCAGGTCCTGCCTGACCAATCTCATCTCCTTCTATGACCAGGTGATGTATCACCCGGACAAGGGAGAAGAGATTGATGTCATACACCAGGACTTTAAAAAAGCCTTTGATCTAGTGTCCCATGATTTCCTTATGACAAAGTACTGACTGTTCTTCCCAAACAACTGCTGGGAAGAGCAGTCAGCCAGGTCTGACCACTCACGTAGGTTCCTAGCCAAGGAACAGGATACAAGATCTCCATCTAACCCAGGAGGTCAAAAGCCCCACCAGGGAAGACACCTTGTTGGCTCTGGTTCTGACCATAGGCGATGATCTGGTGACAGGTCTGCAGGTGCTCAACCACCTGGGTGACAGTGATCATTGCCTGTTGGAATTCACCATCCAGCACAAGGTGGCAAAGGTCTGCAGCAAGGCAGCAGCACTAGACTTCAGGAGGGCAGATTTCAATGAGGTAAGGAGAATAGTCAGGGAGGCACTGAGGTCCCAGAGGGGAGGCGAGTCGGGTGTCCAAGAGGAGTGGTCATTTCTTAAGGAGACAATCCTCCAAGGCCAAAGGGAGGTAATCCCAACATGGATCAAAGGGGGCGAGAGGGTGCAAAAGCCCCCATGGTTCACCAAAAGCATACAGGAAAGTCTCCTAACTAAAAAGGAGGCGTACACCCAATGGAAGGGAGGGGCCATCACCAGGAAGGACTATACCTCGGTTGCTCAGGGCTGTAGGGGGGCGGTCAGGAAGGCCAAGGTGGAGATGGAACTGGGACTAGCTAGTCCTGGGACTACCAGGATCAAGGATAACAAGAAGCCCTTTTTTAAATAAATATGGGGTAAAAAGAAGGTACCAGGTAATGTGGGGCCTCTACAGGACACACTAGGAAATCTGGTCGTCACACCAGACAGCAAAGCTAACCTATTTAAAAATTGCTTTACGAGCACTCATGGTGCTCTGGCATGGTGCCAGAAGACTGGAAAAGGGCCAATGTGGTTCCCATTTTCAAGAAAGGGAGAAAGGAAAACCCAGGAAACTCTAAGCCAGTCAGTCCTACCCCGATCCTGGGTAAGCTTGTTGAGAGAATTATCCTGGTGCATGTCTGTGAGAGGCCAGCAGGGGAGATTATGCTTAGGAGCAACCAACATGGGTTCATTAGAGGCAGGTTCTGTCAGACTAACCTGGTGGCCTTCTATGACAAGGTCATAAAATCCTTAGACACAGGTGTAGCAGTGGACATAGTCTTTCTGAACTTTAGGAAGGCCTTTGACACTCTCTCTCACCCCATTCTCATTAAAAAAAAAACTAGGAGACTGTGGCATTGACAACTACACAGTCAAATGGGTCACTAGTTGGCTGGAGGGCCAAACCCAGAGAGTGGTGGTGGATGGGTCTTATTAGACCTGGAGGAATGTGAGCAATGGAGTTCCACAGGGCTCGATCCTTGGGCCTGCACTGTTCAACATCTTTATCAGTGACTTGGATGGGGGTGTAAAAAACAGCCAGTTCAAATTCACAGATGACACTATGATGTGGGAGGAAGTGGACATAGTAGAAGGGAGGAATAGGCTGCAATTGGACCTAGACAGGTTACAGGGGTGGGCAGATGAGAACAGGATGGGTTTCACCACTGACAAGTGCAAGGTGCTGCACCTGGGGAGGAAGAACCAGCAGCATACCTACAGGCTGGGGAACTCCCTTCTGTCAGTTCAGAGGCAGAAAAGGATCTTGGACAAATTGATGCCAAAATGAACACGGTCTGACAGTGTGGGGATGCGGTCAGGAATGCCAACCATAACTTGTCATTCATCCACAGATGCATCTCAAGCAGGTCCAAGGAGGTGATCCTCCCCCTTTATGTGACACTGGTCAGGCCACAGTTGGAATACTGCATCCAGTTCTGGGCACTGCACTTCAGGAGAGATGTGGATAACATGGAAAGGGTCCAGAGGAGGGCCACCCGCATGATTGGGAGTCAGCAGGGCAGGCCATACAAGAAGTTAAGGGACCTGAACCTGTTCAGCCTCCACAAGAGAAGGCTGAGGGGGGATCTAGTAGCCATTTACAAACTGGTCAAAGGGGACCAGCAGGCATTGGGGGAGTCCCTGTTCCCCCAAGCACTACTAGGAGTGACAAGAAATAATGGTCACAAGCTGGCAGAGGGTAGATTCAGGCTTGATATCAGGAGGTGCTACTTCACTGTCAGGGCAGCTAGAATCTGGAACCAACTTCCAAAAGAAGTGGTACTGGCTCCTACCCTGGGGGTCTTTAAAAGGAGGTTGGATGAACACCTTGCAAGGGTCATTTAACCCCAGTACTCTTTCCTGCCATGGTAGGAGGTTGGATTTGGTGATCTGCTCAGGTCCCTTCCAACCCTACCAACTATTAAACTATGAAACTATGAAAATTGGACAACTGTGGTCTTGACTACACTATAGTCCGATGGCTGGGAAATTGGCTTTGAGTTTGGACCCAGAGAGTAGTGGTCAATGGCAGTGAGTCATTATGGCACACTGTGACCAGTGGCATCCCCCAAGGCTCTGTCCTTGGACCAGTTCTCTTCAACATCTTTATTAATGATGTGGACATTGGTGTCAGAAGCACACTGGCTAAGTTCACGGATGACACTAAACTTCGGGGCATGGCGTCCACACCAGAGAACAGGCTAGTGATCCAGGCTGACTTTCATAAGCTTAGTAAGTGGGTGGACACAAACCTGATGATGCTCAATACTGATAAATGCAAGGTACTCCACCTCAGGGGGGAAAAAACCCCTCAGCATACTTACAGGCTCGGCAACACTATGCCTGCTAGCACCAATGCTGAAAGAGACTTGTGGGGTCACGATTGACCACAAGATGAACATGAGCCACCAATGCGATCTCACAGCTGGTAAAGTGAACAGCACCCTGGCTTGCGTCTATAGATGCTTCTCAAGTAAATCTCAGGATGTCATCTCCCTGCTGTACTCAGCCTTGGTGAGGCCGCAGCTGGAGTACTGCATCCAATTCTGGGCTCCATGATTCAAGAAGAATGTCAAGAAGGCATTCTCTTGCCCTCTGATCATGCACATGGCTCTCCATGAGAGAGTCCAGAGGAGAGCCATGTGCATGATCAGAGGGCAAAAGAATAGGCCTTATGCTGAGAGGCTAAGAGCCATAGGACTCTCCATCCTGGAAAAGCACAGCCTCAGGGGGGACCTGGTAGCTACATATACATATGTAAGAGGTGTACATCAAGATCAGGGAGAATGCCTGCTCACCAGAGTGCCCCAAGAAAAAACTAGGACCAATGGTCATAATCTCTAAGACCATTTTAGACAGGACATAAGAAAAAAATTATTTGCTGTCCAAGTCCCTGAGACCTGGAGTAGACTCCCTCCAGATGTGGTGCAGGCACCTACTCTGGACTCATTAAAGAAACATTTGGATGCTTACCTTGCAGGGGGCTGGACTTGATGATCTTCGAGGTCTCTTCCAGCCCTAACATCTATGAAATCCTTTTTGTCCAAGATGTTTCAAGAACTTAGGGGTAGAACCCATCTAATCCTGCAGCCTTCCCTGATTTGGTAGCTCTTCAGGCTTCAATGACCTCTTCTTCAGTGAAGGTAGATGACAAGGCTGTTTTCAGTGAATATTCTGTCACTGATTGACAGTTGTGCCCTTATTCACTGTCTAATTTGGTGATCCATAGGGGTCTTTCCATCCAGCAGCATTTTTGAGGCTATGGCATGTATGGATATATTGATGGTCTTATTTGTTAGTGGTGGTGACACTTCTAGGTGCCTCAGGAGACTCCAAGCTTTACAGCTTGTGTGTGTGAAGTCTAATGACTCCAAGCTATCACATGTGACAAAACACAGACCAGGGTTTGAGTCCTTTCTCCATCATGTGATCCTCAAGCACCAACTTTTCTGGACTGGACATTGTATATGGATGCCCGACTCTTGACTCCCACAATAAGTGCTTTACTCTAAGCTTAGCAGCAACCTGTGATCTTGTGGTGGTCAGACAAAACTCCACCAAGACATAGTGAAGACATACCTTAAGAAAATAGATGCCAACATCAAGAGTTGGGAGGAGTTGGCTGCTAACTGACTCCAGTGGCACTGCAGTCTCAACCACACGGCAGCCTGCTTCAAGGTAAAGAATCTTAAAGAGAGAGTAGAGGAAGGAAAAGGAGAGAACTCCTAGCCTATGTGGTGGGCCAGTAGGGGGTGCTCCTGTGTTGAACCACCCACCTCATTGCACTTGACCATCTTCCAGGCTCCAAGTACCTCCCTGGGGGTGCCTCATGTCTGCACGGCCCCCTTCCTGGAGCACACCCACTAGCCTGTGGGTTCCACTGCCACCACCCAGGGATAGGCTTGATTCTGGCTCTGTGCACCCTGGGAAACACAGGCCTAGTAGCACTCAAGGGTACTTGATTCACTTCAAGAACTTAGGGGCTTCCCTCAACCAGAAGCACAAGTAGTGGTCTCCCTTAGTCAGATGAACCAAGGGGAACCCAGGGCATAATCTAGAACCACTCTCAATAAGTCTCCCATAATAGGTACAAAGGAGAACTGTATTGGTTACAAGGGGTAGGGTTGGAATAGGGTACAGGGTAGAGCAACATCAGAGAAATCCCATAGAGCAAACTGGCATGGCTGGGTACCCTTGATCACAGATCTGAGTTACTGCAAGCTATATATCTAGTTAGATCTCAGTTAGCTTACTCACAAGTATCATCCAGAGGCAGGCGGAGATTCCTTCTGGAGGCAAGCAATTCCTTGATCATGAATTTTGAGAGAGAGCGAGCAAGTTTCAGATGGTCCAGTTCTTCTCTCTTTGAATCTTCCTCATGGCTGCTGCCCCTCCCCCTGGGCAGTCCTTAACTTATATAGCCCTTGTGACCTCATTTACCTGGTCCAATGGAAACTAGCACCTGTTGGCTGTCAGCCAACCAATATGAAATGCATCACTAGTTGCTGGACAGACTGGCAGTTCCTAGCTCTCCAGGGAGCACAAGCCCCTCACCCAGGTATGTGATGCCAGTCACACAGGCAGAGGGAGCAGTCTTCCCCGCTCCCTCAGGAATGTATCCAGCTCAGGTTACCTAAAGAGATAGGGTAAAGGTGTGTATCCTCTGCTGGGCCCATCCTAACCAAATTGTCACAGAGTTTATGGGGAGAAACAGAGGTGGCCTTCTGCCACAGTCTACAGTCTACAGCCTACTCCCCCTATGGCAAGAATTGTAACTTCTATGGATAGGTCTGTGCCTCACGAATTGGACCCTTAAATTCTCATTCTTCCTGAGAAAGTAGGGCAAACCTTAGGGCAAATGCACAGAGCCTGGGAAACAAGCAGGAAAAATCAGAAGTCTTTGCACAGTCATGAAACTGTTCTGCGACTGAAATAACAGATTTGGTGGGATAGCTCGCATGACTGAAGCACTGTCATGGAATGGGTACAAACTGTTCAGGAAGGATAGGCAGTGGAGAAGAGGAAGAGGAGTTGCACATTATGTAAAAGAGCTGTATGCATGGGTGACTGGTACCTCCTGACTCTGGGGAAGAGGGGGACACAAGCAGCCAATTCCCAACCTTGAAACCAGAAATGCCATTGGCGCTTCTCAGTGGGGGCCAGTGAATGCCAATCTCAGGGGGTACATTCCATTCATTGCCTATGGCTCTATGATTACCCAGAGCTGCAGTGTAAATTGGAGATGGACCTGTTAAAAGTCTCTTGGTTAAGGCCAGAGGAAAAAGCAACAAGTGATGTCATGGTGGATGTCTGCTATATTACCAGACCAGAAGGAGGAGATAGATGAAGCCTTCTTCAGAAACTAGCGGAAGTTTACTGATCACAGTCTCTGGTTCTCATGGAGGACTTCAAACATGTGACACAGTCATCTGCTGGGAATGCAATACAGCAGTGCCCAGGGAAGCCAGGAAGACTTGAAGAGCTCTGGGGACAACTTCCAGGTGGAAGCGTTAGAGAGGCCAACTAGGGGTTATGTTCTTCTTGACCTACTCTTCACAAGTGGGGAAGAATAGGTGGGGAAGTTAGTAGCAGATGTTAACCTGGGCAGCAGTGACCATGAGATGATTGAGTTCAGGATCCTAAAGAATGAAACAAAGAAGAGTAGCAGAGTAAGGACTACCAGGACTTCAGAAATGCAGACTTGATTACAAAAAGGAGCTGTTTTCTGCTGTTCTCAGTGATGGCAGATAACAGAACAAGGAGTAATGGCCTCAAGTTGCAGAAAGGGAAATTTAGGTTAGATGTTACATTAGGAAGAAGTTTCTCACTAGGAGGGTAGTAAAGCACTGATCAGGCTTCCCAGATAGGCTGTTGAATCTCCATCCTTGGAGGTTTTTATGACCTGGGTAGACAAAGCATTGGTTGGGATGATCTAGTTGAGGCTGGTCCTGTTTTGAGCAGGGGGTCATAGATTCATAGACTGTAGAGTCAGAAGGGACTAAAATGGATCATCGTGTCCGACCCCGTGCCCCTGGCAGGAAAGGGGACCGAGGTCAGATGACCCCAGCCACGTGACTATCTAGCCTCCTCTTGAAGACCTCCAAGCTAGGTGATAGCACCACCTCTCTTGGTCAGACTACGTGACTTTCTAACATGAATTTTCAATTGTTCTATGATTTTCAAGACTCATCAATGAGTGGTGGTATAGATCATCCTCTAATTGAGGTATTTCTAACACTGCCAAATATTTGCCAAGAAAAGAAAACTAGCTTGTTTGTTTAGTTACAGATAATATGAATATGAAAGGCCCTGCTGCCACTCCCATCGTTCATCATCGCATTTTTATGCTTTCATAAGTCCATGTTAGCAATGCATTCTCAAGAATCCATAGTGCCAATGATAAAATCTTAAGAAATTCAGACTGTGATTATTGTATACTCCTTATTCTTACCTGCATCATTCAACCAAAATTCTTTATGATACTGTGTCCTTCCTATCTCTTGCTTCCCCTTATAGACTGTAATTAGATCAAGGCCTCCAGCATGTTCTTGAATCCAAACTAATCCATGAATCATTCCAGCATTAGGTAGAGGAACATAATTTAGGTGCAACATAATCCCTGCACTCAATTACTGTGATGGCAAGTAGGTCTGAGTTAGACTTTGGAAGATACCCAGTTTGGCAAAAAATATGCCAACAGCTGTGACACTTTTGTAGAACATGCCAGGCCCTCATCATGAAGGGCTATTAAAAAAATCTACTAAGTGCTTCATCAGAATTACAAACATTATCCAAACCCCTATCCTCTACTTAAATGTAGTTAAACTGGAAAGAAACCTAACAGAAGCTCACCAGCTGCTGAGTAGATTTTTGCAACAGCTGCTCTGCCCTTAATAAACAATAATTTAGAGAGGGTGGAGTGGATGGGGGAGGAATAGGGTTGGATAAGAAAGCTCTTTTTCTTTTAATGTCAGAATGGTTAATGACCACCAATGATTTTGAAAATCAAACTCAGCAATTTGGTTATCAACTCTGAAGCTTGAGTTTCATTCCAAATAGTTTGCATTTAGAAATATTTGCTGTGGATATGTAATCAGCAGCTTTAGTGTGGGTCTTGAAACAGCTGATAGTTTCATAGCTGAAACTAATCCTTAATCCATTTGATCAGATGCCCTATTAGTTTCCAAGCCACTCATCCTAAATAGCCAAAGAAATAATTCTGGCAGATAAATCAATACCCTTCTATAACAGTATTATAAAATAGTAATAATAATGTGTGCACACATGTCCAACTATGCTGTTATGACACAGGGGTGCCATCCCTGACTGTACTATACAAGACAAGAATTGGCAGTGTTTTATAAAATTCAGAAAATCCATATTTCTATGGTTTGGCAGACAGCAGACATCCCAACCTCACCTCATAAACAACCAAAGGAGAAAAAATTCACGAAAAAAAATGAGGAAGATGAAAGATAAAAGAGTGGCTGCCTTCACAGTCACAAGCAGTTAAAAATTCCCTCAGATAAAATAGTTCCTTTGTGCTTATTGTTCCCACCATTGCTATTGTAGCTGGGGCCAGTCAGTATTTACAATCTATGCTGGAACAGGAACCACTTCTTCCTGAACACTTTTGGTTATGAGACAACTGGGTAGTTTTTGTAGGAATGGCACAATTAGCACCGAAGTACAGGATAAATTCCATTTTGGGTAACTACAGCATTTTACCAACCTCTTCAAAGCTCCTTGAGACAGGGACCATCTTTCAGTTCTATATTTATAAAGCACTTGGGTTTTACTGAATTAAAAATTAATACAACTGCTAACCTATTTTCATGCAACATATTTACTCAAATCCAAGATGAGTTTGGGGGGTTTTTTTTGCCCATTTAACATAGGAAAAGAAGCCTCTTGTCCTGGATTTGAGTTGAGGAGGCAATGGGCAGGCAGCTACTGTAGCTCCAACTCCAACCCCAACCTGGCATGCAGCCCTGGCATGCACCAGCTGCACCAGGACTGGAGTTGATGCCAATGCAACTATTACTGCATGGCTGGGCTAGAGCTGGTGCAACCACTTGCTCTGTGTCCCAGGCTCGCGCAGGGCTGGAGCCAGAGCCACAGTTGGATCTGGAGGGTAATCAGTGGGGGCAGAGAGGGCAGAGGCAGCAGTGGGGAGATAGGCAGAGGGGCAGAGGCAGGGAGCAAGGGATGCATTCAGTAAAGGCAGGTAGGTGGGAAGGTGGCAAGTGTGGAGCAGGCAGGTGCCATGAGCTGCAGATGTCAGGGGAAGCAAATAGGAAGGGGGCCGGGCACCAGGGTGTGCAGGCATGGAGGGAGGCAGGCAGCAAAGGGACCTGTGCTGGGGGAACAGACAGCAAGGGACAAGGTTGGGGGGCCAAGGGACAAAGTCAGGCCTCTTAACTCCCACACCGCCTGCCCTCCCACCGTCCCCACAAGCTGTCCCTCCTAATAATGTGGGGAGGTGAATTTAAAGTGACCCTCCAAGAATTAGATTTTATACATGGAAAATTAAAACATTTATAAGTTTTCCATGTATAGAATCTAATTATTGGGGTGGGAGGCAGCTTAACTTTGGAGTCATCTTGAATGCAGGTAAATATGGTGATTTATGGGAATAGTCTATTCTTATCCCATTCCTCTAAACTGTTTTGGTAATGTTGTTTTGTCCTTCAGTATTCTACCTCAAAAATGCCCTAAACTATTTAAACATACATAAAATGGTTCAAACATCCATATGTTTTGCACTATGGGAACTTTCATGAATGGGAACCATATAAATGTAAATTATAATTAATATTTCTATTTGGCGAGGTTCATGTAACAGCAGCATTCATCTTGTAAATTATTTTCACAGGGATATGCACTATGCTTTTACAGTTGTTTATGTTAGCTTTAAATACGTATTTCTTTCTAAACATAGTGAGCAGCTTTGGAAGGAGGCATGCAAGAAGCTCCCGCTGGCTTCCTTTCCTTTCCAGCACAAAATAAAGGAGCCTGAAATGTCCAATACTTTGCACCATGTGATATAATAAATATAATGGTAACAGTAATGTACTTTTATTCAGTGCTTCACTACATATATTACAGAACCTCCAAGGGCAATGCATCAAAAAAACAAACTGTAAAAATAAACAGTAAAACATTAAACAAAGATATAAAACTGTATAAACATGTGACCACTTACTATAATTCATCAACACTAATCACAATATTAATAACTTACAGTTAGGTATTATATTTCATCACCAGAAAAAAAAGTTACTGAACAAGTTTTTCAGTTGTCAATGAGTAGACAAAAAGCACTGTTCCTTATTAACATCACATCCAATTAGAAAATGCAATGGTTCAAAATCAGAAACGTTGTTTTTAGAAGCATAAAACAAGCCTCCACACAGATTACTGTCACTACCCTCTTTAGCGATTTCTGATAGACCCCCACATTCAACTCAGGAGATATCTAATATTAGGAATCACTTTTCAGCAGCCTTGACTATGTCCCCTTTCTACCAGCACCATACAGTTTATAAGTTACTTAGCCATTGCAGCCAGTCCTTCATCATGTATAAACTTGTGGTCACTTCTTTTTCAGACCTTGGTTGCTTTGTGGTTTCAAACTCATACTATCTGGATAGCACATTTTAGAACACAGGGTTTGAATTAAGCACAAAGTCACGTTTTATGCAATGCTAGTTCAAATGTATTAGTTAATGCATTTTTAAACTGGATGTATTTTCCCAGAGTATTTTGGAATCTTAATAATATTTTACCCTGGATGGATGCTTATACCATCCAGTGCAGATGAATCTCTATGTGAAAGAATGCAGAAAGACACACAAGCATATGGCAGAACACTTTAACCTCCATGGACACTCTATCATTGACCTGAGGGTGGCTGTTCCTAGCTAGCAAACTTCTAAAAACAATATGAACAGGAAAGTGCAGAACAAGGCATCATCCAAAGACTGGATTGTATTAAATATGGTTTAAATGGGGACTATGGATTTGTAACCCCATTATCCAGATTAGCTCGGTTGCTTGCCTCTCCCAGAACTGTCCCCAGTCTCTCTGCCCGTCTTTTGTATTTTAATACTTCTTTTTACTCTGCTTTTTGCACAACCTTTCATAGCATCTGATAAAGTGAGCTTCAGCTCATGAAATCTTGTGTTATATCTACGTTGCTTAGTCTATAAATGCAAATCTACCCTGCCTTCTACAGTGGTTTAGTACAGGTATGTTAAAACACAATTAAAAAACCCAGTGTCACTGTTTCATATTTTCTTTCTGCACAAGGGAATAAATTGATCTTCTGTAGGATAACCCATAGAAAATTCTTTTATAGGGGAAAGTATATGTATAAACTTTGGTCTACATTAGTGTCTTTGCAATATCAAATGTAGGAAACAGGTCAAATTACAAATATAGGGGTATAACATTTTTAGATGGATATCCTCTTTAAAAGAAAAGCTTTTATTAAAAACAAAAAACAAAACAAACAAAAAAGCTTCGCAAAGAAGCTTGTTATGTTATATTAGTTCCCCTGCATAGTTATGATGTGGCCTGTCAAAGGAATTCCTTTAATTTATTTTTCCTTGGATCAAATTATATAAAACATATTATATAACTTTTTCTGTGCATACTATTTCATGGAGAAAAGTATGTTTATCTCTAGAGACAGAAGAATTAGAAGGAGAGACTGAGGATAACTGAGTGTATTTTAATACGAAATGGCAGATGAGAAACAGTTACTTTCTTAACTCTTCCTAAGACTATTATTGTTTCTATATATGACAGAATTTATATTCTTAATTCTCATTCACTGCAATAGGAGTTGAACATGGGAAAGCCCCCAGGCATTGGAATGTTAATCTAGCTGCGAATTTCCTGATTTCCTGGTTTTTGTGTCTCTTAACTTTAACGTTACTTTGGGGTTCCCCCCCCCACTTTATTCCCCTTTAAAACAAACACAGCAAACATCATTTCTTTTGCAGTTAGACTGATGAAGAGACGAGATTATTTTGTGGTTCATCAACACAGATTGTCACCTCTGCTAATACTCATTCCCATAGACACAATATCTATCAATATGGCTTATGAAATAGCATTGAGTGTCACAGTGGGTGTATCTACATGAGACATTTACTTTGGAGTTGACTAATTAGCTCCTCATTAAAGTCTCAGCATCTACACATGCACCCCTATCAGGACACAGAAAACTAATTAACTCTGCCATACATTAGTACTTATAAATACAAATGCTACTTTGCAGTGGTGTTATTTAGTGCACAACAACATACATGTAGACACTTGTATGGCTCGCTGGGGCATGAGGGTGCTTCAGTGCAGAGGCTGCCTGCTGACTAGCTGCACACTGGAGCACCCTCATGCCCCAGTCAGCTCCTTTGCAGCACCTCCGGCTTGCAGGCTGGCCTCCCAGGTCCCCTGCCAGTCAGTGTTGCTCTGACCCAGCTCAACATGCTGCGCTCTGTCACAACCCAAATCAAGTGAGTGTCCCTGACACAATAGACCACCCCTCTGTATGATTGGCATTGTTCTAAATTTGGTATGTTCTGCCTAATTAAGTATTACTACTTGGCAGTTTGTAATTGGCTATTCTAAAAATATAAAAGTTTGCTCAGTTTCTGCCCAAATAAGAGCAGAGTACATTCTGACCATGTTGCGGGAAAGATCTCGCAGAGCTCTGAGCACACTGCGAAGAGCTCTGAGCACATGGCAGAGTGACTTTGGCAGACTGATCACCCACCAATGGCTCCCTGTCAGTGACGTCCCAACGTACCCCTTCCCTGCACGCTTTTGTATGAACACTTGTTGCGGTAACCCGGACTGTAACCAAGCAAGTGGGCCTATGACCTACATCGCGGCCACCAGCGGCGTAAGTAAAATCTATTTTAAAACCAATACGCTGTCCCGCCTCTCCATTGCTAGCCCGCCTGACGTCTAACACCATCCTCCCCTCGGTCGGCCCTGACCGGTCAGCTGGCCGATACATGGCGTCACAAACAGGATCTAAGAGCATTGCGGTGGAGGAGATTTTAATTGAGTGTTGCCCATGGCGCACTGGAGGGCATCCTCTAACCGATTCTAATGAATTGTGGGCCCATATTGCATACCATCAGGCAGCCAACCCAGGAAAGAAGCTTATCAGTGGTTTCCTTTTGTTGAGAGGGGAAGAAAAAGCTTCAGGAGAGTGGGAAGTCCATCTCCACCCTGGGATGTTCAGGTGCTTGATGAGTAACAATCGGGTCCAATTCAGGCCCCAGAATGAAGCAGACACAGTGTCTTTTGTTAAAGTCAAACCAGCAGGTGCAGCGGAATGAACCCTTGCTCAAGAGTACGCCTTCTGTATAAGATGTGTGCGGGACGGCGGAAAGCCGACACCGGCTGATTGATTCAATCCCCTGACTCTGGAGCCTGGACTGAGGGGCCATGAGCTCCTCTGAGAGCTCTGGGAAAAGTTGGAATCGGAGGGCTGCATTGCAGCGCGGTGGACAGGCCCGAAGTGGGATAAAGGGAAAATGCTAAATATAATGTTTCCTACTGTAACCACTTTATTGAGGGAAAATGCGAACCTGGAAGTTCAGCTGCTCACAGCCACCCAGGTAGCTAAAGAAGCGGCAGGGGAAGAAAACCTAGGGCTAGCCAAGAGCCCTGAGCCACCGTCATTCCAAGATGGCGCCGGAGAGAAGGGAGAACTCACAAAAAGCAGCAGAGAAGAAGGCGTGGTCGCGCAGTTATTGGCCCCACCTCCAAAATCGGAGCCAAAAGAAGCTCCTCTGCGAGGGAGAGCAGCTCCTGCCTCACACAGTTAACCCTCTCCTCACCACAGTCCATCTGGTAATAATGGTTAAGCAGGCCATTGACGCACAAGACAAGGACACAGCTCGTGACATTATGACGTGCCGCATCCGCACGAGAACAGAGATGCAAGAATTGTGCAAAGAATCAAAAATCAGACCTGAAGAATCGTTGGCTATATGATTGGGGCATCTGATAGTGGAGTTTGGGTCAGACTTGTTAGAGGTAGAGGAAGCAAATATCTGACTTGTCAAGCTTCATGGAGCAGAGGACATGTCACCGACCTGGCTGTGGTAGTGGGTAATATTCGCTGGCCCATCCCACTCCCAGCACTTGTCACTGGACAAGTGACCTGCAAGCCTCATGCCTGGCATGAAGGTCGTCCACAGAAGGCCAGTGCAGAACAACTCCTGCTGGCCATAATAGGGGTATCATATACCTCTTGGGACCCCAGTGTGCATCAACTGGGATTGACACGGACCCAATGCAAAGAAGAATGGCCTCACCATCACTTGTGGAACCCTGGAACTGTCCCTGCAACCTTGGATAGTATATGGTAGATAGTATTCAGTGCTTCATTACATATATCACAGAACCTCCAAGGGCAATGCATCAAAAAAACAAACTGTAAAAATAAACAGTAAAACATTAAACAAAGATATAAAACTGTATAAACATGTAACCACTTACTATCTGGTACTACTCTACGGAGGAGATGACACCACGGCACTTAGACCCCTCCTCAGTTCGATGGCTGAACAAAGGGTGGGGGTGGGAAATCTTCTGAGTCGCCTTCCCCGTCTGCAGGCCATTGTAGAGTCATCCATGAGAGTTCCCAGTGACACAGAGTATCAATCTTCAGTGTACCCAGTTAGAGCCCAGAGACCAAGATGTTATGAATCCGATGTTCCACGGGAATCGCAACCATTGCCATAATGAACGCCGAAAGAGAGCGCTATGTTTGGATTTCTTTTACAGCGTTCTGGAGTAACAAAGTGGCAACTGCATCTTCTAGGGGACAAAGGCCAATGGCACCTCGCAACTGAACTGGGTTTTGAATATGACGATTAAAGGATGGCAATGACCAATTGCCAACCCTGACTAGCCACGGTTGACTAATTCGTTGTCTTGTTGTTCTCCAGTTTTTGTGGCAAGTTTGGCTGTTGCCACTTTCTCCTGTTTGTTTGTTTATCTGCCTGTTGATTTGTTTGTTCGTTCATTCTTTTGCAGACCCAACGGTGATGGAGTGGTGATCTATGACTACTTGATCATGGGGACCCCGAGTGCCAGATCGCGGCACGTCCAAGTTTGCTGTCGGTGGATTCCTTGGCAAACAGAGTTGACTTTAAGACCTTCGGCCTGGACCTGAATCTCTTGTCATTTGGAACCAGAGCCATGACTGGCGTTTTCTCAACAGACGGTCTTATCGCACGTTTATAGTACTATCTTTTGTCAATAATCCTGCGTTTATACTCTAAGTTTGCCCCTTTAGTATACACACCTAGCTCGAGACGAGAAATAATAATTTAGTAACATCAATTTTGTAAATAAAAGAACAGAAGTAAAAAGGGTTCAGAACATAGGGAGAGAAATGGAGAAGATAATAAGGGAAGGGGGTAAGTAGTAAAGAAATAGAGAAGGGTGATCGGGTTCTATAGGGACCTGCACACTAAAAGGAGGAGGAAAAGGAAAGAGAAGAGAAGTGACAATAGAAGGAAAAGAAGGAAACTTTAGACAGAAAAGTGGAACGTGAGAGATATCGTGAGTAAATAAAAATGATGGCATAAGAGATCAGTGTTGCAATTGGGTTTGCACAGGTCTCGAGACAATCGTGAGAACCCCCTGCATGGGGGGCATTAAATTCTCGTATGAGATATCTCGTCTAGGCTAATCAATGTTCTAATTATTTTGTGTTCTTGTTAGTTGTAGTAATCATTGTTATATGTGTATATATGTAAAAATTAGTGTATTTTATAGTTTATAAAAAGAAAAAGAACCTGTAACTTATATATACCTGCTGACTACCTCAATTCTGTAACGGCAACAAGTTCATAGACGAAAGGTCACTCTTACCTAAGTTTTGTCTATTGTGTCATGGCCAGGGGGGCATGTCACAGCCCAAATCAAGTGAGTGTTCCTGACACAATAGACCACCTCTCTGCATGACTGGCATTAAGACCACCCCTCCATATGATTGGCATTGTTCTAAATTTGGTATGTTCCACCTAATTATGTATTCCTACTTGGCAGCTTGTAATTGGCTATTCTAAAAGTATAAAAGTCTGCTCAGTTTCCGCCCAAATCAGAACGGAGTACATTCTGACCACATTGCGGGAAAGACCTCGCAGAGCTCTGAGCACGCTGCGAAGAGCTCTGAGCACATGGCAGAGTGACTTTGGCAGACTGATCACCCACCAACGGCTCCCCGTCAGCGACCTCCCGACATACCCCTTCCCTATACGCTTTCAACCAAATACTCGTTGCGGTAACCCGGACTGTAACCAAGCAAGTGGGCCTACGACCTTCGTCACAGCCACCAGCGGCGTAATTCAAATCAATACGCTGTCCCACCTCTTCATCACTAGCCCACTTGACGTCTAACACCATCCCCCCTCAGTCAGCCCTGACCAGTCGGCTGGCCGAGACACGCTCCTGTGTGCACGTGTAAATGCAGCACCCAGGAGCAATAAACTCTGGCATATGTGCTTCAGTTTACTGTGTCATATTAATTTCATGTGTAGAATATCTTGTAGCAAGTACTGGGGAAAAAAAGCATTAGGAGGAAGATACATTGTATGCAAAAAGCATAGAAGACAATGTGATGAAGGACTTCTTAGGCTGTATGGTGTGTTTCAGGATGGTGAATGTGCATTGAGAGCAGGCTCACAGTGCTAAGAAAAGTTGTGGGTCTTGGTGTGGGTGGATGAGCATGCAAATATGTGTAAACACAAGAGTAATTTCTGAAATGGCAAACTGTTCTCTCCCCATGTTCACCTTCCCAGTCTCAGATTTTTCCACAGTTGGCTCCCAACCACACAGTCAACAGGTTATACATTGAAAACATGTAATAACATTACTCTGTATATGCTTTACTTTAACAGTCAGAAAATATCAGACACAGCAGATACATAATACATTTTTAAGCTGAAAATAAAATTAGGGATTCTGGATTTCTTAAAAATACATGCAGTGAAATCACAGTTTATTTATCCAATGCTTCCGGTACAGGATAAATGAGTGTAAGAGGCCATATATATGACCATGAAAAATAAAGTTGTTAAATATTCGAGACAAATGAAAAAATCTCTTCCAAAAACTTCCATCTATTAATGCTATGTATTCAGGAATAGGGAAAAGATGTACCATCTTGCTAGCCATTAACAGATATGCTCTACCATTTTCCTATGCTTTTTAATTCATTAAAACAGGATACTTGCATTACAAAAGCAAATGTTCCTTGAGATGTGTCATCTATGTTCATTTTTCTTTTGTCTATGGTGTGTCCCTATCACTGGAGACCACAATACTATTAGTAATCAACAATACCCTTCTTGCCTTACTCCAGTATGTATATGTGGTGCATACAATCTTCTTAGGGATTTATGTTTTTGCCCATCCAAAAATTCTAAATTCTAAAAGAGAGTACAGCAAGTATTTTCACCAAAGAAAGTGCTTCCAGCATCACAGGTTCTAAATCTCCTGCTCACACCCATCTTCTGCAAGGTATAAAGGAAATCAAATATCCTTCAGTTCATTACCTAAATAAAAGCCAGCCCTATATAAGACTTGAATTTAGAATCGGAAGATGATCTGTAGAATCCATATATACAATAGATCATGAGGAACCTCTTTAAGTAACTTCTTTTTCTTCTTAAAATAATTGTCTGTATATATTCTACTTATGGAAATTCTCAAGAATTGATACAATTAAAGAAGATGAATATCAGTGTTGCAGGTGAATTTTGATTGAAGACATATATTCCCAAAGGAAATGTCTACTATAGAAGCCTGATCTCATACAACATGCTTAGTGGAAGTATTTATTGAGTGCAAAGTAACATTATTACAGGTTTCTAAAATTGAAATATTTCTAAAAGAGGTTGCACTGGAATGGCTTGAACCCTGTGGTAGAGTGAGCTCTAATCTACTATTTGAATGAAAAATCTTATACCAGTGATTCTCAACCAGAGTGATTCTTGACCATGGCACCTTGCAGTGTCTTGTGATGCCTTCAAGGGTCTGATGGGGTGCCATGCAACGTCATACCAAATGCATCTACATGAGATGTTTTACTTTGTGCATGTGCACATGCTTACTGCACAGTAAAAATCAACACTCACGAGTAAATCTGCCATCAGTAAATGCAAGTAGCAAATTTACTCATGAGTAATTACTGCACAGTAATACACGTGTAGGTGCCAACAGGGAGCAACTTTGCTCCCAGTCAGCCCTGCCACTAGAAGGCCAGCTCCATGCCTGCCCCAGCCCCAGCCCCAGGCCCTTAAAAGCCTACAGGCACAGTGAGCCCTGGGACATATGCAGGCAGTCCGAGGCCACACCAGCCCAGTGTCTCCCTGCACAGGCCAGAGGTCAGTTATGCTAGCCTGCTTGCATCCTGGCACTACTGCCTAGCACCACAGTGTTGCACAGCAGGCAGGCCCATGCTGTCCAAGCCTTCAGGAAGCTGCAGGCTCCTGCCAGGCCTGTCAGCACCTGGGCTCAGCTGCAGGCAGCTCCTGGCCATGGGGCCAGCTCTAGCTGCCTAAGCCAGCCCCCCGCAGCCTGCCTGGAGCCTACAGATGCTGCAGGGTATCACCTCATGACACAGCTCCCAGTCTTGCACTGTGTCCCTGCTCTGGGCACTGCAGGCAGCTTCCCAGACCTGACAGCACAGGGACAACTGTGTGGAGGCCCAGAGAGCTAGGGTGGGAGTGCCAATGGCTTTGTTGTTGCCCATACCACACCCTACCACCCAGGGCTTCAAACTGGTTACAGGAGGAGACTAGTGACCTCATGGCACTGAGATGGAGGTGCAGCAGTAGTTCACAAGAGAACATCCACATCTATGAAGGGCTGACAGGCAGGATGCGGGCGTGCAGGCACAACAGGTAGGCACCAAGGGTGACTGGTGCCTCCTGAATCGGGGGGGAGGGGCACCTGATTGCAGAGCAGAGGCGGGTCCCCAGTGACCAACTGCAAAGTGGGGAGGCTGCCCAGCAGCTGATCACCAAGCCTGGAAACACCAGAGGTGAAACTGGAAATGAAATCAGTGAAAACAGAAGTGCCATTGGAGGACCAACTCTTCACATCCCCCATCCCCGTCGGTACACCACTGCAGGGCAGGGATGAGGACCCGCTGATACCACTGGTGGCATCAGCAGCAGGGACAGCCCTGGTGCCCCCCCCACGCATAACTTATGGTAGGCTCAGCAGTGCTGCATAATGGTCAAAGCCTTGCAGGCACAGTGGGTCACCACCACTGGCCACAATCACCAGTTAGGGAGAGCCCACAAATCCATACCCTTTATGCAGCACCTGACTGAGATCTTTGTGCCCTGGGACCCAGCCACAGTGAAGCTGTGTACTGCAACCCAGGCAGCCTGCTTGAGTCCCTGCTCTAACCTGGTACCCATGGTGACATGTCATTGGGGGAGGGCCCCTTGGGATGTCAGCAGCCTGTCTCACCAAGCTCTTTGCCTCCAGCCTCCACTAGCAGCTTGGGGAGCCTGGGCCAGTGCTGCCTTGACAGCTCTGCAGCTACACTTCCAGCCACAAGGCACTGCTAGCCATGTCACTGCCAGCTACCAAGAATACCAGATTCTCCCTGGGGTCCTGCATACCATGCCCCTCCACCCAAGGACATTGCCAAGAACTACATACCATCACTGCCAGCCAGGACCCACCAGAGCCACCAGGCACACCAGCCCTGCCCACATGGTAAGCCCCACAGATGGCCTTTCCTACCCTGGCCCCTGCCCTTCTTGCACCCAGGCCAGCTATGCTCTCCTGGAGTCCCAGTTCTCTCCCCACAGCATGCAGGGAGCTGGGCAACAGTGCAAAATTTTATTTCCATGCCCCTGCAGCTAGGTAGGTACAGGCCTATCACGTGCTGAGGAACACATTAATGCTGGCACCAATGTTCTCCTTGGCTATGGGGGACAGGAACATGTAGTGCAGCCACAGGTTGTTCCACATGGTAGCATAGGTTATGGGCAGCCCAGCCTTGTCCCCTGCACTGTCAAAGTTAAGAGTCCTGTGAAGCTGCAGCTAGTACTCTCACTGCCAGGCATCCTTCATCCACTGTGCCTCCTTCACCCAGGCCTTACAAAACAGATCCTCCCAAGCCTCAGATGTTATGCAGCATGCAGACTGCAATGATAACCTGGGGGATGTTGTCCTTGGCGAATTCAAGACTGGCAGCGAGGGTACACCAGCATC
The DNA here is from genome assembly GCA_030014935.1 of Caiman crocodilus. Lineage (NCBI taxonomy): Eukaryota > Metazoa > Chordata > Crocodylia > Alligatoridae > Caiman > Caiman crocodilus. The sequence continues at coordinate 100,389,549 of JAGPOW010003642.1, read as the reverse complement.
CTTTGAGGAGGCCAAAGTTGCACTCCACCAGGGCATGAGTGCAACCTAGGCACCAATTAAAGTGGGCCTGGTGGGGGAGGGGGGGGTCCAGATGACCAATGTAGGCCATGTGAGCCAAGACAGAAGCGGGTGGATGGAGTCCCCAATGAGGAGGAGTGGAACCACCATGGCACCCAGGTGGAGGTCCAGCACCCCCAAGGACAAAGCTCTCACTCTGTACCATGACTGGCAGGGAGCGTTTCAAAATACGCAGACATTGTTGGCACCACCTGCCCAGCTGGCAAGCACCTTGGTGAAGCTGCTGTGGTGGTCAGCAGTGGCCTGAAGCACAACAGTAAAAGCCCTCCAGCTGTAGTAGGGGTGATCACCATGGGGTGCGAAAGTGATGGGAATGTGGGTTCTGTCCAGGGCTCCAATGCTGCCACCAAGGGATTGTGCCACCAAGGGATTGTGCACCTAGAGCATGGTGTACCCCAGCATGGAGGATGCTGAAGACCTGCATGACAGCCTCCTCAGCAGTGGCCTCACCCACACCAAAGAGATGGCTCATGTAGTGGAGGCCAGTGGTCATGGTCAGCTTCAGCAGGACAAGGGAGATCTGGGTGTCTGTGGGGAGGGGTAGCTGCAGTGTAGTGTCCTGCCACTCTAGGTGCAGGTAGAGTTGCTCTAGGAGGTCTAGGGAGGTGGCCCAGGTCATCCTGAATGTCTCCAGCCACTGATCATCATCCCAGGTCTGTTAGATAATACGCAGCCACCAATTCTGGCTATCCCAGGGGCCCAGAGCTGCCAGGACTGAAGACCCAGGAGGGTGAAGGCAGCCCTAGCAGGACAAGGTCCAGGTGGCAACTGCACAGCAGCAGGGGCCTTGGGACAGTGTGGTGCAGCCAGGCAGGCAGTTGCTGCATGTGGGGGTGATGTCAATGGGCCAACCGGTGGTTAGTGCAGCAGGCCAGCTGGAGCAGCCATGACGCAGAGAGGCAGAGGTGGTGATGAGACAGCTGCCATGTGCTGTCCCTGTGCTGTGCATGCTGCTCCTGGACAGAAAACTGGCTGGCCAGGGAGCTGAGGGTAAGGCTGGCTTTTCAGGATGGCTGCCAGCTGCTAGCAAGTGTGGCCAGGACCTTGAGTGCCCCCTACTGGCAGCAAAAGCCCATTACAGGGCTGCAGGAAGTGGGAGTAGATTTGCTGCTCAGAACAGCAAATCTGCTCTCACATCCCTGCATTTGTAGACACCTGCCCAGGAGCATTTACTCACAAGTAGTTTAGTAACCTGATCCCAGATCAAATGTATTTGTAGACACACCCACTGTTATGCAAACATGATTCACTTGATCAATTCAAAGATTTAAACAGGAATCTGTAGTGTTAAAAACTTTCTGCCCTGTTGCAGTCTTTCTGAGTTCTTTTCAACAGAAGAATTGCTCTATTATTTTTTGTAGACAAAAATAAGTGAAAACTTAAAGCTGGCAGTTTTTGAGGGATGTCTTAAATCTAAAAAGATTAAGAAACACTGTCTCATACAGTGCTTTGAACATCTCCTGGGATAACTGAGCTTGTAACTATGAACATCTTTCTCGAGTTTCTATTCTGGACACTATACTTGATGAGGTATTTGACACATTTCTGCCTGTTTGAAGGAATGTCCTTTCTTCCAAAAGACATATTTCAATTAAAGATTGCAGTCTGTGCCTTGATTCTTATGTAATCTGACAACACTTTCTCCCTGTGTGGATAGCTGCATTAAAAAAAAAAAACACAACAAAAAATGGCATGCCATTTGATACCGACATCAGGAGAGTTGCCAGTCTGTTTTTAGGTCAAGCTGTTTTAGCTGTTTGGTTTTATGTATTGTTTTATATGACTGTTGTTCAGGTTCACTCTTCAGCTACTGTAGCCACAAGGGATCTCAGAATAACTAAAGTTCAGATGCTGGCACCTGACGGAATTCAATTGTCAAAAGGAAACCATAACCAGAATATCTGTGCAGGCTTTTTGTTAGTATTCCTTATTACAGCTATCGGAGGTGAGGATGGAGTAATGTATCAGACTGGGAAATGTTTACTAGGATGTCTTATGTGATCAGTCTACCGTCTGGGAGCAAGGATGAGGAAAATGTCACTGCGTTCTTTGTGGAAGATGAAGACAAAGTTGTGGACCAGTCTGTGTGTGCTATTCTTCATTAGAAGTATACTGCTTTTGCAGTTACTGGAGAATATTAAGATTGTAGGCCATCTTTCAGAAAGCATTTGGGTTTAAACTAAGTGGGAGAAGGAGGAGACCTAACATGATGGTAAGTCCATGAAGTTAAATAAGGCAATGACTGAGTTCTCTAGGGAATTTAACTTAGCAGTTGTGGAGGCAGATATTATGTGGCAATAAATCCTTTAGGTCTCTCTTATTTTGACATCTGAGAGGAATGTCTGAATTGAACTTCTGGCAAATAAGATGAAGATCTTTGCTTACTAACCTGTGAGGCAATTGAGGATAATAAATTAAAATCATCTACCAACTGAACAATTTATTTTCATGAAATCGCTACTGCTTTTGTGTAAATTTCTTATAAACAAAGTTAAGATGTGCCAGGATGGATCTCTTCTTTAAACCATGTATCACCAACCTCATTCTGTTTCTGGGATTGCATTATGTTGTTTCTTGTGTTTTGCTGTACTGATATGGCATCTGTGATCTCACCAGGAAGCCCATGTTATACTGTATCTGTTTATGTAACTTTCATCCCTGTGTAATGTTATGCTGTATATACATCTATATGTCGTTATCATTTTGAACATGATTTAGCCAGAGGATTGAGGCATGTATACTTAAAGACAAATGCTTCTTCCAGATGCGGGCAGAAGGAAACATTATTAGTGTCTGAGGCTAAGTACAGACAGTCAAAAAGCCTGAGGCTGAAACGATTCAATCTTTGCAGGATAATCTAAGCTGCGTAGATTGAACCAATAAGCAAGTAAACAGAAATTCACTTTTGATTCTGGAAATGCAGCCACATGCCTGTGGCCAGGCCAGAAGCCAGGAGGTGCTAGAGCACACCTCCCTGCTAGGCTGGAGAAGATAGCTTGGGCCAAGGTTAGCTTACCTACCCTGCAAGAGGGATGGGAGTGAGTTTGTGGGGGAGGTGCAAAGCATCCTGGGATGCTGGAAGACCATGAATTAACTTGAATTTGGAGCGGAACTGGGACAGAAGTTGAATAAACTGATTTAACCTAAGTGAGTGAAATTTGTTACTAGATCCATCCAGGTTTATCTGAAACTGGTTTTGGTCATTTTGCAAGCAGTTTATGTGCACTGAATTTCTGTTGCATTACTGTTTTGAGCTGGTTTCTGATCACTTATACAAATTTATGTATAATTTCTATCCCTAGGCTGAGAGAGAAATTTCTGGAGGATTCTGGTGATGGGGAGGCTGGTTAGGAGATCTTTAGGAGGCTATCTGTGTGATATGCATTGTCTTTGGATCCCAGACTTTGGCTGTTCACGGTCTCCAGCAGTCAGGGCTTATACAATCAGCAGGAAGGCTGATCTTGAAAAACACTAGCAGGACTCTCAAGAGGGCTAAAGTATAACCAGATGAGAGGGTAAGAGTCTTTAATTGTCTTTTTTTCTGTCTTCAAACTTATGGACAGAATTCCCTGGGTAATTATTTTCTCATCTGTAATAAATTCTTTTCTTGTTTTCTTTCCTTATTGATTACCTGCTGGGAAAAGTGATATTTTGGTGAGTGGTATTCCATGCTAGACCTCTCTACAGAAAAGGGGGCATATTGTTTTTTCCACAACCCAAGGGGAAGGCCACCCCGAGTTGGAAGAGATTCTTTTGCTGCAGCTGTGAGGTCCAATGCAAGGGCAAGTTGAAGCTTGCGCGGATAAGGAGTTATTCCCAGGGCAAACTTTAGTCTGTTCCATGGGACAGGCAGTGGTACAGTGGGGAGAAACTCCTGATATCATAAAAGACGGCACCATTGTCAGTAGTACCAAAAAATACTTCTCCTTGAATTTTAAAATCAAATGACTCAGGATAAAACCTGTTGGAGTAATGGAAAAATCTTTACCAATGAAGATTGTGAAAGCATCAGGATTTTTTACATTTTTATTCTTTCCTTCTCTGACTTTCCCTGGGTAATATTTGCTCCTACTGCAGATTAGGGACTCCTACGTCTGTCAGTAAACTTCTTGGTTTCAGTAGTCTTTTGCTGTAGGACCAGACAGCCTACCTAAGGCAAGAATAGCCAGAACAATACTGGCATCAGTAGCTTTTGAGACTGAGATGGATCTGACTGCCCATGATCCAAGTCCTTTTTGCAGAATTTGTCTTCTGGTCAGTTTCTCTGATTTTTCCCAAAATAACAACAGCAACAACAATAATACACTAAAGCTATTATCTGGACTTTAGCTTTCAGATAAACAAAAGAAACATTTGGTAGGATTGTCTTCACAAAACAGCCACACCCTCGGATTAATACACTTAGAAGCTGTTTGTCTTTGGTTTTGCCACAGTCTTTTAATTGCGTTAGTCAAACCCCAAATATTAATTTTATAAAGTAAGAGTGCCTTGCTTTAATTCTACTCAAAACCACTTAATATCTACAAAACAGTATAAAGGCAATGTTGTAGCCATTACGGTGCAGAAATTATGTGATGGGCAAGTTTTTCTTAGGGTCATATCTTTTATTAACCCAACTCTGTAGTTGGATGAAGACAGGAAAGCTTTCAAATGCAAGACATTCTTCCTCAGGAGCCATAAAAAACACCACCCTAAGAAATTCTACCTCTCGTATAATTTCTGAACCATCTCTCTTACTCTACCATAACTCTACATCAGTCTTACACTATTGAAACATGGAAAATATCAAAATCCACCACTGGAAAATCCAATGGGAAATCCTTTCCACCAATGGAAAATCCATAACCAAAATCAGAGACCAAAAAAACAGAATGTCTTACATTTGAAAGCTCTCCTAACTTTATTCCTAATATCTATACTACGGTAGGTATAACAAACACCTGTCTACAATGCAATACAACACAACATAATATAGTTAGAGGTGCATACATTGGTCCAATATCAGATTGGCACCAATACAATAAAATTGACGGTGTTGGCACTAGGCCTTTTTTGGCTGATGTGGGTGATAATGTCATTGATAAACGTCCCCGTGCATGTGTGCAGCCACAGCACAGCACACAGGCAGCCAGGAATACAGTCCAGCAGCATCTGGCTGGTAAGTCTGTTGTTGGAGGCAAGGTTGGGGGAGGGAAAGGGTGTGGGGTGGGTGCAGATCAAGGCCCCAGCAGTGAAGGAGGGAGTGGGGCTGGGGCTGGGGGGGGAGGGGTGGCTCCCACAGCTGCACATAACTCCGTAGGAGGTATGGAAGGTGCGTGTCCCTGGATCTGCATGGGGTGAGGACAAGCTGCAACTGTGGGCTGGGGCAGGGGCTGCACACAGAGCAGGTAGCAGCAACACTGGGAATGGTGGCTGTGGCAAATGTTAGCGTGGCTGTAGCCCCCCCACACGCCACTGCCACCCATACCACATACACCCTGACCCAGGCCCTGCCAGGAAGAACCCAAGGCTTGAACCCAGCCTGAAGTGGCAGCCCACTCTTGCCCCATGCAGATCTGGGGCACATGCTACCCACACGTCCCAACACCACCCAAACAAGCTGCTTGTGGCTCCAACCCATGCCCTGCCCTGGCTGTAAAGGCTCTGCCTCTGCCACTGCCCCACTCCCTCCCTCACTGCTGGGGCCCCAATCTGCCCCTTCCCTTCACCTCCCTACTCCTTCCCCACAACAGTGTTACCAGCTGCATGCTGCTCTCCAAGCTGCTGGGCCACATGTTGGCAATCAGATAGGTATTGGCTGATATGACAATAAAAAATCAGCCATCAGTATCAGTCCAAAAATCTCTATTGGTGAATCCTTAAATATAATTCAATGGAATCTGCATGGGGAAATGGGCTGCAATAGGTGGCTGTGTCTCAGCTGAAGTTTCAGTTTGAAGAAACTTAATGATATAGAAGACAGCCTCACCCTTTCTGCCCCACTCTCTAAAACACACTTATACCCTCTCCAGAGGCAAACCATGTGCTAGTTGGGACTATCAAAAAGAACAATGGTAATCACAAAAAAGTTCTTTTGCTCTGTGAGAGCCTGAATATTATAAATGGGGACTAAATAGCTATTTGAGATAATCTGGGTTGCAAAATTCTGTGACCCTAAACAGAAAGATCTTAGCACAGATTTTCATTTGGATGCTTCAGTTAAAGTTAAATTATAGTGGATGAGAATTCTTGAACCTCTTGAAATCAGTGGATATTTTGCCACTGACTTCTGTGAGAAACAGATATCACCCACTTAATCTGAGAAACCTGAATTTACAGTGAAGGTTTAGGAAATCTCTAAAGGATGCCTGCCATAGCATTTTTTGAAAATCCCGGTCTTATCCTCCACACATACTATTTTAAACTAACTTATGTTGCTTTTTCAAGCCTTGGTACAGCAATTAACTGTTAACTTCAAGTCTAGTCAAGATGTGGTTCATATATAATATATAAATACAAGGTCTTCTGAGTGCAATTACTGTAATTTATATATTACCTACATAAATTTTCTTTAATTAAATGTGTTCTAATACCCAATACCTTCCTGCTCTATGTTGGCAAAATATATTTTTATTCACTATTAATGTAAGTCAGGTTGCTAGGTCCTAATAAAACAAGTTCTGACTAACAATGCAAATTTTCTGCTTCACTCTCAAACTCTTTAATATTTAGCAGGGTTTCACCGTGACTTACATTTAATGTAAATGGTGTAGTCTGAAGCAATGATTAACTTTATAGTTAGAATATCAAATGTGGATAAAAGAGCTATTACTTCACAATAGCATTAAGAATTATTTTTTAAATAATGTTGAACTTCAGTTAATGAAGTTCCCAGCATGTGTGAAGTAGAAGACAGTTATGTCCATCAGATTCCTGGACCATCCATTACGTTCCAGAGCCATCATCTTTGCCAAGAAACAATTCTATGATAAAAATGTCACAAAGTTATTCAAATAATAATTATAATGATTATGAAATAATTATTATTGCATTTAAACAAGAATACTCATAAAGTGCATAAAGCTACTTGTGTGAATATACAGGAAAAGGGTGCTTATGATTTGTGGATTCAGAAACACATAATTATAAACAGCTAATAACTGATTTTGCCTATACCTGGTGGATAACAATTTTTTCCAACAACCACCACCAAAACTATCTGTGATAATGACAGCAAAGTCTTTTAGATTTTTGCTTTTTTTTAAAGTTAATGTCCAAATGAAGGATCTAATATTATTCCAATAGCATTCTGATTGACTATGAGAACACAAAGAAAGAAAGTTATTTCTACATAAATATGCTCCATTATAATGTGGCATATGAACAATCCCCACAACTTCCCACAACTTTGAATAGCAAACTATTTCACCACATCTTACATTGAGCACAATTCAAGAAATTTAACTAATGTACCTCATCTCTGAATTCATTGCTTTATGCACCGCAATCCGCTTGACACATTTTTCCACCTCTTACATTGGAAACTGATCCTTGCACACACTAAAGAAAACCTCCAGACCATGCCGGATCTCTTTGGAGAAACCTACAGAAGTTTGGGCCTCTTTCTCAACACTGAGAAAACCAAGTTCTCTATCAGCCTGCCCAAGATCATGTATGTGACCCCCCTCCCAAAATTACCATCAAGGGAAAGACCCTAGAGTAAGTAAAGCACTTCTCCTAACACAATAACACTTATTTCAGAGATTGAACATCACAACACAGAATCCACTGTGCAAGTGCCTCCTTTGGGAAATTGCTTTGGTGTGTCTTTTTTCACCACAATCTCTGGAAAGACACCAAGATTGAGGTCTACAATGCAGCCGTCATCCCCGCACACCTTCAGAGCTGGCCTTACAGGTGAATGACGTGGGCAACTGCCCCAGGCACCCTGGTTAGGGCTGGGGGGCAGCACCACATACGCACACCTCTCACAGAAGTACTCTGCCCGCACCACAAACCACCCCAGCCAGTTCCTGTCTCAGGTAGAAGGAGCAGTGCCCAGTCCAGGCTGCCTTCCACCTCCAGCCGCCGCTCAGGAAGAGCCACTGGAATGTGTGGACAGTAGGATTAGTGCCTGCCTGTCCACCTGCCCAGATGGTATCTGATGGTAGATCCGAAATGATCTACCATCTGGTATCTATCAGATATCTGGTACCAGACCTACCAGATATCTGGTACATTTATCAGATGGTAGATCCAAAATGATCTACCATCTGGTATCAGTATCCAGTTTCTACTGGACAGGAAACTTTTCAATCTTGAGTGCTTCCAGGCAAAAACTAAACTCAGCACCAAGGACATGCACAGCCTTCAGTTTGGAGATGATTGCTGTGTGATGGCTTACTCTGTGCAGGATATGCTAGTGACCTTAGATCTCTTCAACACTTTGTATAACAGACTTGGCCTGTCCCTGTCCCATGGGACAAGCCCCATGCCCAGTGAGGCTTCCATGCATAACCAGGAACTGGTTGAAGCTGTCCTACTTCTGCGGCAGCTCTCAGCCAGCCCCCTGTTGGGCAGGGATTTCCCAGAGCAGCTGGGGGCAGGCTAGGAGCGGTCCTATTTCTGGGGCAGCATCCAACCATCCCCTGGCTGGATGGGGATTTCCCCAAGCAGCTTCAGGCTGGCCGGGAGCCATCCCACTTCTAGGTCAGCTCCCAGGTATCCCCCAGCTGTAGGGAAGTAGAGAACTCCCCAGTCCTGGCACTGCTCAGCTCCTGGCTCCTGTGGGGACCCAGGAGCTGAGCATTGCTGGGAAAGGGAAGGGGGCAGAGAGCTACCCCATCCTAGCACTGCTTGGTTCCTAACTCCTGTGGGGATCTGGTCACTGAGCAGCACCAGGACTAAGGGAGTTCCCCATCCCTTGTAGCTCCCTGGTGTTGCAGCTGACCAGGAGCAAATTTGCTCCCAGTTAGCATCTACACATTTGCTACTGCTTAGTGTCTACTGCACAGTTAGATTACTACTTGTATTTACAGGTAGTAGGTAACTGTCCAGCAGACTTATTTACTGCACAGTATAAATGCTGCACATATGTAGACAGTGACAGCGAGGGAGAATTGTCTCAGTGTCTAGGAAATCCTCTCTCCTCCTTTTTCTTTTAAGGGATTAATCCTGGGGAAAAGAACATTGGTTCCTTGGGTTTGCTGGTCAGAAGATAGGCCTGGCAGTTTAAAGAGGGTTGAAACCTGGGAGTTTCTTATCCTGCCAATTTGGGGCTGGGATTGAGGTTTGCAACTTTCTGCTCCCCGTAGAGCTGTGATCTAGGCCTGTGTGAACAGGGAAGTATTCAATTCAGATTCAGCTGATTCAGAGGACAGTAATTTGATTTGGAGATTCGGATCACTGCCCTGAATCAATTGGCCGAATCAGCTTTGAAAGATCCAGCACCGATTCAGAGTGATTCAGAGATTTGGATTGACCAAGAAGAAGCAAGCACAGCCCAGTCACTGCAGCTTCTCCCATGGCTCCTCTGGCTGTGCCTGTCTCTCCCCAGGTTGGGGGAGGTGTAGGAGAAGCCCCCATGGCTGTCTGGTCCCAGCCTAGTCTTGGCACTTTAAGAAAAAAAGAAAAAAGCCCCATACTCACTGGCTGTAGAAGCAGTGACTGGGGCCTCTGGCACTCAAGGCAGAGCCCCCCATCTGCCCTGTGCAGCATGGGAAAGTGGGAATCCCCCCCAACTGCCACATGGCACCCACATGATAGCTTCCCCGTGGTGTGGGAACAGTGCTGCTCGGCAGGGTGCTGTGTGCTGTTTGGGAGCTGGGGCTGCTGAGGCTGAGTGATGCCAGTTTCCAGCTGACATTTGGAGCTGCCCCAGCTCCCAGACACTGTGCAGAACCCTGCCGAGCCGTGCTGCACCCCATGCCCCCATGGGGTAGCTGCCACACAGGTACCAACCAGGGAGGGGCAATCCTCACTGCCCCCCACTGCTCCATGCTGCACAGGGGGTCTCTGTTACAAACCCTCAGAGGCCCCTGATCACTAGTGCTAGAGCTGGTGAGTACAGGGCTTTTTTTCTTTCTTTTTTTTTTTTTTTTTTAAGTGCTGAGAGGCTGGGCCAGGCAGGGGCTGGGGCTGGGCAGAGCAGCCATGGGGGCTTCTCCTGTGGCTTGTTCAGCTGTGCCTGCCACTGCCCTGGTGTGGCAAGCCGTGGGGGCTATGCTCTGCTGCCGCTTGCCCAGCAGGGTGCAGCACAGGCACAGCTTGCTCTGGGAAGCAGCAGGTCATAGGCCCTACTCCCAGCACTGTTGCACCCATATCAGCACTGAGAGTGGGGGCTCTGCCCTCCTGCCACTTGCCAGCTGGCACGGAGGGGCATGGGATGTGGGTGCGGCAGCACTGGGAGTAGGGGCTATGCCCTGCTGTTGCTTGCCCCCTTCTGCCTGGAGCAAGCCGCACCTACATCCCGCCTTCCCCCTGTCCTGGGTGGACAAGTGACATCAGGGCAGAGCCCCTGCTCCCAGTGCTGCTGCACCCACATCCTACCTCCCTACCCCACTCCCTGAGTAATGCACCCCCAGCCAACACTGGCTGGGCAGCTTGTCCCAGCCTTAATCCCTTCCTCCCCCATGCCTCTTCCCTCACCCCTCCCCCAACCCCAACAGACTTAGCAGCTGGAGGCAGTTGTCAGCTGCCTGTTTAGTCTATGACCAAATCTCTGAATCAGCCGAATCTTTTCCAAAGTTTTATCAAATTGATTCAGATGCTTCAGATCAATTCAGAGCTTTATTTGGTCAATTCAGATTTGGAATTCAATTCAGTTTGGAAATTCAGTCCCCAAATCAGGCTGAATCGCCTCTGAATCAAATCAGCTACTGAAGCTTCACACATCTGTGATCCAAACTACCTGCAGCCCAGGCCTAGAGGGAAAGCTTGGTCTTTCCCCTTGTTTCTTTTGATGGTTCTTTGCTCTAGTCAAGCTGTGTGGTTGGGCCAGCTGTAGCTATTAATCAACCTGGCTCCTTTTGGAGTTTTTCCTGCAGTTTCATTTTAGCAGGCTATATAATCTAGTCCAGAAGTTTTGGGGGGTGTTTATGCTGTCTGGAGCCAGAGTTACTCTTCACACACACATACAGACTCTCTGTGGGAGCAAAGATTTGCATGCAACCATTCCTCCAAGAGCAACAAAGGGTCCCTTGCACCACAGAAGGACCCACACTCTCTAGCAGCTTCCCCTGGTGCAGCACAACCTACATCTGTCTTGTAGTTAGCAGTGTTTAAAATTGCATTTGGTATTTTCCTTTCCTTTCTATAATAAATCTGTTGTTTGTCTTTACATTGAGGAGGGAGTTTTTGTTTATGTGGAACACCTTAGTAATATATTTAGTGTTTTCTAGGTGGCCTGCGTGAGGGCTAAAACCAAGGTAAAATATATTTAGTACCCCAAAATTGAACCCAGCCCTTTTTGCTGCTGACCGGTACCCAGCAGAAGGGTTACACATGTAAAAATGCCCTAATAGTGAACATATTATATAGGATTTGGTGCAGCCAGATTTATATGGCTAGATGGAGTTCCTCAGCCATTATGGCTGAAAAAGTGATTTAAAAGCAAAGTAGTCAGAATGCTTTAGCAAAAATATTCTTCCCCTACACTGTAGGAAAATGCAATGTTTGCAGTTATTCGTAGGACTTAATGTGATCTCTAAAATGTCTGTTATCACTTTAAAAAGGGAATACATTAGGTTGTGTTTTTCAGAAGTATGAATGGTTAGCATAACTCTGCTTCCATGGAATCCAAAAGTAAAAGCCCCATTTAACTTCACTGGCAGCACCAGTAGGTCAGCAAGGAGTATTGTTGAAAATTTCACTTTTGGCCTTCAGTAAAACTTTAGGAAATAATCAATAGTGCAATTCACCAAAAGTGATCAACTTCAGAGCTGTAACAATTTTTTATTTTGATTAGGTTGCAATCTTGCTCACATTGAGCCTTTGTTTTACAACTGGTTTCTGACCTTCTCAACCCAGAAATGTTTGAAGACAGGTTAAGGGATGCCTCTCTGTAAATAGCTTAAATGTTTTTCAGTAGGAACGGCATTACGTATATTAAGTTAGATATTGACAATTTCGAGGTTGTCGTTGTTGACGCCAAGATGAAAATGAGCCGCTAATGTCAGATGGTGGTTGGGAAAGCCAACCAAAACCTATCGTGCATCCAACGATGCATTTCGAGCCGGTCCAAGACGGTGATTCTCCTCCTTTATGCGGCATTGGTCAGGCCGCAGATGGAGTACTGTGTCCAGTTCTGGGCAGTGCACTTCAAGAGGGATGTGGACGGCCTCAAGAGGGTCCAGAGGACGGCCACTAGATTGATACGTGGGCAGCAGGATAGGCCTTACGAGGAGCGTCTGAGGGACCTGAACCTGTTCAGCCTCAGTAAACGGAGGCTGAGGGGGGACCTGGTGGCTGCCTATA
>JAGPOW010003642.1:100327413-100376918 GCA_030014935.1 Caiman crocodilus | reverse complement strand
CTGTTCAGCCTCAGTAAACGGAGGCTGAGGGGGGACCTGGTGGCTGCCTATAAACTGCTAAGGGGAGATCAGCAGGAAATAGGGCAGGCTCTTTTTTCCTGGGCACCACCAGGGGTAACTAGGACCAGTGGTCACAAGTTACTGGAGAGCAGGATTAGGTTGGACATTAGGAAACACTACTTCACAGTTAGGGTGGCTAGGATGTGGAACCAGCTTCCTTGGGAAGTGGTTCTTGCTCCTACCTTGGGCACCTTCAAGAATAGATGAGAAAGGTACTTGGCTGGGGTTCTGTGACCCTGGCACTCGTTCCTGCCATTGGCAGGGGGTCAGACTAGATGGCTTGCTTTAGGCCCCTTCTGACCCTAGATAGTATAATACTATGATACTATGAGGTAGGGGAAATGTTAAAAAACATTAAAGCATGACTATAATGTCAAATGTGCAACTTTGCTTACTGAATATTAACCGTGTCACCCATATATCACGTTTTGCACTGGTTCTTAACAACTGAGTCCCTCCTCCCTCATCCCTCCTCCCCATCCTCATCTCTCAGGACAGGTCCCTAAGGCCACCGTGGACAGCCACCAGCCCATCTCACCCACCTTACTGAAGGGGGTGGGAGGGGGTGGGCCTCAGCATCCCACCTCCAGACTGCTGATATTGTGAAGATTGCGTCCAGGCCAGATGTACTTTGTCTATGATGACAGCCCTAGAATTTGGTAGATATAAAGAATTGCTTCATTGTTAGTATTGTTTCTTTTCTGTTATCACTGTATATCAATATATTTGCCTATTATCAAATGGGGTGGTTGGGGTTGGTCTCAGGGTGGGCCCCATCAGACAACAAAGAACAAGGCCTTTGAATCCTAAAAAAAGAGCCAACAAAGATGTGCCACTGCTAGTTGTCCCTGGAGAACCAAACGTCCATGCTCATTTGGATGTAGCCTTGGACTCTGTATTTTGTCTTGAATCTTTTCTCTATCATAGTGTATATCGAAGCACATATTAAAAAAACATACTTTTCATAATCTACTTGAGATAGTTGATTTAAGAGTTACTGTCTGAAGTTTGCAATGCTAATTATATTCTCATCTGACAAAGAAAAATCAGTCTGAGTGACGACTTGGCAACAGCCTGGGGGAAGGAAGATCTAGTCTCTTCATAGTAAGCAATATCTTGAGGAACACCTGAAGGTACAGAATTCGGTCCTTCGAAGTGTGAAGCAACCTCAACTGTCTCTGAAATCAATTCAATCAATTGAATTTCAGTAAATTGGACTGAAATTAATGAAAGCTAATGATGCTAAGGACTTCAAAAGATCCTCCTCAGAACATGAACCACAAACCAAATTGTGAAGCTAATATAAGAGGTAAAGGTAAACATACACTTGTATTTGAGTGTTTGCAATATTGCCGTGGTCACAATATTACTGACTTCAGAGAAGTGCAAAGTAAGCCATTACATTTTTCAACATTATATTCCTTGTTGAGATAAAGAATGACAAGACAGTTTTATATTTAGGTTGCATTTAAACCACAGATTGTAGCAGTGCAAGTTCAGCACAGACCTACCCAAAATAGTATGGCTACTAGAAATAATCTAGCTGAGATAGCACAGAAGTCTGCATAAGTTAATTTACCCTGCTTCCCCCATTAATGTCAGTTCAGTTCACTGACATTCAGATTACTATTTTGATTTCAGTGACAACTGAGGGTGTTCAAAGGATCAGACTCCAAGCCCTCAGGAGTTTCTCAATTTTTCTTCTTTTAAGAGTAACCTAAATCTTTTCATAGCCTGTAAAGCAAGCTATTACCCAGGCTGCTTCTCAAGAGGCAAACATAGCTCCTACAGAACTCTATGTTGTCAGTCTACAGGTACGCATATCCCAAGTTACTACTTTAAAAGAAAATTATGGCTATTTAAATATAGAAAATTGAAGCCTCCAGTGAGAAGCACAACACTGAAAACTACCTATTTCCTTCAGCTATGGAAAACTCACAATACTATAGCTACAATGAAGCACAATAGAGCTAAGATGTTATTAACAGCAGTGCGGCCAAAATGCAAGGGTCTTCCAGACAGTATTTTGCCAATTAACTCAGTTCTGCCTAAGTAAGTTTCAAACCAAACAACAACTGTGCACCAGAATGAATGCACACCAGAAATCTATCAAAGACAAACCCCACCCCCAATTACCTGTAGGTGCACACTTCTCACAAGACAACCACTCTCTATCCAATCTCTCAATTCTAATCATACAGGACATTCTGGTTTTCTGCTACTCTGTCCTCTATTAATATAAACCCCAACACCTTATGTCCTCTCTTTTTCTCTTCAAGAAAATGCATGGTGGCAAGGATCAGCGGAAATAGGAGACAATAGGTGTGAGTAGGGTGGCCATCATAGAGGACAGTTGTCCTTATCCTTATAGTGCAGTTGTCCTTTATCCTCTATTGATATGAAACTCATATCTGTCCTCTATTGATATGTCCTCTATTTTTCTCTTGAAGTTTAAATTATTTGTTTTAATAAGCAAAGCCATAAAGAAGTATTTTGGGTTGATTAGAATTCTTTTATTTGCTTACCAGCCAAACTGGGAGAAAAAACCTAATACTCCACATTTGAGAGTGGGCCCTCTTTGGGAACTATTCTCATAATGTTACAGCTGTGGTCCTTGCTTCTTGTTGCATCTTTTAGAGCTTAAAATTACTGACACCTAATTCTAGTACATCTGAATGATTTGTAGTGAAAATTATGACCTTGCTATTTCAGATGAAAATCTAACTGCTGCAAGGGGGAAACAGCTCCATGAACATCAAAGTTTGGAACATGTTTCTGTACAGTCCTTTCAAGCTAGATAATTTAAGTGAGTCTATGACTTCCATCTACTTTGGATACTTACCATAAACCAGAGGTGTCTTAGTAGTGTGCTATTTGCTGTTTTCTAAGAAAACAGGAAATTCTGTTTTGTAAAGGCAGGCCCCCTGAACATTGTGGAGTTTCTGCTAAGAGTTCAAAGCAATAACTATCCACCAGGACATCAGCTGCTGCTCTTCTCACACTCTCTTGGGTGGTACAAATATTTGTGCAGCTTTTAACACATTTAATTTTAAATTCATTCCCACACCAGTTAAGTAACTGCTTTCCTGGAAGTCTATCCAGGCACAGTATGACCTTGTTTTTACACTGCATTGTTCTACACATGTGCATTCACATTATTTATATTACTTCTGAATTCAGCTTCATCTTCAGAGATGTGCCTGTCTTTTGTGTAACAGCACTTGTCAGTCTGCACCAATCTGTTTCTGCCTAGCATATGCTCTTGAAAATAATATTGTAATTTTTTTTTTCCTGGCAGAAACTTTGAACTGAAACATGGAATTGAGTTTGTAGAAGATGGTATAGACAATAGTGGCTTTGGATAGGTCAACAATGTAGACAGCTAATTTAACATGGGACACTGAATTAGCTTGGGGACTGGAACCTTGTCTGCCTTGGGGACTGGAAGCATTCTAGCTGAAGTAGAACTGACCTTCACCATTCCCTGTGTTTTGGCTTGAGTAAGTTAGGCTTTTCTGAGCAGTGCTGCATGGCTAGGCTGCTTCTGTTTTGCTAAGAGAGCTTATATCTCTATACTGTACTGTGTAGCTATACTTTTGGGGCATCCCATATAAAACCACTGACTAACCTATTAGCAAAACTACAGTCAGCCCTGACACAATCACAAAATATAACACCCTTACCTGCCATAGGTAAGCAGGGGGACTGTAGCTGCCAGTTGTTAAAATACACTTGAGAGATTCAAGGAGGAAGACTACCCCACCTTGTACAAAGGAAGGCAACCCCCTCTCCACTCCCACACACAATCTATACTAATCTGGTTATGCGGTAATATTCCTTCCTGACCCCAAATACTCAAATACGGTGATCAGTCTGACTCTGAGTGGTGGAAGAAGACCTTCTAAGAAAATCTGGATTTAAGTCCCAGCAGAAGCACTGGAACACCCCAGTCACAATCCCCATCCCTGACTGCAACCAACATCCAATTCTTCTGAGAATGGCTTTAAAAAAATCCTGAAAAACCCTCCCTCAGCCTCATGTGGCAATCAGCAAAATTCTATTACCTGTTTAAGTTCTGAAAATCCATTAGTGTGCCTACTTTTTAACATATCATCATCTTGCCCTTAATACTGAGTCACAAGAAACACAAAAAGGAGGATCCTCTACCTTTCATATTAGCTTTTTTCAGGGACAAGAGCAGGGTGGAATAGAATTGCCTTTGGGTGCATAACTCCAGTTATATACCTCATTTGTGGAGTAAAACAAAGGACCAGGTTCCTAATGAGCATAGTCTTATTAAGCACACAAAGTTTGTAGAATTGACTGGTCACATGACTTCATTTACATAGTTGTAGTTGCCACAGAAATTATATGTAATCACAACTAGGCTGGGAGGTGATTAATTGGTCTTGATGCATAGGAAATTTAGCAAGTTTTATTTAGATTACCATGCCACAACAGTTAGAACAGGTTCTGAGCAGTCACATAGTAATATTTACTATGACTTAAGTGTAATATGTGAAACTGCAGACTTGCACTAGAGCTGAGTCCAGTGTGATGCCAGGGCTGAGACTGGCAATCAGCTGATTCAGTCCCAGCTCTGGCACTACACCACAGCCAATTGTTGGTCCTGTCCCTGAGATTTGACCAGAGCTGGTTCAAGACTCCAGTGCCATGCTACAGCTGGGACCAACAACCAGCAGTACTGTACTGGCATTATCTTTGTGGAGCAATCAGACATATTACTTACTACGGTCACAATGTACTCTTCTCCGCAAAATAGTAATTTTGCTGCAAAACGATCACGCTAAGCATAATAATAATGATTACATGTAGCACATACTTGAACACATAGACACCTGCATTTTAAGTGCAGTTAACATGTCCTAATGTGCAATATGGTTCCAGTGCTGATGCATCTTTTTAATTTTGTTTTGTTTTTTCTTTTATTTCAGTAATGACCCAGGCTGGCATCACCTGCCAAACTCAGTATAATCACAAATGTACCCATCCACTCAAGTTAATGTCATAGGATCTTATTAGAATAAGCCCAGCTAATCTTGAAAGCATTTTACAGTACTAAGGAACTGTAAATTACCAACAAACTCTTTCTCAACAAGGGAAACATTTTTAAGAGATTAATTTGAGAGACTTAGGGGACTGTATTTATGGCAACATCATTGCAACAGTGTAACCTAGTGGTTGAAGCACTGGGCTGAGGCCTGGGATCTATCTCCAGCTCTCTCCTTGGCCCTGAGTAAGTCATTTCCTTTCTCTTTTCCTCAGTTTCCCTATGAGTAAATGAAAATAATGGTGGTAGCTGCTTTAAGATGTACTGATAAAAACCGCTATCATGGTATCATCATTAAAAACTGACTGATAAGTCCAAATGGGTGTCAATCACGAATCAAGTTTATACTAGGCATATTAACATGGTAGTCAGTGACTGGCCAGAACACAGATCACACCAAGATATTTAGGCACCTAATATTTAGGAACTTAATATAATATTTAGGTACTTAGTATTAAGTTTTTTTCAGTTGAGTTCTGTGCCTAAGTAGGAGTTTGGCATCTTAATCTCTCTGCAGAACCTGGCCAAAAATGTTTTAGCCTTTTTGCCTCTACATTGATCAGCAGTGTCTCAGAACATTTTAAAAGTACTGTCAGGTAATGCTGGGAACCATAGTAGCAGGGACTAGGACTTAATGGGTCTTTTCCATTTCTAATTTATGAGGCTCTTCCATTTTATAAACTACATGATGAGCAGGCAAATCAGAATTCATGTAAAACTATTTCCTCTGGTGGCATTCATCTTGTCAAATGATTAATGCTGATATGGGACTGTTCTAATCTTAACTGGATGTATAATTTCAGCCTTGCTTAAATCTGAAAGTGAAAAATATTAGCATGAATAACTGCATTTTGGTAAGACAAAGGAATGGAATCAAAAGATTAGTCACTGGAGACAAGTCAGACAGGAACTAATACCTTCCTAGTAGTTATGTCCAGCAATGAATGGGGCAGAATACTGTGAATAATTCAGTAGAAAAATGCCTTTGTGACTGGGCAGGGAAAGAAATAAAGATGAATGTAGATGAACAATAATAATAAGATGAACAATAATAATAAAGATGAACAATAATAATAAGAAAAAATTGAAAGTTTCTTTTGACATTATATCATAATCAGGCAAAATAATTTGAGTAGATACACTTAATCTATGATTCCTAACAGAAAACTAATGTGGGGGGTTCTGCTAATCTTTTGATACCCAAAAACCAAAGACTGACCGAAAGAACTCAGAGAAATGCTATGTGACAGTGATGCAAATAAAATGATACAAAAATAATTAAGTATCTATATAGATGATCCCTCCATAGGCTAACTTGGCATTGTGACTCTAAGGAGTCTGGTTAGCTCTTCTAAAGGTGGCCTCTTGTACCCAAAATTGAATCCAGCCATATCCTGGAATAGAACCTCTCACCTAATTCATAAGTAGCAGCAGCAGGGACATTGTATAACTCATTTCAGCTAGAGTAAGATTTAATAGTATGAACTGCCACAACATGAAAGGGAAGTTCATTCGGAAGATGATAGGCCCTTTGCTATATTATTGCAACTATAGCAGGCACTACTGCTGTCTACCTATCTCACCTATACGATATTGCAGGGCTGGGCAAAATCCAGCCTGCGGGCCAGATCCAGTTCGCAGTGGACTCCATTTCCTAGCCTGAAAGCACAAGGCTGGGTTCACCATGGAGACCAGCCCCAGCCATGTGGACAGGGGCTGCTGGGAAATGGAGTCTGACTGCCAGCCGGATTGGCCATTTTGCCCACCCCTGCAATACAGAATCAAAGAAAAGTAGGGCTGGATGAACTTTAGGAGGTCATCTAGTCAATTCCCTTGCACAGGATAGAGTCATCCCTGCCTAAATTGTCCTAGACATGTGTTTGCCTAGGACAATCTTATATAATTATAATACCATAATTATAGTAATATTATTTTACAGTAATTTGAGGAGGAGAGAAAAGTGGATATCCTAAAATTATTTTGAAGTAAGTCAAAAGTAATGGTTAAACCCCAACTCATTGCTCTAACACTTAAGGTAACTTTCCTAGACCTACAGACAGACACACAAATTAGTACCATATAATGTACACATGTTATATGAAGCTAATATCCTGCCAAGTATGAAAATGTCATCTTAAAATAGAAAACGACATTTACCAAGGATATTGATCTAACCTAGCTGGATTCTGTAAAAGACAGAGAAGTGGATAATGTAACTTCAGATGTGAAAACTTATTAGTTTAAACAACTGGTCTGGTTGTATCTAATCCTTGGTCCCTGGAGCAGGAGAACCTCTCAGGTCATTTTGTTTTTAATATCACTAAGCTGCTAACGCAACCCACTTTTCAGAACACAGAGCTGCTGTGAAGTGATTAACTGGATACAGTGCCAGGTCATACTTTTTTGCATACTGGAATTATTTCCTTATATGACTCCCTCAGAGTTATTCTGTTAGGTACATGAACTCCGCACTTCTTATGATTTGGAATGTTTAATAAGGTCTTTATTATGGCCAGCAGTGAGGTAGTGCCAGCTGCTTGGGCATTTGAGGCTTTGTGTGAAAAGTTGCCTCGACACAATATGTAAATGCAACAGAAAGGTTTTGTGCAATTCATTTACATACTTGTTAAATTATAATTTAACTAACAATGTAACATTAATAATTGAGCATCTGGAAATGTTAGTCTAAATCCCCAGGTGATATCAATTTATACAGCAACACTGGAATCAATACAATTATGCTAGTCTATACCAGACGAAGAACTAGGCTCTGGCTAACCACTATATCTTCCACTATATCTATGGGCTAGATCAGGAGTTGGCAGGTTGATCAGGAAGCCACTGAATCTATCCCACAGAGCAGGAGCTTCAGCAACGTTCAGAATGAGGGTACTGCAGCATGCCACGGACCAGCACTTTGCCTACAACATGCTATGGCCAGGTGGTAGAGGAAAATAGCAGCAGAGTCCTAGTGCTAGCCAACTCAACTTGAATCTGAGCTGGGTCATTCAATATTGCTGCCACAAAACATTGATAGTTTGTTGTAAAAGTAATGCATGGTTTGGAGCTCAGACCCTTTACAGGCATTTGGGGCAATGCACAAAGTAGCAGTAAGAGCTACGTACTTAAAAGAATATACAAAGTGCTACCACAAGCAGTCGTTTCTGGCTATCACTTGGTGTACAAAGGTCACCAGCCTACAGCTGTACACTCATTCATTACCTGATGGTTCACTACCAGGGAACACAAAGTTCAGGAATCTTGGCTCCTTTCACATCGCTTCTTTCTACTCATTCAAGAGAAGCCAAAAAACGTCTATCATACCCTTCTGAAAAGTGGGGGAATTACTAACCTGTTTGTATTCTTTTTCACAGTGTCTGTGATCATGCTTTGTTCTATTACTTCCTTTCATTCAATCTTTTTAAGCAGCTTTAAGACTGGGTACTGTTTTAGTTCCAGTCTCTTTTCTTGGTCCACATTTATTATATACTCTAGTACAAAAAAAGTATATGATCATTATGCTATATATATGAAACTAGGATTTTGAAAGAGCATAATATATTAACACTATAATGTGCATTACCATATAATGGTGTTCTTAGTCTACACCTAAAAGCCTAAAATTAAAAAATCAAAAACAGAAACTTGTTTAGAAGCAAATTCAGGAGAAGATAGAGATTGTCATGTGGAGTCAAAAGTAAACTGCTGAGGGGCAAAAAAAAAGATTCATGTAAAATAAAAATAAATATAATGTAAAAAATTAAATGCAATAAAACTATTAAATGCATACCTGTTGAGGTGTATGTATGTTTTTAAAGTGAATGCAAACAAGTTACAAGTTCATATTTAAGGTAAATCCACAAAATAAAAAAAAAACTATTTTGGCTATCTTAAAACAAAACAAAGTAAACTGAAATGTTTACTGTTATCTCTCTAGCCAGTCAGTTGCAATATTGCCAGCATCTAATTTTGATATGTCCCCCTGGATGCCATCATGTTAGGATGAATTTCCCAGTGCATGTCTTTCTCTCTCAGTTTATCCACAGTCATAAAGTAGACTGTCTTCAAGTCCCAATGCTTAAAAACAGGCACTGTATTTCTCCCAGGAGAACGCCTCATGTCCCAAAATTCTACATATGCACAAGCCCATTTTCCCACTTGAAGTACATGTACTCATTGGAGTAATAGCCATTAATTTCAGGGACAAATTGTGCATCTAATGTGTTGGACAGTATTTCTTTTGTCCTAGGTTTTGACTTGGATCAAGCAAACCTGCCTCAAATGTGATATCTGTTTTCAGCTGAAGATTGGTTTGGTTGGTTGGTTTCTTTTTTTGTTACCATACCACACTCCAATGAAAATGTTTTTGTTAGTTGTATACCAAGCCTGGGAGCTAGAAACTGGGTAATCTCTCATCAGGTGGTGTTGATATGAGGAACAAGTTTCTTTATGGCTTTTGCTATTTTGTTCCTTATAACATTGCTGCATCTACATGAAGTATGATTGATATATCAAGGTCCAAAAAGACCTCCTCTTGGTTAAATCCTTGTTCCCTTGTAGGGCCACATTAAAGCTAATGATACCCTAGCATCAAGATAATTGAGCATTTAAATTATTCCTGGAGTTTGTGAGAAGAGGCTGTTTCTGTGATTAAGATCTTTGCTTCTCACACAAGCTATTTTCAGGAGTAATACAAAACCAATTATAAAGATGTATGTAAGGAGGAAGCACTGAAACAACATTTCAATCTCAATCTAGCCAAAGTCTCCTCCCTGTTTAGTTATGCATTCAGTTATGCATGCAGCTGAATGCACTGTCTAGAGCCTGAGAATATTTCCCATAAAGAAATGGCAGGGTAAATGCACCTGACAGGTCCCTGAAAGACATTCACTTTAAGATATAATGGAACCTAATCTTTGATCCCAACAATCATGTGTCCTACAATTTTGGGATCAGGAACTAGATTCCAATAGCACCTTACCTGAATCAGCAAGGTGAAACCAATCAGCTGATTGTCAACTGGGGCCAAGACCCAAACCAGTCCCCAGCCCCAGCCAACAATCAGCTCAGTACACAGGGAGCCCAGCTGCCAAAGCCACATGTACTACTCAGTTGGTACAACAGCCTGCCCATGGACAGGGAAATAGAAAACCATGTGTGCCACCCAGCTGAGCAGCACATGGGATTTATACAGCTCCCAGTGCACGGGAAGCCTGGCATCAGACTATAGCAGCCCAATGCCAGGCTCCCATATACCCAGCTGGGTCACACACAGGGTTTTGACAGGTCCCAGATACACAATCCATCTAAAGCTACAAATAACTCCAAAGTTATTCCCCATTATAGATGTAATACTTTTTTGGCTCATATACTGCATTATCACACTTCAAAATACGTTGCACATGTGGCCATTTACTGTTTAAAGCATAACTTACTAGTCATGTCTTAAATGTAATGTGTGTTGGGAGCCATAGACAAAGTAAGTCAGAGATGCATATGATTTCATGAGTCCAAACTTATTTCATGAAACAGTATCTGATGAAATGAGCCCAGGCTCATGAATGCTTATGTATCTTTGATTAGCTAGTTTATAATGTGCACCTCTACCGTGCCTTCTACCTGACTGCAGATTAACATGGCTAACTATCTCTCTCCATCTCTGACAGAGAGTTAAGCAGAGAACTGACTATCAGGAAATGAAGTATATCTTCCTTTTTATGCCTTGCCTAACTATTGAAAATAATCTTATAAGAGAATACAATAAAACCATCCAAGATTTTTTTCCTCAGGAAATCAACAAAAATACTTAGAAAAGTAGCTTAGGACCTCAGGCTATGATCCCTCTCTTCTTAGGGCAAATTTCTGCTCTCTGAGCTGTAGTGGGAATCTTCTATCTTCAGTGTGCAATTTTATTACATGTTATACAGCTATTTCATGTGCAAAACTCTCCGTGTTGTCACTGGAACTTCTTTCCTCAGAGCAGTTGTAGAATATCTAACATATATATACTGCAGATCAAAAAGGAGCACTTTAACCTTAGTTTCCTAGACTCAGGAAAACAAGAAAAATATTCTGTGCTTTCCAATTAAACAAGGGGTGTCCAACCTTTTTGAATATGGGGCCGGATCATGAACTTTTATCACCCAGTGGGCCAGCGAGCTACATTCCAAGACCTCACAGGAAGGGTATCACATCAGGAAGTGATGTTACATGACCTTTGACACTAATGAAGTTGCAAAAAATGACAATGAAATGGGACTAACCAGTTCAAAACTCTCCCTCTATAGCATCCACCTCTACCACCTGCTACTGGGTTCCTGGCAGGTATAGACACAAGTTTATAGGCACATTGTTTCAGAATGAGTCTCTGTGCCATAGCCTACATCAGGTCTCAGATCTAGGGAGCCTGACCCCTCCCCAGCCATAGGCTTCTCATGTTACACTAATCTGCTGGCCAGTGCAGACCCAGCCGGGCTCTTCCCACCCCCAGCAGCACATGGGAAGCCAGCTTCAGCTGCATGCCACTTTTCCTGGCTGGTGCTGACCTGGCTGGGTCTGTCCTATTTGGAGCAGCATGCAGCTGAAGATTACTTCCCACGAGCTACTGGTGATGGGAGGAGCCTGGCTGGGTCTGCACTGGCCAGAAGTGGTGGCCGAGCTGTGTGCTGCTTGGGATGGGACAAGCCTGGCCGGAGCAGCAGGGGCTCAGCTGCATTTTCCCCCTGCCTGTGTTGGTGAGTCCCGAGTGGCACACGGCTCCACTGCCACTTCTGCTGGCTGATGCCAACCCAGCTGGGCTCCTCCCATCCCTAACAGCATGTGGGAATCTGGATTCAGCTGTGTGCTGCTTCAGGTGGGACAGATCCACCCAGGTTGGCACCAGCCAGCATAAGCTGCT
Source organism: Caiman crocodilus (assembly GCA_030014935.1). Lineage (NCBI taxonomy): Eukaryota > Metazoa > Chordata > Crocodylia > Alligatoridae > Caiman > Caiman crocodilus. The sequence continues at coordinate 100,364,889 of JAGPOW010003642.1, read as the reverse complement.
TGGCACTGGAGCAGGTAAGGGGAAAGTGCAGCTGAGCCCCCTGCCGCTCTGGCTGGGCTCACCCTGTCCCGAGCAGCACATGGCTACTCCTCTTCCCACAAGCACCATGTTGGCAATATCAAGTTGGCAGTATCAGCCATGAGAAAGCTGCTGAGGGGCTGGGGGAGGGACAAGGGGTGGGACCAAAAGTGAACTGTATTTACCTTCGTTTCCCATCATAGCACCGCGGGTCACACAAAACGGCTTGGCAGGCTGCATGGTGGCCCATGGGCCATATGTTGGACAAGCCTGAACTAAACCATCCTTTCCCTTTCAGAAACTTAAACAAATACGCTGAAAATCAGTTATTTACTTCCACAACTTTTCCCTGAGGACCAAGTTCACCCCTGAACTCTTTTTCCTCAGGACCTGTAAAATAAGCTTAGGAGCTAGGGGAAAACATTACACATCAAGTGATTTAAGTGATCAGAAACTGGTTTAAACCTGTAACAGAACAAATATTCAATGCACATTAACCAGTTTGAAAATGGCCGAAACTGGTTTGAGATAAACCTTATTGAATGTAGTATCAAACTCAACTGATTTGGCTCAAACCAATTTATTCAATGTCTCTCCCAGATCCCTTCCTGGTTTAAGAAAAACAAGACAGACACCCCCAGCATTCCAGCATGCTCTCTGGGCTGGGCAGGGCTCTCTGCCCCACAGCAGGGATTGCCCCCTCCCCTCTGCTCCCTGGCTGCAGCTCTAGCAGAGACTGTGGGCTGCTTCCCCCCTTCCCCTCCCCAATGTTTTGCTCTGGAGGTGTCTGTATATTAGCTAGCAGACCACATCCTGGCTATGGTCCATGCTGAATCAACAGGCAGAATCAACAGGTAGCTGGTAATGTTCCTCTGTTATTTTTTTAATGGGGTGATAAACATTGAGTTAGGGGTGATAAACACTGTAATCAACTCCCTGCTGGCCTAATCACAGTGTCTTGCTGGGGCCTGGCCATGCCTCTCCTCAGTTCAGTGCCATGGAAGGAAGGGAGGGCTGCTCTAGCACCCCCCGGCTTCTAGCCTGAGCTACTGCAGGCATGTGCCTGCATTTCTGGGATATTTGTCTGGTTACAAAACTGATTTGGCCTATCCAGGTTAGACTTACTTGAAAAGACTGAATTAATTCAGGCTCAGGCTTTTTGAATCTCTGTCCCTAGCCAAGAAGACTATGTATAAATGTTTTGCACTGAAGAATGCCTCACTTTTCAGAATGACTTCAGTTCAATCTGAATTTCCCCATTGGCCTGATGACATATTCACCCAAAAGGAAGAGATTATTAAGGTTACAATGAAAAATAAGCCCCCTGGGCTAGAAACAAGAATCTTCAGAACACAAAATGCTGGTGCTTGCTGAACTCCTGTGAATATTGTAAGTTCATAGCTGGAGACAATTCACCAAGCCCTTTTACCTCTCTTCTAAATAGAATGAAGGAGTCTGAAGCAGGCATATTTATAAGGGCAACTCAAGCCACTGAGAATTCATATTTTTGTTTACACAATCAACATGATAATAAAGCTCACCAACAGCAAAATGTTTGTGTGTTTAAGTTCTATTATCAGCTTGCTGGGCTTGCTGCTTAGGCTGTTTTACATATCAAAGAAAAGGAAGATAGATTTATTGCTTTTTGAGGCAATATTAGGTCCAATTCTTAGCATTTTCAATATTTTACATTTAGCTGTTTTCCTAGTTCAGGGGTTTATAATTTCTTGACTTACTGCAAAATCAGATTTCAAAGTAAAGACATTTTTCTGATGATCTTACATTACCCAAAACAAGTGCGCTGTAATCTATGGTGTATGTATAACTGTATGATAAAGATGGCACAACTTGACTAACATAGCTAATGATTACATTTAATTTTTCAAGTCCTTTCCATTATTAATTCATTTGGTATTCATTGTTTTAACACTGACCATAATGATGTCCATTATATATTATAATAGATGTCATATATCCTTCTGTCAGATTTCCATTGTAATTCAGCAAGGACTGTAGCATTCATTACGATGGATCCTTTCAGTAATAATGTGGATTTTTATGTATTTCCAATAAAATGTCCATGGTCTTTCAGCATAAATTAATATTAATTTATTGTAAAGTGGTATTCACTGCTTCCTCATGAAAAGTAAAATGCTATTTTGCAGTAATAGCTGAATTCCAAAGGTTCTTCAGGAAAGGCCAAAGAGATGCAGGTAAATTGTTATGTTTCACAACTGCTGGATGAAAGTCCATAGTAATTATGTATCTGGTAGCTTTCTTATTTACTAAAACTAAGGTAAAATGAAAACTGCTTTCTTAGAGCTCAGGGCCATGATGCAGGAATAAGGGAAGATGATTGTTTTTAATATTTTTTTGTTTGTCTACTCTGATATCTGTTTGTAATCTCAACGTATAAAGACTGATTTCTTATGATTTTGCTTGTTTTTCTAATAAACTTTTTTTGCTGTTCTACATAACTTGCTTATTGTCAGTGGTAGGTATGATATGAGAACATCTGACCTTGTAGATAGGCCTCTTCTTTGGGAACAGGGGTGGGGGAATCTAATTTCAGGACAAGTGCATTATTTTTCTACCTGGGAAAATCCCTTCTGCTAGGAACTAATGATGTGTGAAGCTGAGTGACTACGGATATGTGAAGCCGAGATGCCATAGATTGAGAAATCAGTGTTTGGTTCATCTCAGTCTGTTCTCAGTGGTCAAGCAGCAGATGAGAGAGGGGTTTGGAGAGCTGGAAGACACCTCTGATACTGTAAGAATACCCTGGGAGCATCTCTCAAAGATGCATCTAACAGAATCTGGGGTCCAAGTGCATCATACAGCTTCTCTCAATCCCTTACAGCCTTCCAGTGTCATCTTTCATTTTACAGACTATTTCTAGAAATCTTGCTACAGTAATTCTCTCCTCATGGTCTGAGCAAAAAGTTCAGAGCTCTAAGGCTCTGAAAGTCCTGAGATGACAGCCAGATTCTATCTTCTATTACAACCCTGAAACCCAACTAAAAATCAGTGGAGAAGAAAGCTTGTGATGTGCTACATGAGAAACTATAGGAAGAACTTACTGCCTATCAACTCTCCATTTCAAGACTTTATTGTGATTTATTACAATCAACAAACTACTACTTTGGCCACCAATGTCTTTTTCTTCCCTATAGAACAAAGCCCTATTACATATTTTGCATCCCTTCTACATTCAAAACTACTACTGATTTTAACAACAATTTCAAAGAAAATTTTACTTATATTTTAAAACTCCCAGACTTTTCAGGGCAAAGAGTGGATTTTTAGAAAAAACAGGATTGCCTTGTGGTAGTGACTCTGGTACATCTATAGAATAGTTCTGTGCTGAATAAAATTGACTAGCCACCCAAAAACATGAAGAGCAAAAGACATATTGAAAAATATGCTATAGTCTAATATAGATAAGTAGGGGGAAAGGATCAAAAGCACTCACATGTTAAGAACAGGCAGCAGCAGACAAAAGGACAAGGTTAAGACAATATAAGGTATATTGTTAGCAGAGGGCATCGTGGAATCGTATTATTTCCTGAAAACAATAGAGAAACAATTCACAGCACTGCAAAGTGGACAGAGAGGAAATCGTGGCAGGGAGAGGGGGAGGCCTTAAAACTAAGTTTTAAGCATTTAAAACTGGCAGAAATACTGACTTTGGCTGTGATCCAAACTTGCAGTACTGTAGAATGAAAGGTATACAGTAACAGTTGGCCAAATTTTTTTCTAATAAAAATATTTTTCAGAAGAGCCTTGTTTCAGAAAAGGTAATATGCTTTGAGGGAAAAACCTGTGGATACCATCATGATGTTCTGCTTTTCAACAACAACAAAAAAATCAAATTTTAAAAACTTGGCACAGGTTGGAAATTTCACAACTAATATTTTGTAATGTATGTTTCATAACGTATGATTGATAACTATATTGTCACTTGTCGGTGTGTGGTGTTCCATGTTTGGATAAAGTTATACATAAACACTGAGACAGTCTGTGAACAGCTCAGCTGAAGTGCATATCACAGAGGATGAACTGCTATTCTGTTTGGGATGAAGCTGAGGGTGTAAGACAGTGGTCACCAACCAGCTAATCAATTGGATCAGTCGGTGGCTTCCAGACCTCTTGAAGTCAATCCTGGGATCTGGGGGCTGCGTGCATGCATGTGTGTGTATGTGCATTGTGCCCCCCCCACCCCAGGACAGCAAGTCAGTCAGTGGGGGAGAGAAGGGGCGGAGGCCCTGGGGGCAAGTACAGTGGGGCTTGGGGCAAAAAGCCCAGCCTGCAGCGGCAGCTGCCTTTGCCATACACAGACTGGGGGGCACATGCCCCCACCGCAAATGTGGGACAGCACCAGTGGCTGCAGCAGCTCTGAGGTAAGGAATGGGGCTAGGGCAGGGGCAGGCCCTGCACAGCCAGGGTGGGCAGGAGACAAAGCCACAAGCAGCTCCTCCAGCGGGCATGGCGGGGGTGGGGTGGAACGCAGCCTGGGAGGGCATGGGGCGGCATGTGCCCTTGGCTCTGCACAATGGGGTGGGCCAGGCTGAGGCTAGGGCTGGAGCAGTGCCAGGCTCTTCCCATCCAGGCTGCACTCAGGCCAGGTGGCTGCAGTGGTGGCGCTGGGAGCGGAGCCACAAGGGGAGCCATAGCGCCCCCCCCCCAACCCCTGCTCCCAGCACCACCACTGAGAACAGCATGAGCCAGATCCAATGAGAACAGCCTAGTGCTGCCCCAGCTCCAGCCCACAGCCTGACCCACCCCATGGGCAGATCCAGGGATGCATGCCCCCCCGTGGGCTCCTGGTCCCTCCCACTCCCCACACCCCATAGACAAAGCCACTCACAGCTCCATCCCCTGTCCCACCCCAGCTGTGCAGGGCTTTCCCACTCATCACCACCATTGGGGGTGTAGATCAAGGCCCCAGAGGTGAGGCAAGGAGTAGACCTAGTGCTGGGGCCTCAATGTGCTCTGACCCCTTACCCACAGCCTTTTTCTCTCCCGTGTCTCCTCCCCACAGACTTACCTGCTGGGTGGGGGATGCGGGCTGGGGAGTTGATCTTTGGTTCCTTTCATTTCCTTACTGGTATAAGGTAGGTCAGGAGACCAGGTATGACTAACCATGCACAACGGAACTTTCCAAATGGCTGCTGAGACATCTGTTCCTAGTCTTTATGGCTAGGGACAGACATTACACATAAACCAGTTTAAGTGATCAGAAACTTATTTAAACCTGTAACAGAACAGCTATCCAGTGCACATAAACCAGTTTGAAAGTGTCTGAAACTGGTTTGAGATAAACCAGAGGTCAGAGGGGTGGGTCAGGGAGCAGGGCAGCGGCCATGGGGGGTGGGGCGAGGCAGGGGTGGTAGATCCTGGGGTTCCCTTTACGTACAAAAAGTGACCATAAAAAGGTTGGAGACTGCACTAGACCTTTAGCTGTTCTTTTTCATTACCCTGGGTTCTGAAAGGTGTTGAATCTTCATAGATCTCATCTAGTCAGGTTCCCTGAAAGAATGATGGGCTCTAATTGTTGGGTAGACAAATACCTATTTTTCAGCTGACGTTTCTTCCTTTAAATTCTTCTTCTCTTCCAATGCTCTAGTCACCCAACCTGGGATGTACAGCAAGTCTGACAGACATTAACTTCAGATGGGCCCCAAATGAAGTGCAAGAATTTTGAATTTGGTTCGACAAACTAAACTGTTTCAGTTCAGGTTAACCAAAACAGAAAGAAGATATTCTGTTTCAATTTGTCCAAATAAAAATGGACAACCATGGAAACATTTCCCTGAGCGATTTTCAACTAGGTCTAATACATAAGTAGAGAAGACTTTCCCAACAGATAATAATTACAGTTTTGTTCTTCTTATAGTTGGAACCCTGTGAATTTAAAAACAAAACCTATTTTGTCTAGTTTTATTCTTTTTGTGCCTTTCCTATTGTGCAATTTAATTTTTCCTTAGACTGACATAATAAAGAGGGAAAGATTTAAATACACACACACATGCATCTGATACAGAAAAACAACACTACACAGAATGGGACTGTGTGTGTCTGCCTCAGCTGCATATATAGTGCACACGTATATAAGCATATATGACATCAGTTTTAGAATGAGAATCAATTAAATGGATTGCACATCACATCACAAAGGACCACAAGAAGCAAAGCAATATAAACTTTCTTTCCAGAGAGGACTTCCAAACCCAACAGACTAAACAAAATTAAATCAAACATTAAATACACAGCTGACCAAACATCAGATCTATTTATTTGATTAGCTTTAAAGGCATCTGCTTTCCCAAATCTACTGAATATGTTAAATAATGTAGTTTCAGTCAGATAGTTTTATTAATTTACGTTGTGTAGGCAGTTAGGAAATGTTGTTTCCATAGCTACTGACAATATAATATTAATCCATTCTTCATATTCTAATTTTACTATTCAACAATCATGGTGAACATTAAAATGCCTACAGTTATGTATAACTTTATATTAAAACTATGTAATAGATTATACTTAATAAGACTTACTTAAATAAAAAAAGTGATCATATGACTCTGGAGGAAATAAAGTCACATGATCAGTATAGCATCAGGCAGTGGCTTTGAATATGGGATCTTGGCTTGCCCAGCATGGCAGCGCACCCCAGTCTGCCACCTCCCCAATGGAACACTGGGGCCAACACAGGTGGCCAGAACCCTCAATCTGGGCCACCCACTCCCTGCCACTGGAGTAGCCAGCCCAAGGTCAGATGATCTCTTACCCTTCCTATGTAAGTCCCTGATCTGGAAGGGAAAATGTCTGGGTAACAAGGCAAACTTTGTATTTAGGTTGCTGCACCCTTGGATTATGTTGCTGCTGCCTCTTCTAGGGACACCTGACTTAGGTAGCCTCCTGACCTTGCATCCTGCCTGACCATCTGGATACCCGACCTCCTGGATACCTGACCTGGCTAGCCTCCTGACCTCATGCTCTGCCTGAACCTTTGGATCTCTAACTTGGTTCCTTGGACAAACTTCTTGGCTTTTGACTTCCTGACTTCTCCTGACCCTGAAGCGACCCCCAGACCTGGATGCCCATGGTCTAACGTGACATATAGAGGAGACAAAGTTGGTGTAAAAGCTGAGAACCAGTGATTATCAATCACGGTACCACAGTACCCTGGGTTTTCTTGTGATCCTTTCAAAGTTGTCACAGCATGCCATGCAATGTTAGCATTGTTAGGCATTCACCCATGCTTCACAAGATAAACCTAGGGATTTCGAATAGAAATCCAGAGTTAAAAACATTGTGACCTGTTATGGTCCCCTTGAGTTCTTTGCAACAAAAGAATTACTCTCTTAGTATTCTATAGGTAAACAATGAATGAAAACTAAGAGCTGGCACTTTCTAGTGGCAGTGCCTTGAGTCTAATAAGGAATACCCTGAATCTGAAAAAGCTAAGAAACACCGCTGCAGACAGCACTCTCCACATGGATGAATACTATTATGCTGCTATTATGCTTGTGTACATTTGGATTTCACTGAAAAAATCTGGATGTAATTAGAGGAGTCCTGGCTCATTAATTGCACAATAACATGTGCATTGGAGTGAGGCAGGGCTCCTCAGAGATATTCTGTATGACATCTTCTGATATGAATGATCCTATCTGAAAAAAAACACATGATCACGTTTGGTTGTCAAGTAGACACAATATATTGACACTAAGTTCCACTACATATATATTTTGGGCAGACGGCTGAAAGTGTGTGTGTCTGGCACCACCCACCTTTAGTGCAGACAGTCAAAAAGCCTGAGGTGAATCAATTCAATCTTTGAAGGTTTCTCTAAGTTGCATAGATAGAACTGATAACGAATTGACATTCACGTGGGAATCCAGAAAGGCAGCCAGATGCCTGCAGTGGCCCAGGCCAGAAGCCAGGGGACACTAGAGCATGCCTCCCAACCTGCCAGCCACTGCCAAGGGTACCCAACTGCAGCCAAGCAGGGCCCATCTCTGATCAGCTGTCCAGAACAAGCGCCCTACACCCCTGCTGTCCCAGTGCAGTGGGGGAACAGTCCCTCCAGGCAAGGGCCTATCTAGTGCTGGGCATCAGCCAACACTGGGGGAACTCCACACCACAGTCTGAGCTCCCCGAGCCTGGGCACCGTCTCCCAAGCTCTGCTGATGGTGCAGAGGGATTTCCCCCCTCCCACCTCTCAACATGGTCTGGCACTGGCTTAGCTCTTTCCCTACAGGTGTGTATTTGGGGGAGGGGGCAGCAGTTCTTCCAGGCTGAGGCCTAGCCAAGACTAGGCATCAGCCCATATGTGGGGAACCCCATGCCTTAGTGGGAGCTCCCCCACCCCAGGCAGGGTCCCCCCAAGCCCTACTACTGGTGCAGAGGGGGAATTCATAACACCCCTCTCTCTGCACCCATGGGGATAGGGCTTAGCTGTCCCCAGATTGTGCAGAGGGGTAAGAGGAGGGAATTCTCCATCAGCATCAGTGGCAGGGTTTGGAGAACCCTGCCCAAGGTGGGAGAACCCTCACTGAGGCATAGGGATGCAGACTGGCCCCAGGCTGCAGGGACTGTTCCTTCCCACCTGCAGGTCAGGTTTTTGGTAGCAGAGGCACTTGAACTAAAACTCGAACTAAAGCTGATACCTGAATACTTGAACTAAAGCTGATATGTGAGATGCTGCTGGAGCACAGTAATTGCCTTGATTAATCAAGTCTGCTCGACAAACTAGGATTCCAGCGCATTGGAGCAGCCTCCACACTTGTGTATGAGCACAACTTCTTTACAACTACAACAGATATTTTAGAAAAGGTGACCCAATGTTACAATGTCTCCACCTCCTTAACTTCTAAAGTGGATTGACTCTGGCACAGTAATATGATGGAGTTAAATTGGACCAAACAAATAAAACAAACTTTCACTCAGAAACCATATATTCTTCCATATAGCAATGTCTAATGTCCCTGACACTGCAGATTGAAAAGGCATGTAGATACCAATCAGGAATTCATCCAGCCATCTCAACTGATGAGGGTGGTATTCTTCTCAGACTGAGAGAAATGGTGTATCACTACAGTGAAAACAGAAAATGCTCAAGCAGGTCTATTAAAAGAAAAAAACTAACAAAAAATAACTGTAAATATATTCAGTTGAGTAAAACAATCATCTGTGTCTATTCATGCATGCTATCTGCTCTCGTTGCTGTCACTCCTGTCGATCTGAAGTTGAGAGGTAATGGCCCCATGATTCAGGGAAACTGCTGAAGTGTATACTCAGGCTTCAGTTTGAGAGATGGGTTCATTTATCATCATAATAAGCTATTACCATTGATAGGTCACAACTCATTGAAGAGACAGTCAGTCTAATTGGCTCAATTCAGTTAGCTTTAGATGTGCCTCAAGGAGATGAGCAGTGCTTTGCAGGTAATATTCAATCACCCAACAAACTGCTTGTTTAATAATTCATCACATTTCAAATTGGGGTGCTATCACGTGACTCCCACTTCAATCTGCCAAATGTCTGGTCTTAACTGGTTGGTCTCTTGGGTCCATGGCGGCGAACAGATCTTTTTAAAAAGTTAGTGTAACCCCCTCCTTCAACAGAGTTATTGCATACTTGAAATCCCCATTGAGCTATCCTTTCTAAATACATTTACTGTCATTAACTGGATTCTCTCTGGAAAACAAAATCCTTGCTCCCCCCTACCCTCCTGCTGGAGATCAAAATATGCTGGTGAAAGCTAATGGGAGCCTAAGGGAACTAAATTCAGTTTGCATTATAGGAATTAATCATGCAATATGGACGCTTTCAGAAATCTTTAGCAGTCAGGTAATGAGAGGATAAAGGAGACAAGGGACAGAGGAAATTTATAGGACACTTAATAGTCTATCTGATGTTAGATGATCAAATTAGAAGATGAGTCATTTGTGATTATTAAAAACTTTTTTTTGCTTTTACTTGTGAAACTAAAGAAGAAAACAATTTAAAAATAAACTACCACTTTGATTCCTTTTGGTCTGAGGTTATTGTCTCCTGTTGGCACTGATTATCATTTATAGTTTCTCAACATTTGACATAGTACATTTGATATTAGTCCAGGAATCTCTACTTTTCAGGCAATCAGTACATTTTATTTTTCAATGCAGGGTTCTCAGAGGCCTATACATTTTTTCTTCTAAGATTTATAAAGAGAGTTATGTAAATAATGAGGTAACTCTTAGGGGAAAATTGGATTATCTTTTCTAGAACCAGGCTAACATTTTAAAAAATGACTAATGATTTTTGATACCTTGTTTTTATATGACCTACTTCACATACCTTAAAGGGGCTTGATGTTCAGAAAGCCCTGAATACCCAACCACTGAAAATCAAGCCATTTAAAATGATCCCCTGATAGGCACACAACAGTTGTGGATCTTGAAGTTACCAGTCACTTCTGAAAACCAGAGGGTCATATCTCAGATGGCTTAAATAGCTGAACTGAAGTAATTTTTCTAGTCAATTTACACCAGCTGGGTATCTAGCTCAGTGTCTTTAATGAGAACCGAACACCACGCTGATTAAAGTTAATAAAAGGAGAAAGGTGATCATTCTTATTTTGGCTTTGTTTGACTTAATAATTCAAGTGAAATGACATTAGCAAAGTAAGTTGGTCAGATATATGAAACAATTAAAACTTCACATGCTGCTTCAGACACCACAAACTAAGGCAAAGGTATTCAACCTCTGGCCCATGACACTGTGTCATCCAGCCAGCAGAATTCCTCATGGGTCCACAAATTTGGTGGCGGGGGAGTGGTGGTCCCACAACACTGCTGCCAAATTGCTAGATCCATGGGGAACTCCAGAACCTATGCACGGGTGTCTGGACCCAATCCCAGCACACAGGGAGAAGGAAGGGGTGGCACTGAGACACAGGGGCCAGTCTGGCCCCAAGTCATTCATCTGGCCCACAGGAAAAAGTTGAGCACTACTGTACTAGAAAATAAATGTATGCCCCATGTATAAATCCAAAGGCTTTTTAATGAGCCTCTTAATAGCTTTTTAGATAGGTTTTTCCGTATGCAAGATGGTTGGGTCTAGGCACCCACATTTCATCATCTTGGCCTTAACATCTCCTTGACAATTAGTCCATGTAAAATGTAAATACTATTCACCTGCCTCATGTCTGTGTTGGGAGATTTAATGTGCATGAAATATATTTTGAGATTAACATGTGGAAGGTCCTAGAAAAATGCAAGTCTTCTGACCCTCCCAACATAGACTGACTATATTGTATATATTGTAACTGATTCAAGGAACTTCCATATCCTTTGGCTTGTGCTTTATCTTTGTTTTGAGTTTCTTTCCCTGTGATCCTTTCAAACAATCCTTCAACAGCCTCCTTCATTTTTATTTCTTGTAATTAAGTAACCTGAGAGGCTTATGAGAGGCAGTTCAACATACTGCAGTCCCAGGCACACATGTAAATGCTGCTCCTGGAAGAAATAAACTTCAGCACAAACTAAGCTAGAGTTTATTCAGCCATGCACATCGCATGCACCCCATGGCATCCAGATGAGCATGGCCATGTGGCATGTGGTGCTGTAGACCCATCTTCAGCGCCGCACACCACACATTCAGGTGTTCCCTGTGCTGCAAGGTAGCAGCATGGTGGGGAGGGGGATTGACTCTAGGAGATCCTAGGGTCAAAAAAATCTGTGCAAAATAAAACAGGTGGGTCAGTGTGTACCACCCAAAATGGGAGCCTGGATGGATGGAGCCACACTTTGACTCCAATCAGGCTACAAGCAGCAGGATCACCATGGTTGCAGCTCCTCAAGGCCCCCAGGAAAGGCTGCTGGGGCCAGTACAGTTGGTGGCCCCAGCCTCCCCCAGCCCACCACATGCCAGAGTGTGTGTGGCACAAGCATTTCTTGGGACAAGTAGCAGCAGCACAAGATGTGCCACTGCTACTTGTCCCCAGGGAAATGAACATCCATGTTCATGTGCACATGGCTAGTGAGTCCAAGTGATTTGGGTTTAAGTGTGGGGACAAGAAGCCTTGTTGACTCCAAGAAACCACCACTCTCCTATGATTCAGATCTTCAAATTATTTTGTCCCACACTGCCATTCCCATTAAGATTCTCTTTTGTTCAATATCTAGCTTTGACTATAGACTCAAATAATTTTTAAAAGCTATACTGAAACAACTGCTAATAAAATAAACAATAGATTCAGTCTGTGTTGTAGACAGCTTATCACTGTTGAATGAATAAAGCTGGTTACCAGGGTGATTTAATCTCAGTCAAAGCAATTTAGATCATGATTTAAAGTAAAAGTAAAAAGATTTGATTTTTATCAACAACTAGATTTTGCTTAAAAATACTTTCCTTTAGAAAGAATATAGTTTCCTTGTCTTATATACAGGCCAATATACATTGATCCAGATTTTTTGCTGCATCTAACTTGTAGTGGGTACACCACAGGGGCCTTAGTTATCTGCCATACTCTGGGTCTGGTCACACATTAGAACAATCAAAGGACTTGCACAAGCTAGCAACAAAAATCTTTCAGGAACAGTCCAACAGATAGGGATTTCTGGTTACACTTTCTCTCTACCCCCATTCACTGCTGCCTGCATATTGTGGCCAATTTCTGCCCTTATGCACAAATGCCTATGCTTTATCTGGCCTCTTACTGTATGTACTGGAATGCCAAGAATAGACAGCTACACATAAAAATCCTAGAAGGGTCTGCATGAAAATATTTTTTGAACATCTGTGCAACCCACTTAGTGGTGTTTCAGTGTGGTGTCTGTTGTGGATGGTGTTTGGGGACTGAATCTGAGAACTGACTTTTCCTTACAGTTTGAGTCCTTTCTCCCCTCTTAGCCACTGTGGCATAGAGAACTTATCTGTGCTGTGTCAAAACTTGTGAGTGAAATCCATTTCAATGCAAAGGACTGGTACCAGGTACCACTTACTTGACTAAAGCAGGATGTAAGAGGTGCATAAGTCCTGTACTAGTCTCCATAGGAGCTGAATTTCACTTGCTGAGCACATCAGATACTTTCCTTAGCACTACCTGCCATACAGAAAAGCATACCTCTCCACCTACTGCAACCAAATTTCCAGACCAGACCATTACAGGAAAATTCCAGGGAAGTTCCCTCCATGACTTAGACTCTTCCTGTATTATTATTTATCTTGGCACAAGAAACAACAGCCACATTTAGGGAATGCAGCATAGCAACAGTGCACCCACAGCCCTCCATGGATGTGTTCTGCCTGAGGACAGAGACTAGCAGAATAGCATGAAATAATAATAATATACAGTGCTTTTTATCCATAGATCTCAAAGCATTTTACAAAACAAACTAATTAATCATCATTCCCAATTTGCAGATGGTGAAACTGAGGTACATATATATATATATATATATATATATATATATATATATATAAACTTTCTCTCTCAGGAGGAGTGCACTGGTGGGGAGGGGGAATGGACAGTACAAAATAGCAGTCAGTGCTACCTCCTGTAAAATCTTTGTTTTCCCCAAGCATTAGCCTTTTCATCCAGTCTTTTTCCACAACTAGAGAGTTCAGTAGACCAATAAGGACTTCTGTATCAACTTGGATGTTCTGTGCTCACATGAGGAGGACAAGCCAAATGGTGTTTCAAAGTATGGTTTGCAATTAGCAAGCAATATGCTACATAAAATAAAAGCTTCCCCATGAAGCTAAGATAGGAAGCCAGGAAATGAAAACATCCCATTTCAAACAAAAATTAAGATCAATCTCTTGTTTTTTCTGCTTTTATATCCTTCACAGTTATTTGTCTTGCAGAAACCTTCTATAATTTACATTTCTGTTTTCTGCCTCCCCACACACAGGTGTCTTGAAATATGGAGTAGATGGATTTATGCATTTTGTTCTGAAGGCAATGAAATCTGCTCCTATCTAAGAAAACCCAGTTGGCCCTGTGAATTAAAGGATTGGTTGGTGTGCCTCAAGATATTAACCTGGAATTATTGAGTGGCGGATAGTGCTAGGCTATTCCACTCTTCAGGCTATAGAAATGGTCTGTTTAATTTTATTTGTACTGTCTATAAAACACACAGCTTTACTGCATGCTACAGTGTTATTAATCTTACTATGAGAACTACTCAAGAAGCAGGATTTGTTTGGTAATACCTTTTATTGGACCAACTATTTATATATTACCAAACAAATCCTGCTTCTCACATATTCCCTGTGCCAACACTGCTACTGCTCTGTTATACTATTATGAGAACAACTGCATGATGTTTATGCTAATTCAGTCTACTAAGCTACCATGGACAGGGCTATTCAATGTTTAAAAATTATAATAATTTAGTTCTTAAAGAAGTCTGAGTAATTTTAAATTTAAATTTAAGCATATACAGTTTTAAATTAAATTAAAAAAAATATTACCCATTTTAAGAGCAACTGTTTGATAATCCCACTGTGCTGGACATCCAAGGTGCATCTACATGTGTGATTAATGTGCCTGAAATTTCTTCATAGAAAAATCAGGCTCATTAAAGTGCTCTGGCACGCATGTCTACATATGCATCCCCCCCCTTGTAAGCAAACTGCATCTGACAGGAATAGCCCAGTGCAGGCCTGCTCCTGCCCTGCTTTGCATCCCTGAAGCAGCCAGTCTCCTTTGGGTGCCAGCCCCAGGGCTGGTAGGGGGCACTGGGGTTGGTCCCAATCCCCATGTGGCTAGTAAGCAGCCTCCCTACTGAGCAGGGACAACTCTACCAGCCACATGGAATCAGGTTGGGACTCAATCTTTACATGGCTGGGAGACAGCAGTCCGGGCTGCCTAAACAGCTCTTCCATCCACATGGGGATCAGGATGGGTCCTGATCTCCATGTAGTGGGGAAACAGTTATCCCTGTAGCCAGCATAGCTCCCCTCTGCATTGGGGCTTATCCAGGCAGCAGCAGGACTCTGCTGCCTGGCCTGCCCGGAAACAAATTGCTCCCAGTCAGAATCTACATGTGCATTACTGTGCAGTAATTAATACACCATTAATCTAGCACTTTTTTTTCATGGTACTAGCTGTGCATTAGCTTAATTGACTATGCAGTAAGTCCCACACACATGTAGATGGTGACACTTTACTACACTTTAGATTTGTCTAATGTGCAGTAGTGCAATAAAGTGTCTCATGTAGACATGCCCCCATTAAATTATATATCCTCTCTGATTTCAGAGCTTACATGTAATCTAACAGTCTTGACCAATCCAAAATAAGCAAACAAACCTAAAATTTTGTTGTGTGTGTATATATATCTTAGGACAATTAGACTGGTTTCTCATTCAGCAAACTTTGCTCAGCCTATTACAATACAGAGTAGGGTGGTCAGTGTCACTTGTTAATACTTAAGGCTTTCTCACAAAGTACCAGCAGCTCTCAAAAATAACACAGTTATCAAAAATCAACTTCCAACAAGACTGTCTCTCATCTCATTAAGGTGAATCCTTGAAGATGTTAAATGGAGATTGATCTCCCTTTTTAGGTGTGCAGTAAAAACAAGTCAAAAGGTTTTCATATTTCAGTATCAAACTTCAGCTATCATGTTTCATGATTTAGAAAGAGTCTTCAACCTTTTCTGTTCAATGTTAAACTGTAGGAATACCAGATGGAGCTAGGAGGGTCTAAAGGAATTAATAATTCAGAACAATTGATTTTAGCATTTCTTTTGCAGTTGATTATTGTATTATTTACGCTGCCTGATGCTTCTTTTTTTTCTTTTTGGTCTTTTGTGGGTGTGCAAGTTGTAGTTAGTAATTTGTTTTGCATTATTCCGCCTCTTGCACTAGAATAGCAGTAAGAATGAAAACAAATGACAGGAAATAAACATAGAGAACACAAAGTCCTAACCCATGATTATGTTACAATTCAATTTTTGATCATACATGGTGTGCTAGTCAATTTCAATAGGTAAAATTTCATAAAGCAAGTAGCTCACTCATGCAGACATAAACCCCCACCTTTACCTGTGCATGATAAAGTACATTTTACAGTGCAAGAAGCTACAGAAAATCTTTACTACTTGAACGAATATATGTTTTGACCTAAAGGGATATTCTAGCTTATTCATATTCTGGAGGCAAAGAAATGTTGACATCTGTATGCAGCAAATAGGTTAGAGGGTTTGCTTCATTCAGTGAAGACCAATCAGAAATAAAAGGGCAAATATCATATGTAGCATGAAGATATTAAATCAAACAATAAATATCCCCTTATGTTAAAAATGTTTCTCTGGTATAAACAATAAAAGACTCTATTTAAATCCATTATATGGTATCTTAGTTTCTACTACTGGAACTGTAATCAGAATACACAGAAGCAGAGTAATTCCTTTTGGCTATCAAAAAATAAATCAATGGCCATTCTAAAGAACCAGAGTTCTAATGAAGATATGCCAAATATAATTTTGTCATGGGCTAACAAAACCTTTGATATTCTTCACAATAATCTCTGACTTCATGAAGAACCAGTTTGTATCAACTTTACTCCACAATTAGCCCCTTTGATTTAAGTGAGGTTGCATCTGATGCAAGCCATTGCTCAACATGAGCAGAGGTTCCACAATTTATTCCTATACATACAGGATTGGAATGGCATTGATATATACTATTGCTGTGATAGAGTTAAACTGTTTCACAGGAATCATTTATGGGCAAATACTTTAAATTCGACTTAAAAGATTAAACTGACAAGCAGGAACAACACCAAATTAAGGCTGCATACTTGATATACAAGGCATTAGAAAGGCCTACAGTCAAGGACAATACTTACACTTTTTAGGCTCAACTCCAATATTTGGCATTGAAGCTTTATGACAAATTGACAGCAGGTTTTTTTAACATTCATTTAACATATTTCCTTTTATTTTAAATTTAGTCAAAAAATAAATCCCCTATGGAAGAAATTGCTAGAAAGGTGGTTTTAGCAAATGAGGACTTAAAATGTGACACATATAACTAAGTTGAAAAGCACTAAACTATCTTCTTCAATAGGCAGACATTCAAATATTTACAAATGTCTCTGTCCAAAAATAAATTGGTAGCTAATGGGGTTGGTGACATATGACGTGTTTACTCCAGAAAAATGTGAGCTGAATTTTCCTCAGTAGTAAATGTACTCTGTAGCTAGCAGCAGTTACACAACCAATTCTCCTAACCTGGCCACTGAAAGAAGACGCTTCTCTACAAGGCCTTGCCACAAGTTACCAGGGGATCCAGTTTGTACTGAGGATATGCCTACTCCAACATGAAAATGGCAGTGGTATCAGGCTCCTCACATACAGAGTAACTTCTCCAAAATACGCTTATGTTGGACTTCCTCAGAGGTAACTTTGTGAAAGAAAAATGCTGTGTGTGTTTGTCTGCTCCATAATTTCACACGAGTAAACTGAGAATACTCCGTAGCAAATGTGGCCACCATATGAAACCTACTAAAATCTCAGAAGCAGCTACTTCAACCTTTATTACTAACAAAATAATTCACTGGTTTATAAAAATGAGTTCCTTCAATATTCACCAAATCTGACATATTATTAGTGGCATAATCGCTTATTTAGAAAAGCAAAAAGAAAAAGAAAAGGAGATGGATGTTAATTTCATTTTCCTGCCTTCTTGTCTCACATTGGCATAAAGAAAGAAAAACAAAGCACTAAACAACTTATCTTGTTACAACCCTGCCATTTTAGAGAAACCAGGAACAGTCATTCATTCTTGAAGCAGAGCTCAGTGTCACAAATTCAAAAGTCTCTTATTATACGGTACTTTTCTCATTAGAAACAAGCATTTGGATGTGTGTGTAGAACAAGCAGATAGAACACAAACAGATGCCGCAATCAGCATCATTAAGACTTAAGCACACAATATCAACCTAATACAAAAAAGAGGTCTTTGGCCACATCTGAAAACTGAGGTATTAAAATATAGGAGAGACTGTTACAAGTCTAGATCCAGGTGGGGGCAGTGGCATAGTCACACACCCTTTTCCACAGGGGTATTCAGTTAGTAGCAGTGGCAGGTTCAAGTCTCTGCTTCCTTGCCCTGCACCATGTTCCCCTCATGGCCCTGGAGCTCTCAGCTGTAGGGAGGAATGGTCCCAGGGCTTCCCCCATGCTTGGGTCAACTGGAAACAGCAGCAGCAGGCCTCCAGGCACCCCTGCTTCCTGCCCACCCCCAAGTGTCCCCAGTCAAGCAGGCACTGACTGGGGAATCCAGTGTCCCCTGTGCCACTGTCCCTGGCCAAGCTACCACCAAATTCTATCACTTACAGAAGCCCCCAACTAGAGTATCTCTGAGACACCACTACCACCAGGTCAGCTTGGGGCTGTGAGACAGATCAGATGGCAGGTAGAGGTAACCCAGAGGCAATGCAATGGGAGGGGAGGTGCCTGCACTACAGTGTGGGGGGAGGGGAAGTCTCACCTGCTTTGGGGACTCCAAAAAGTCTTCAGCAGCTGCTGCTCTGGCATATCTGAAGAGGGTATGGGGAGGGGGACCTGTAACCTGTCTCCTGTAGCACTGGTGACATGTCCTATACTCCCCTTTTCAAATCTTTGGATCCACCCATGGGTGGCTGTTAGCACTTCTTGCTCAAATTTGGTTTTAAACCAAGCATTTTAATGAACCAGAAAAAGAAAAGGGACTGAGATGACAGTGAACCTAAAACTGTGGATCACAGTAAATTTAGACTGCCTAAAAAATTCTTAAATCTTTCTCTTCATCCTTTTAAGCTACAAATTCTAACAAAGCATCCGTACCTTAAGACAGCAATTAATATTTTTGAAACAAACCTAGCAATCATGGTCAAAGGAGGCTGGTTTAATCCAGTTTTAGCTATTTAGAGAAATATTTTATTGAGTTTACAAATAAGAACCTACAATATTCCTTTTCCATAGCATAAATCATCCAAGCTAAGCATGTCATCATGGCTATAATTTACATGATGTAACATGACAGGTAAGATGTACTGTGGTAATCTGTGAGTGCTTTCAGTATTATTGTAGTATCAAAAATTTATATGGTTCAGTTATTAAGGCAAATTGTTTCATTCATACAGAGATGCCTGACAGTAAACCACAGAGGACCTTCAAATTACATTGAAAGAAATGTCTTCCGTGTTCAAATAATTTGCACACATCCTTACTTTTGTTTTATTCCCTGAATAGAAATAGAAGGAAATTCTACTGGGCAGTGTGGTGGTTAGAATACAGGAGAAGTTTACTATGCATTGAGCTAATTAAAAAATAAAACACCTTCCTTTGTCCTGATTGAGTGGGTTTGGCTATTTTTAAGAATCTGTAGCCATGAACAGGATGCCCAGATTCTTTGGAAATGATGTAATCTTCACATGCTCACTTACCTTCTGTCATGTTGATTTCCAGCCAGGAGGAAAAAATAAGCAGATGAGCCTGAAGGGACTATAATAGAAAAAGTGCCCCAAACCACAAGTATAAGAATTTCAAATACACTTCACCATACTCAGCTGCTAAGCATTCCACAAGTTCAGGGCACAACTCAGTCTTCAATACCATAGGCTGGCAGAACATTAGCATTTTTCAAGAGCATATTAAATGTAATAATAGAAAGTCTAAGGCTTGCACACCTGACAGGCTAGCAACTAAATCAGGCAGAAAGCGCTTCAAAGATTTTATAAAGTAATATCTGACAGTAAGCTTTAGAGCTCATGCATATACATTCACATATATGTAAACCTGAACACGTGCAGCCTGGAATAAAGATGTGCACTCCAAATGACACAATGCTGAGTACAGCATTGTCTGAGTTCCAGGGCACAATTCCCTGCATACAAGTTTCTTGCCAAGCATTAAAGTTTTGTAACACGCCCCCACAACATCTGATACACAATTTGCATCCATGAAAAGTAAGATAAAGAACAGTCTTTCAAATCTGTGGAAGAGGTGGGAAAAGAAGAGGACAACCTGAAATGCATATTCATATGCCAGCCAATTCACTCAAGAAATAACACTGCAAATTATCTGAGCTTCTCTAACACTTGACAGCAGAAACCCCAGTCAATCTCAGAATTGATGCACTTAGTTTATTCTGATTTGCCTGGTGCCTCACATTGATAATCTGCATGCCTAATTTAGTTCCTTTCAGCATGCAGTTTTGCTGGTCAAATATCTATCCAACTTAATCTTCCCTCAAATGGGAGAAAAAAATTACTTAAATCTTTCCCAAAAGCAATACATCAAATTAACGTACAGGCAAAAAATAAGCAGATGAACCTGAAGGGACTATAATAGAAAAAGTGCCCCAAACCACAAGTATAAGAGTTCCATCTGCACTTACTTTGTTACCCAAATAAGGACTGGGTGCACTCCAGTAATAAATCAGTGGCAGTACTTTTCTGGCAGCCACATTACCAATGCTAAGCTGCTGAGGTCCATCAAAGCTGTCCTGCTGAGGTATAACTTTAATAAGACCAGACAAGTCAGTCAGATGCCAGCCACTCATGTCCTTTACCTATAACGACACAATAAAATACCCATTAGAACTAAAGTATTGATATCAGCCAGAACTCACCAACCTCTCTTTTTCCAGCTTTTTCTGCAGTATAATTAGGTTTAAGATCTTGAGTGATATTAGTGAAGGATCTTAAGTAATGCAATCATATCAATAAGCAAATGAGTTTATTATTATGTATAACAGGCTCTGGGAAATATGCATCTTTGAGATGCACTAGGCTTAGCGGAAAAGGGTGCCATAAGTAATCTGTATGACAGTGGATACCACAAATAAATACATGTTTCTAGTTGCTTCCTTCCCAACAAAAAAGGGAGGATATTCTGACTCAAAATATTTGAACAAGGGTCATTATTGCTATCCCCACACATCACAAATATTCCGTAAGTGATATCAGGCTCCAAAAGAAACAGAAGACTGAAGCCAGAGTTCAACAAACTTGAACAGATAGGCTAGGAACAGAAGTTACACATAAACTGCTTTAAGTGATCAGAAACTGGTTTAATCTGTAACAGAACAGACATTCAGTGCACAAAAAATACTTTCAAAATGTCTGAAACTGGTTTCAGATAAATCTGGTTGAATGTAGTATCACTTAACTGATTTGAGTCAAATCAGTTTATGAAACTTCTTTCCCAGACCCTTTCCTGATAAAAGTTAAATCAGAGTCCCCCAGCATCCCAGAATACTTTCCAGCCCTGGGCTAGGCTCTGGTGTCTGCTCCAGAGAGCAGGGTTTACCCCACCCCTCTGCTCCATAGCTGGAGCAGTGAGGGCTAGCTGACAAGAGGGAACATATGACCTGGAAGCAGGAAGAGGAAATGATGAGCAGCCCTGCAGAGTCCTGCTGCTGTAATTCCAGACTGCAAATCCCAGAGACCTTGGAGGCAGCAGGAAGAGGAAGTAAACACATAGCCAGAGAGCTCAATCATCCCTGCCACTGCAGGCATGTGGCTGCATTTCCTGTATCAAAGACAAATGCCTGCTTACTTCTGTTTCAATTTAATCTGTGCTTCATAGACTAACCTGAAAAGACTGAATCAATTCAGTCTCTGAGCTGTTTGACTGTCTGTGCCTAGCCATATTGTCCATTCATAGATCATCTGGGTTATTATTATGAAGCCCTGTGCCTTAAGCCTTATATCACTTCCCTGGACCAGGTAGAGAGAAGGAAAGAATGGCATAACCTAAAACATGGGCAGGAGCTCCCCAGAAGCTAAACCTCTACAATCCTGTAACAGGAAACTAACCACTAGAGAAAAGCACATGTAAATATGTTCAAGTTGGGTTCCAGGGCCTGGATACCAGCAGGACTATACAATGGCTCATCTGTGAGGTACAAAAGATTTCTGGATGCTAACATGTAAATGAGCACACCAGGCATCCCATTTCACTTTCAGTGTTCCCATCTTCAATGCAGCCAAACAAGTAGCTATTTAACCTGAAACTTGTTTTCCCGAGCTAGATCCGTAGACATGGCTGCATATTACAGTCCTTTTATACAGGAATTAGTCCCCAGGCTTTGAGAATGAGCTGAAAGGGAAAGGCAGTATTAAGAGTTGTTTTCTATGGTGAGCTTCTGCAAGTAGAAATGCTAGAAATTTTACTGCCTTTTAGCTCCCTTTTGCAATACAGGTGTTGTACTGAAGAATTTCAAAGGCATAAGTAGTACTTTGTATGCCTCTATAAAAGATCCTATTTATATAAATTGTGTCTTCATATGTGTAAATTTTTAATTAACCTAAGTATATTTAGACTAATGGATGTTTATTACAAACCTAGAGGAGAATAAAAAAGAAAAGGATCATATTAGAATTCTCCACATTTTCCACACTGATTACCTGAACATGCCAAGACTGTTTATATATAGAGCTTCATCCCTGACTGATATATCTGTGTTTATTTCAGAAGCTTCTCCAAACATAAACAAGAAAAGCTCTTATATGTGTGATGCTTACCTTTGGATAAGTGTTGAGAGCTACATGATAAGTAATGTCCAGGCTGGTCTGAACATAATTTGTATTTTGTACAACTTGTACTTTAAATGACTGCAGAAACATAATGTCACATTCATACCAAATATTTACAAATATTTGCTTACAGTGCTGTAGATCCAGTGAGAGTCTACACAGGCATTCATTTTCCCTGAACAGAAACACTCCTCACAGCCTTTTGGATTATTTTGCTGCAGGTTGAAGAAACCTGATTTGCAACGGTCACAGTTTTCTCCTTCAACGTGTTCCTGGAAATGCATGTTAGAATATTATTTCTGCTATTATTTTTGCTATCTCTTATTTTGATAATGCACTGGAAAAACAATGTATCTGTGAGAATATTCTTTTCATTTGTCAGTGTTAGAGCTAAGTTCTCCATAAAGAGTGTGTGACCAAGTAAAAAATGAATGGGGCCATGCTGGTATAGAATTAAGCCATTAGTCTTGGTACCTTTTCCATTAACACACTTGTGGATTTTTTTCCCAGTAATCTAGTATATCACCTCTACAACTGGGATGACTTCAGGGCAAAAAACCTGGGACACAATGCTGAGGCCTTTGTACAAGCTTGGGAATCACCCATTGAATGGCTAGCCATGGATGTATTTGGTTCCAACCAGAGTACGATTAACTGAAGCATGCTGCAGCCTTTTATTGTACATTTGGGGTTGTACGATTCAGTTAAGTATGTAGCTGGGCACTGCTGGTTGCAATGGCTAAGATTAAGTACAGAGAAGGCTTGTGATTTCCCTTCCATTGTAGGAAGCTAAATACATAATGGTAAGCCTACCCATAATACATAGGCAAGGATCAATTGGGACATACCGCACTGAAATAAACCCACTGAAAGCTACTTGTCGACCTTCTGGCCAGAGATGTTAGAAAAGGAGACTGAGGCAAAGAAAGGATATATGGTAGGGAGGAAAGGAAACAAGAAATGCAAATGGAAAGAGAAAAAAGGGGGGAAGAACAGACAATAAAAAAAAGGGCAGAATTAAGGGGGGAGGGAGGGAAGGGATTGGCAGATATAGTATATTTCCCAAAATCCAAGACAACTTCAAGTTTAAGATGATCCCCCCCAATAATTAGATTCTACTCATAGACATTTTATAAATTTGTTTTAGTTTCCAGTGAACCAAATGATGATGATATGAGTTGACCATCTAAAGCCCACTTTTGTTTCCTCTTTATTTTTCATTCTTTGTACCTTTACTTGCATTAAGTCTACCAAGCAAGAAAACTTCCATCACAAAGTTTCAGAAAGAACACTTTTAATTGCTATATATGAAAGAGAAAAAGATATCCTCTTTCCAAAGCCTGTCAAAGACTCTATTATCATCAACTTTATCCAAAGATAGGTCTGGTTTTTTTTCACCACTTTATTTTTCCTGTGTAATATACCCAATATGATTATTTTTTCATGCCACTTTCCATAAGGCATATTGATTTTTATTTGAAGTTTGCCAGAGGGGAGGAATTTATAGCTTCTGGTTTAACATCAGACATGTCTCAACCTCTACAAAGCTTTGTCACCTGAGCATTTGAAAATGGAGGGAAGAAATTTACATAGATTGTAAATTCTCTGGGTTCAAGACAGTCTCTTTTGTTCAATATTTGTACAGTTCCTGCCACAATGGGCTATGACTTTGGCATTTTGGTAACACAAATAATTAGTATTAATAGCATTCAGTTGCAGATGGCATAGATGTGTTAAGGTTATATTCATCCAAGCTTGTTTTTAAGTCAGAACATAATGAAATACGCCCCATGTCTCTGTCTTGAATTCTGATCCCCTGGACATGAGAGCCTGAAGAGATAGGAAGAGATTTTATTTCTGACAGAGAGCAGTTGAGTGTTATATATATGCCAAGTGGAGATAAGGTTAATACTCCAAGAAGATTTCAGTGCTATTCAACTATCACACTGGTGCATAAGAATATGCAATATGAGATGATGGAGTAAAACTTTTTGTACCTTCTGCTTGTAAGAACTTAATAGAAATATTTTTGCACTGGTACTTGGGTCAGTTTCCTTTGTTAAACATGGGAATGAAACTCTCACAAACAAAATGCTGAAAAGTAATCCCTAGGTAAGTACAGGTTCTTCATGCATATCACTGATATATGTTTTTTTAAAGAGTAAAAAAAATAGGTTCATTTTGTTTTACAATACCGCCCAACTTTAAAATGTATATTAATAGATGGCTTTCTGAAAGTGTATACACAAAAAGAAAACCATTCCTCATTTCTCTGCAGGAATTAAGAAATTCAGCCTAGAACAAAGTTTCCAGAGTTATATTTTAACATCTTTTGACAGAAATACCTTAGAGATTTTCAAATGAAATATCCAAAATGAAAGAGACTATCTTTTGACCAAATCTCAGCAGCAGAGTAACCATACACTCTCCATAACAATGCATAATGCAGGAGATTTAAAATGGGGTTTTTTTGTTTTACTGTATTAACAGTTCAGCGTTTGCTCTTTTGTAGACATGTTAGAAATTATTTTTAGAGTGTACAGTGCACTTCAAGTGCTTTTTAATGTACACTTCTTGGGCAGAGGAGGGTGGGTGTCTGAAATAAATGATTCACAGGTTTCTGAATATTTCTTAAGTAACTTGTCTTTTGCAGGTTTCTATAAGGCTTGTGTGAATGACAGCTGACTCTGAAATACTTATTTTAATTATAGTGCCTTGGTGCCATGACACCCTTGCACCCAGTCAGAACTGAAATTTCATAATCAGACCCAGACAAGGCATGAATTTATCCTAGGAAGAGCCACAAAGGTATCACCACAAACAGTTACAACAGCGGAACAACATTGTAACAGTGATACAGGACAATAGGCTTTAACTTCATAGTAGAAATGCAGATCCCCCCACAGCTGAAGAGTTTGACATTCATACCTTGCAGATGCAGAGGCCTACACAAGGATCTTCATTTAAGCTGCCTTTCACAGAGCAGCTGCAGGGTGTGCAGTTAGGATACCCCTTGAAACCCAAGTCGCATTGATTGCAGCTCTTGCCTGAATAGCCATGCTTGCAGTGGCAGAATCCTGGAAGCAAGGCTGCAAGAAAAACACAAAGTTAACTTATTTGGTATTATTTTTATATATTAGTTATTTTTTGAGTTGCAATCACCAAGGACAAATGTGCAGAAAGGCCTTGCTCTAGAAAAGTGCCTGCAAAACTGGGGGACCAGCATTTGCCTCCTTCATTCCCATCTTTACTTCAAAAGCAACACTGCTGAAATCAGTGGAACTTTTCAACAAGTAAGTAGGTGTATAGGTAGCAGCACTGAGGCTGCATTTAATACACAGGGCCTTAGCAAGCCTTATTATTTAACTATAACTGATACTCAGTTTTTTATAAAAATAGGATGTTAACAAAGCAAATTATGAGAAGATTACTTCTGGCACCCCAAGCTAGACTGACTACATTTAAGTAGTGTTTCAACTGAAGGAAAACTCTCATCTAATTTTTAGTGCAGTGATCCACTAGTCTTATGTGGGCGCATCTACACGAGAGTGTACTGTAGAGCAGACTAGTTAACTCTGCAGTACAGATCTCATCTACACATGCATACTATGGCATAAGAAACTAATAAACTCTGGGGCAGGGTAGTACTGCTAGTACTTGTAATACAAGTACTACCCTGCTTCAAAGTTTTTTTGTGTGCAGCAGCACATGTGCAGATGCTGCCTGGCTGGCTGGGGCATAAGCCAGGTTCAGTTCCAGGGCTGCCTGCTGGCTAGCCCCACACTGAAACACTCTTGTGCCCCAGCCAGCCTCTCCACAGGAAAATTGAGTCCAGTCAGTATAGCCCAGAGCTGGCAGAGTAACCTCCTCAGACCCCCTACCAGTCAATGCTGCTCCAACAGGGCTCCACATGCTGCAAATGAATAAATGCCAGAGCTAATTGCTCTAGAATTATTTGCTCCTGGGTACACATTCAAACCATGCACCCAAGAGCAAAAAACTCTGGAGCAATAAGCTCTGGAGTTTATTCATGTACACTGATTACATGCATAGGTACACCCTGTGTCATTGCTGTTACTGACTTGTGTGATCATAGACAGCCACTTAATTGCTAAGTACCTTAAGACTACCCAAAGTATACTCTTTTGTCTATGCTAAAGTTTGTAGTCAGAGCACAGCTTGAAAAAAGATTCTGACTCTGATCTTTGCATGTGTCTAGTGTATATATAGAGATAGATAGATAGATAGATAGATAGATAGATATAGATCTATATATCATATATATTTATTTTTATGTATATTTATTTATATTAGACACAGGTAAGGATGAGAGCCAGAATCTTTTAATATAAATAAAAGATACATACACACACACACAATTATTTATATACATGCATGCATACATACATATAATATATATTAGTTTTATAAAGTATTTTTGATTCAAACATAAAGGACATATAACGTATGTAAGCATGATAAACATTAATCACCTACTCTTCAGTGAATTACCAAAAAAACTGACAAATTATTGTTATTGCAATATAAGGCATTTGTTTTTTAATTGGAATTATACACAAATATAAAAATAACAGAATGTTGCTTGTTTTCCTTACAGTAATTCTGGTTTGTTTGGAATTATAATTCTCTATTCTTATCAATCCAAACATCATTATAACTCAGAATGCAGTTTCCTATAATCTCATTTTGTAGCAAAAGCCAACTGTTAGTTTTACCCACATACAAAGTTTTCATGTCCCAGTCCATAGTCAGGTTTAATTGCTACTCATCCAATGATCCTCAATCTGAGCGCACACAGAGAGTCTGACCACCTCAGTCAGAATCATTCATTGCTGCTCTATACACTCAATCATCATCATCATCATCTTTTTCTTCTTTCCATTTACATTTAAGGATTATAATCCTCTTTATTGTCTGGTTTGCCACCTGCTTCAAAAGATTTCCATTTTACACCAACTGAACAATTTTTCCTTAAATAACCAGCCAGCTCCTTTTGAATGCATTTTAATATACCTAATGTGTATTCATTCTTATTTGCAAGTATATAGAGAAATTCCTTTAGCAATGATCATATTTCTCAGGCTTCTCTTCAAAGCAGAAACAGACTTATTCTAGTTTACAAATATTCAAATAGATTGTCCCTTCTCTCTTCCCCCCAATTGCTTTCTAGGATAAAAGACTCTTTGGTCTTTACTGAAATGTAGATTTTGTTAAAATAGTTCATTATTAGACTAAATGCACAGAATTTTTTCTACTTTGTTTAAAATTAGGTAGGCACAAATTTTGCTTTGGTACTAAAGGTTTCAAGGGGCTAGTGAACACATTTTTCAAGACAGAAATAAATAAAGGGGAAAGGTTCTGATCTACTTTACAGATATTCTTAAACTGCCAAACATACCCACATGCCTAGTCGATCCCTACTCTCCACTGCCTCCTACCCCATAAACATTTTTCCATTGAAAAAGAAGATTTATTTTCCTAGAATTATCATCACTGTTATTTACTTAATTACCACATCCAGAGGCTGCAGACACAAGAAGGGTTCAACCATGCACAAGCTACAAAGACTAAGTAAAAGGTAGAATGTATTGTCCTGCAAAGGACAATCTAATTTAAAAGCAACAAATAAATGGAAGAATCAGGGAAGCAAGAATAAGGATACTTCAATAGGAAATGATGTTGCATAGCTCACATCTGTAAAAGTAGACGGTTTTGAATTTGCTAGTTAAAGTTAGGTATAAGCAAATCAAAATAATTCCCATATCAGTCAGCTACTATTAAATATCCACTTCCTGTAGTTCTGATAGAAAAAAGTCTTGAAGGGGGGTTTTCAAGGAGTGTACAAAACAGTAGCTTTATAGACCATTTTAATCTAAGGCATGAACTACACCAGGAATGGCATTTCACATGTGAAATATAGACTAAAGCAGTGATGTTCAACCTTTTATACCCATGGGCCAGATGAATAGCATGGGGCCAGTCCAGTCAGTCCCCATGTCATTCCTGGGGGCCAGGATCAGGGACCAGGGCCCCATCCCCCTTCTATCTGTTCCCACACACTGGGATAGGGCTGCACGGCCTCATGTGTTGGGTCAGAACCTGCAGTGTTGGGTGCACCCTGTGCACTCATGGCCATGCTCTGTGTACCCACCCAACAGGACGCAGCCCATGGGGAGTGCCATGGATTGGATGACAGTGCTGGGGGCTGGATTTGGCTCAGGCTGAGGTTGAGCACCCCTAGACTAAATGCAGGAAGTACTTGTTGGACACATGGAGAAATGGGCAATGGAGTGCGGCACCACTATCAGAATAGAGAGGGTAAAGGCAACATAACAAGATGCATGTATGGGTAAGAAGAAGGGATCTTAAGAGTAAGGAAAAGGAGCCTTTATTTTAAGTGGTAGGGAAGGGAGACCTAGCATAAAGACTTACTTTATCCCTAAGATTATCATAGAGAGGACAGGAAGATGGCTGTAGTCATCAGCAAACCCTTGATTCAAGGTTTATCTTTACCACGGGTCACTGATGGTTCTTGAGATGAATTAATAGTTCAGTCCTTGAGCCACACATCCATCTGCAGAAGTTGTAGGGCTTTCTGCAGGGGAGAATAGACTGCAATTTAAGCTTCTTCTCCTTTTCCTTCCTCTGCTCTCTCTTCTCTGCTTCCAGGTCAAGACACTTTACCTCAAAATAGGCTGCCACTTGGTTGAGGTTGCAGCACCATTGGGGTCAGTTGCCGGCCAGCTCCTCCCAACTCTTGATGCTAGTACTTGTTTTTTTGAGGTATGCTTTCCATGTGTACTTTTAGCATATTATCTAGCCACGATAAGGTCTCAAGCCATTACTAAACTGGGAGTAGAGCACTTGTTTTGGGAGTTGAGAGTCAGGTATCTATGCTGGCAATCTTAGCTTCAGCAAGGATGCTGGTGTTAGTATGGTAAACATTCCCATTTGATGTAGAGGATTTTCTTAAGGCATTGTTTGTGATACCTTTCCAGGGTCTTGTGATGCATAACAGTAGGTCATCCATATTTCACATCCATAGAGATTTATTTTCCTGGAATTATCATCACTGCTTTTTACTTAATTACCACATCCAGAGGCTGCCAATACAAGAAGGGTTCAACCATGCCACATGCTACAAAGACAATGTAAAAGGTAGAAAATGGGGATGATGGCTACATTGTAGACCTGTATCTTGGTATCTTTCTGGAGATCATGATAAAGGCACACCAAAGCAATTTCCCAAAGGAGACTACTGAGGAAGAGGAAGTGCTTGTCCACCTCCAGAGTATTTTCCTGATGGTAATTTGGGAAGAGGTAATTTGGGGCTCACATTCATGCTCAATGCAGACTGATAAATCACTTGAGTTTGATGCTAGAAAAAGGCCCACAGTTCACTAAGCTTCTCTGAAAAGATGTGGCCTGGAGGTTTTCCTCAGCAGGTGCATCTACATGACTAGTCTCTACATGAGTAGTCTCTGCAGTGTGTCTCTACATGAGACATTTAATGCCCATTGGACTATTTCTACTGCACATTAGTATGGCTGACAAAAACACTGCCGAGGTGCAGTAGATTAGTCCAATGAGTATTAAGCATCACGTTAAAAGCATTCATCTGCATTAATGAGCAGTAGCACTTATTACAGCACATTAAATTAGTACCTGTTATTACAGGTACTGAGCTTAATGCACCAAAATTATGGCACATTAATGAATATGTAAACATGCCTAGTGTGTGCAAGAATGGCACAGTCAGCAGCATATTGAAGATCAAGGACGGTTGTTTTGAACACTTCAATCTTTGAGCAAAAACAAACCAGCAAACCAGACTGATAAGCCCTCCATTTATTTGGTATTCAATGTCAACTCCAGAAGGAAGTTGGTCCTTAATGAGCACCAAGATGACTCAGAAAAATGGAGAATAGAGTTGAGGCAATAATGCATCCTTGCTTGACTACAGTTCAGATGGCAAAGGGATCTGTCTCTGATCTGCTACATAGAATGGTCAATCATCTGGTCATGGAGAAGTCTCAGGATCTTGATATACTTTTCAGGGTATCCAAACCTGGCCAGTACTTTCCATGAGGCTTCATGATAGAATCAAAAGCCTTAATAATAAGGTCAATGAAAACCATATACAGGTCCTGATATTGTTCCCATGACTTTTCTTGGGCTTGGCAGGCAACAAAGATCATGTTAATTGCCCTACAGGACGGTCTGAAACCACAATAAAATTCTGGCAGGCCTTCTTCAGGAAGAGATAGAAGATGGTTCAGGATGATGTGGGAGAGGAGGAAAGGAAAGGAGGGTGATATCTTGATAGTTCCCCACACAGAAATTTATCTCTTTTCTTGAAGACAGTCATGATGCTGGAATGTCTATGAGATTCGTAGAGTCTCAGTACCAGTTTGTCACTGCTATCCTTGCAGATTTCAGTCAGTATACCATCTGGTTCAGTAGCCTTATTGTTGGTTTACTTGAAGGCATGCCAGACTTCTAGACTACGATTCCTTTTCAGGGTCTTAAGGGATGGACTCAATGGTGGTATCTGGCACAGTCAACTTCCAGGCACTCAAAGTGTTCCTTCCATTTAGCTGGGATATTTTTTTTGTCTTTGAGGAGCATCAAGCCATTCTGAGATTGCAGGAAAGTAGGATCATGGAAAGTAGGGCTGTAGATGGCTTTTGTTGCCTAGAAAAAGCTACACATCACGTTTGTCAGCACAGAGCTCAATTTCCTTGGATTTATCTTGTTGCCATTGATTTTCGATTTCTTGGATACTCCTTGAGCTTCAGCTTTGATGAGTGATATGGTCTCTTGCTAAGATGACATCATTTTACCAAGTAGAATGAATCTACTTCTTCTGGTCAGGGAGGACTTAGATCTCAACATCTCTCTCACTGAACTAGTTTTTGGTGTTTATGGGTGGTATAGCTAATGGATGGTGGCACAGGACATACAGATGGTGGTTTTAAACCCCTTCCAGAATTCCTCAGTGTTGTGGACAGGGAAGAGAGCTTTTCATGAAGACAGTGTTGGAGATCCTTACTGATTTGAGGTCTTGAAGAGATTTGGTATTGAGTATGGATAAGAAGGGGTCTTGATGGTAAGAAAAACTTACTTTGCATTGCTTTTAGCTGTTTTTGGTGATTTGGAGCAAGCTGAATGTTCATAATGGATCTGATGAGATGGCGATCTGTCCAGCAGCATATTCACAAGGCTCATGTAATATGGACACACATTTGATCATAGGCTCTAATAACAAAATAATAGAGGGGATGGCAATGCTTAGAGCAAGGATGTCTCCAGGTGGTCTTGTATTTGTTACTCTGTCTAAAGATGGTGTTCGGGATGACAAGACAATGCTCTATGCATTGGCTCAGAAGAAGGATGCTGCAGGAATTGGCTTGGGTCTGTCTGACTTTGGTGTTGCTGTCACTGAGGAGGATGATTCATAGAAGTTAGGGGCTGGAAGGAACCTTACAAGATCATTAGATCCAGTACTCCTGCTCTTGAGAAAGAAAGACTGCTGGAGCCAGATGACCCCAGCAAAGTAGGTGCCAAGACACTTTCTGAAGATTGCCAGGGTAGGTGACTGTACTAGTTCTAGAGGGAATCTGTTCCAGACCCTCAGCACCTGACTTGTAAAAATGTTTTTCCTTATGTCCAATTTGAAATGATTTTCAATTAGTTTGTGACCATGGTTTCTTGTCATCCCCTGGGGCGCTCTGGTGAACAGACGATCCCCCAGGCTCTGATGTACTCCCTTAATATACTTATTGGCTGACACCAAGTCCCCTCTGAGTCTTCTCTTCTCCAGGCTGAAGAGTCCCAAGCCTGTCCTCATATGACCTGCTCTCAAGACCTCTAATTATGCATGTGGCCCAGCCCAACTTTGGACTCTCTCAAGCTTCTTTACATCCTTCCTGAAGTGTGGCACCCAGAACTGGATACACTACTCCAGCTGTGGTTTCACCAAAGCTGAGCAGAGTGGGAAGATGGCATTCTTAGTCTTCCTCAAGATGCATCAGGAGATGCATGCCAGTGTATGATATGCTCTGCCAGCTAACGCATCGCATTTGTGGCTCATGTTCATTCTGTGGTCTATCACAACATTCAGGTTTCTTTCAGTTGTGGTTTTGGAAAGTGTAGCATTGCTAAGCCTGTAAGTATGTTGCGAAATATTTCACCCTAGAGGGAGCACTTTACATTTCTCCACATTAAATGTTATCAGGTTAAGATCTGCCTACCTCACAAGCCTGTTCAGGTCAGCCTGTATTGCCAGCCTGTCCTCGAGCATGACCACACTCCCCCATAATTTGGTGTTGTCCGTGAACTTAGCCAGTTAGCTTTTAATACCCAAATCCAAATCATTGATGATCAGATTGAAAAGCACTGGTCCAAGTACTGAACCCTGAGGGATGCCACAAGTCACCTTCCAACATGTTGACTCAGTTATGTCTATTAATACTTTCTGGGTCCTATCTCAAGCCAGTTACCTAGCCACTAGACCATAAACTAGTTGAGGCTGCATTTTCCAAATTTTACCATGAGAACATCATGGGAGACTAGGTCGAAGGCCCTTTTGAAGTCCAATTATATGACATCAACCTCATTTCCCCTATCTAGGTAGTGAGTTACCCAATTGTAAAAGGAAATGAGGTAGGTTAGGCATGATCTGCCTGCAATGAAACCATGTTGACTATTCTTGAAAATAGTGCCTTCTGTTAGCCTATTAATAATAGAATCTTTGAAATTTTTTCCAGGATTTTGCTGGATATTGAGGTCAAACTGATTGACCTATAATTCCCTGGGTCCTCCTTTCTCCCTTTCTTGAAGATAAGCACCACATTGGCCCTCTCCCAGTTTTTTGGGACCTCTCCTGAGCACCATGAGTCTTCAAATAGTTTTGTCATAGGTGACACAATGATGTCAGCCAGTTCTTTTAAGCATTCTTGGGTGTAGTTCATCTGAGGGCAATAATCTTGTCTCCTTGCGAGTGTTAGTCAGCATACAGCCAGGGTTGGAGTAGAATTGTTTTTGACATCGCAGTCAGCGTTGAATGTTGCAGCATACACACTGATGACAGTGACATAGTGGTTGTTCCTGAGCTGAAGACATAGGGACATAAGATGTTTGTTAATACCCAAAGAGAGTGGAATAAGGTGACTAATGAGCTTATCCTTGATGGTGAAGCTGATGCTGTTAGCACATCTGTCCTGAGCCAGTTTCCCCTTTCAGAAGATGTAGCTCTATCTTCTTCTGTCAGCTGACCCTCATCCTGTCATCTTGTCTTACTCTGAGCTGCAATGTCAATGATGTATGTCACCAGTTCCCTGAAGGTGATGGATGTTTTTCTTCCTGGTAATTTGTTGCCTTGGGAATGCACCAAGGTGTGATTGTTCCATGTTGTAAAAATCATTGTCTTCTTAGGATGTTTTCAATCACAGAGACAGTTATCCTGCTGGACGTAGTTATCCAGCCAAAAGCAGATAAGACAGCCTAGGGTTAGGGCACTTTTTCTAGTCCACTCCCTATGAAGAGTGAGCAGAAAAGATCCTGAATAGGACTGCTCAGTTACAATAACAGCTGCTGAATTACACCTATGTCTCAACCCAGGTGCAAAACTACCATCAGGCCACTGCTGCCTTATGTAGAAATTCATGGCTAGAGTCTGCTGTGTTCACTAGTACTGTCTTTTTCACCACTGGTCCATCACTGCAGGGCTTTTGGAGGCTGATATAGGAGAGCATGTTGTTTTCTGTGGTAGAAGTCTGCACATGAACTTATTTAACATCAGGAAGCTGGTGCATGGAGCTACCAACCACACAATCTTGACAGGGTGGAGATCTGGGATCAGTGGCAATGGCGAGCCTAAATTAGAGGAGATCTCTATCTGGCTGCAGCCTTCTTTCTTTCAAATGAGGCCATCATTTTCTGCCTCATTGGCTCTTGAGGACTTGGGTTTGGACCATGGTTTGTCTAGACCCTCCCCTCAGGCCTATTTGCCATGGGTATCTTTGCCAGGAGCGTGAGACTCCAGGCAACACAGCTCTGAGAATCATTGGGACGCATAAGCTTTTCTACCACTACAAGGTCCCGGTCTGTGGAGAGGGATGACCAGAGTAATAGTAGTCTGAATAGAAGCAAGGGAAGGAGCAAGGCTTTTGGAAGATCAGAAGGAGGAGCCAGATAAGATCTGATGAAGGCCTAGATAACAGCTTTAATGGCATGAAAGATGGGGCAGGGGGAGGAGGGGATGTTGGGATTTTGGAATATTTTAGAAAGGAAGGAGAATCAAGACTTGGACCTGAGCTGGAAGAACGGGGTTAGGCATTGAATCAAAGATGAAACCTAGGCTATGGGCCAGAGTGACTGTGGGAATAGTGTTATCAACAGAGACAAAGAGTGGGGGGAAGACAAGAAAAGAAAGAAGCATTCCTGTTCTTTAACAGCTAGGAATGTTAGAGAGACTGACAGATGTTGGATTAGATGGACAGTGACACTAAAGAAAGATTAAGATGGGGGTGAGGAAAAGGTTAAACACGGAAGCTTACTTGACTTGCCAGATAAAGAGGCTATAGTAGACATCTACCAAATATCCACTGGGTACTTCTGATACACAAGTAGATTTAGGAAATTTCTGTAATGCATTCTAATTTAATTAACTGCCTAGAGGCCAGAACTGAACACTATTAGAGCTCACATTGACCTCATTACTAAGACAAAGAAAGTTAAATATTTATTTTTCTTTTTACTTTCTTACTTCTACTCTTAGAGTGTTTAAAACCTTATATATTCCTGCTCTTCACAGTGCAAAACACTGCAGAATGACCCCTGCTGTAGTCAGCAGTGTAAGTGAGAGAAGTAAACCTGTACAGTAAGAATAATCTAAAGACTATGGCTGTGTGTAGACGAAACAAGAGGCATGTGTGCATGACACTTCAAAGTGGGCTAAATGCTCTTGTACCACTTTAATGGTGTCGGCGTTTGCACGCTTTGGTGATGTATTGCATGTTAATTCCAGCTGCTGTAGGAAATTCAGTGTTGTAATGCACCTTAAATGATTTGGGGTGCAGCAAACTAAAACTCCCCTACAGCCATGGAGAGAAGCACCAGGCTTCATGTAGCTTCAAGGCTCTGTAGGAGGCCCTGGGAAAGCAGGTTCTGCACAAGAAAAGCAGCAAGCCTGATCCCCGCTCCCTCCTCCCCCCGCCCCGGCCCCCCTGAGCCTGCCTGCCTGCCTGAGTGCTCGGGGCCCAGTGCTTCCCTCTGTAGCTGCGATGCCCCCCAGGACCATCCAAGCTGGGTGCCACCTGAAAGCGGGGGGGGGCACTGTTGCTGCAGAGAGAAGCACTAACATCCTCTCACAGCCCAGGACTGCTTTTCCTGCCAGCAGCTCACCCTCCCCTCTTCACTGGACAGACAGATAAGTCAGTGGGGTGTGTGCATAACACAGGGTATTTTTTAAAACCCACCACTTCAATTTAGGGCCCCCATTTCATCTACACACACTCTATGTAGTGCTATTTAGCATGCATGTGTGGCAGCACATTTCTTTGAATTAAGCCATTCTTCCATTCTTTCAAAGCCACAGCTTCACTACTTTGTAAGAGTGACTGAACACCAGCAGCAAGAGATATCTGAATGAATGCTGTCCTTTAGAATAGCATGAAAGTATTTTTTTGGTTTTCTACAGTCTCTCCTCTATAACCTATGCACTCTTACCTGTGGGTTTGCTAAAGACATCACATTGTCTTGCACTGCATTTTCTAGCCCCAGGAGGTATGTTCTTTTCTGCTGTTCTACTCTTTCTTATTAATCTGTGTTATATATTGTTCCTTTCACCATTATATTAATCAGGCTCTATCATTCTACCTAGAAACTTTAATCACTTCATTGAACTGATGTAATCAGTACATGGCTGATATACTAGCTTTTGCACCTTTGGGCTCTGTATTTACAGCCCTGTTGTGCTCCTTTCATGTTCCATTGATCTATTTAAATAAAGAAGAAGTAGCAGCAGCACTACAGTATCTCTTGTCAATGGTGTACAATTAGTCCAATTAAAAAATCCCTGATAAACCAACCTTGCAATTTTGCTCTTGCCTTCCCACCATATTTTCAAAAACTTGTCAACAACAGCAACAGTCAGTACTGTAGTCTATCATTTTCAAATTGCAAAATGTGGCTTATTTTCTATTTGAAGAAGGCTCTTATATAGCAGCCAAGGTGAAGAACCTGTAATCCTGCATTAATAACAGAGATGGTACATAATATGAACCACTCTAACAGACTTTTCCTAGTTTTCAAATGCAAATAGGAGTTAAGAAGAAAAGAAAGGAAAAGATTATAGTCATGCTTTATTTTTAATATCTGTTGCTGAAGGAGAAAGCTCCTTGCTCTTGGCAATAGGGCTAGAAAATCCTTTACAAGGATACAAATGCATGCTGTGTGCTTCACGCCTGCATCTGCTTTCAAGCACACACAATGAAGAACACATGCAGTGGGCTGAGATTTTGCAGATCTCTTGTTAGAATGCCAGTATAAGCCAGTTTCTAGAGGCTCTGAAACATGGCAACCCCCCCACCAAATGCCCTCAAAAATCCTCAACTCCCCCCTCCAATGTTTGATAGGGGATATCACGAGGGGGTGGAAAGCAAGCTATCCAAGTTTGCTGATGACACCAAACTGTGGGCTGAGGTGGGGACACCAGAAGAGAGGGAGAGGCTACAGCGGGATCTGGGCCGACTGCAGGAGTGGGCGGACAGGAACAGGATGGGATTTAACGTGGACAAGTGCACGGTGATGCATCTGGGGAGAGGCAACCCCCAGCACACATACTGGCTGGGAAGCTCCCCTCTCGCTAGCACGGTGGAGGAACGGGATCTTGGCGTCATTGT
>JAGPOW010003642.1:100255425-100327313 GCA_030014935.1 Caiman crocodilus | reverse complement strand
GGGAAGTTGTTCTTGCTCCTACCTTGGGCGTCTTTAAAAGTAGATTAGATAGGTACTTGGCTGGGGTCCTGTGACCCCAGCACTCGTTCCTGCCATTGGAGGGGGGTCAGACTAGATGGCCTGCTCTAGGCCCCTTCTGACCCTAGATACTATGATACTTTGATGATACTCTGATTTATCTAAATGTCCTTGCATCTGTAGAAGCAAACATTCTTATGAGTGGTATCTTTTATTGGGTCAGCTCTCTAGCTGCAGTAGATATTGGCAAACATTCAGGTATCACAACACCCTTCCTTAGGCCTCTGGGAGAGAAGCAGACACAGCAAAGCTAAAACATCTGTAGGCTGTAAATCTGAAAGTGGGTCTGAAAACATGGCATGGAAAATATCTCAGTTTTCAAGCAGAAGTGTTATGCCAATATGGGTATAGAAGTGACCACTACATGCATAGTGGTTTTGCCCAAATCTCCCATGAAGTAATATTTCTCTGTAAGAAACAGAAGATATTCATCAAATTTCCTTTTTATAATGCTAGAACTAATGTTTACTGTTATAAGCTAGCAGACAACTCACCTCCTTCTGCATGTTTCTCATCCTTGATACAAATATCATGCAAAGACCCATTTGGATCACAGGAACATGGCTGACATGGATTATGGTCACTTGGTAATACCTACACCAAAAAGAATATGAGTGAGTTTCAAAATAAAAATGATCTGACTTTTTAAAATTTAAAAATGGGTATTTTTTTTTAAACATAGAAAAATAAACAAAATTATAATCTGCTCAGGTGATTTAACAGTAATTGAAATGGCCCCTTCAATCAGCCCATTAATTCACTATTCAGTCTACATATTAACCTTAGCTTAGCTATTCAATTTTTACCAGAAAGATGCTCAAATATTTGAGCTGCAAACGTCATGTACATTAATGATTTTTTAATGTAAGATGTCAACAAAAATATATTAGCGCTCTTTAAATTAAAGTGAATAAAAGCGCAGTTCAGTATTTAAACAACCCCTGGCTTTTAATACTGAAATTCTGTATCACCATGATAACAAATGAGAAGTCCCGATTATAAACAGAACAATTCATTTACACTGAAGTTCAGTGACATGCAATAATTAAACAAGATAAAAGAAGAAAAGTGTAGATTAGACAACTGAACAATTCCTTTCATCTTTCAAAACATTACTCAAGACTTGAACTATATTCTAATACTATGCCTGAGATAAAAACTAAGTGTTAGAGTAATATAGGCGCCCAGAATTCCATCAGTCATGTAACCAGCAATAGATTTAAAGAACAAAGCATGGAAATCAGTGTTGACTAGTTTATGGCTGGTAAATGCAAACATGCTTCCCTCTGTGAGTCCCCAACCACCCAAGGAGCCCATGCAGCTGCTCCTTTCATTTAGTTGCTTTCTACTTGATGTTGCTTGATGAACTGGCCACAAGGAAGTAGTTAAGCGGCAAAGAGCTATTACTTTTCCTGCAAAAGCTCACTAACACTTCCATTCTGTGCCTGATCCCCATTACAAGCCAGATCCAGGATGGCTGCAACACGTGCTCATCTGTGCATTTTCATGCCTAACCCGCAGTTCAGGATGCTTTACACTGACAAAACCTTTTTGGAAAAGAAAAAGTGCCTGAACTACACTGAACTTTGAGAATGTCTTCAGATTGTTATTCCATTACTGTTAAGGCAAAAGAAGTAAGAATAGAATCTCCAAATGTCTAAGTGGTTTAGGAGCACATATACCATTGAGTGCCAATTGAGTTTGACCAGTTAAGGATTTTAAAAAAAGCCCACATCAGAGGACTCAAGATACAAGAATTCCATTCTCAGCATAGCTAAACTCTTCCTTTGTGATCTGGACATCTCACAAGTCATACGTTTAAAAAATTATGGTTCTCCTGTATTATCAGAAATCTGCCCACATTTTCTTTGCTCACAGCCTGGGATACAAACATAGTAACTGCTCAAGATTACGTAAGCATAGTAACTCTTCGACTTGTGCTGCAAGGTTAGTCAATCAATTGCTGAAGACAGATCAAAACTCTTTTTTAACATGCTCTACAACTGCTACTCATGGCCTCAATTAAGGTCAAGATGGAGTATCACCTGCAATACCTAATGAAGAGTTTTTGAAGAGATTTCCCAAACTTGGTTGAAGTTGAGGGCAATGACAGAACACCTTAAAGAACATCAGTGGCTACATCTGTTTGACAGACTGCACTTAAGTCATGATCAAGGCCTGGAGATCATAGCAATCAGGCTTACACATATCACTGCTACATTTAAACAGCTTTTAAAAATTACAGATTCTCTTTTCCCTAAGCTCCATCACCCAGCAACATTTCCCTGCTATCTGAGGGTGCACATTCAAAATCTCTACTGATGCAAAAGCCGTGTTTACAGGATCACATCCTACTTTAACTCAAACTGAAATTCTAGCTGCAGGCCCCGACCTCAGATACATTTTTTCGTATCAACCCAATTTGTTTTCATATTCCCAGGAACATTTATTTTACAAATTTCCAACTGTGAAAGCTGGCTAGTAGGCTGTCAGAATTAGAACTTAACCTTCATAAAATGGCAATCAAAAGCATTTCTTCTGTACTTAATAACCTAACTTTTTACACACAAGTCATGGCTTGAACTACAACAAATATATAAAGACAACAGAAGAGCATACTTTACCTCTTTTGGCCTGAAGTAGCCATCAATGCAGGTCTCGCAGTTTATGCCTGCAGTGTGACTTGTGCAATTCATGCATACTCCACCCCCAATGTATTCTCCATAGACATTCAAACTCTGATTTCTGTCTGCAATAGTCTGATTATAGTAACATTCTTTTGTCTTCCCATGACAATTGCATGCTGGGAAACAATAAAAAAACAGAGACAACTATATTAGCAAAGATCATATTCAGGCTATAGACATGAAGAATTACTGAAGTATTAATAGCATTCATTCTTTCATTATTTTGACTTCTGTGCCATGTACATTGAAACAAATAGTACACTTACTCTTCAGCTTACTGCTTCTTCAGCCCTTAAAAATAATATGGTCCATTCACAAATGGTGCCTGGATTCCCGTATGTTATTTTTTCTGGGTTTTATTGGGGGGGGGGGGGGGCGACGGGGACTCTAAAAGCTTTTTTAACAATGCAGTCAATTTTAAACTAGTAATACCATATTTTTCTGAATGCACACATTGTTCATGAAAAGATTAAGTACCATAAGGTGTACAAAAATACAAGCTCTACAAAAAGCTATTCAAATTTTAAAACTGTTATTGTCTCTAATTTTCACCAAAGCTAAATAGGAAGGTTAATGAGAGCCCTCTATTTACATACAATACATACTGGAGCTTGGCAGAACAGCAAGTCTGAAGCAAAAATCCTTCATCTTTCAAAAGAGTTCAGATTTAAATCTAATCCCTTCTTTCCCACCCCTATCTGCATGCACCCTCACGCCCCCCATTTTTGGTTTCAGTAGGACCCTGAAAGTGCAGCAAGAGAGAATATTAGTTCTGCTCATGAACTAATGACGGGAGGAAAAAGCGTGCAAGATCTCAGCAGAACTGGATCAAATGCCTAGTAATGACTTGGCCCAAGATCCCAAACTGTAAGTACAACTTCACCAGGATACAGACAACACTTCTGCAACCCATCTTTAATATTTGGTAAATGAAGTTTGGCACCTTATTTGTATGCATACATGTTGGTAATTATCACTTCCAGATTCTACTAAGCAGGAATTCCTCATTCAAAGCTAACTGGGATGTCAGGGAATCATTTTGCTGACCTCAGGGTGCTTTAGATGAGATCGTAGGTGTCCATTTACAATTTTAGGTACAACCTATACCCAAATCAATACAGAAATCAGATAAAAACAAACTATTAGAATAAATGTAGCTGCCCTTCTTTCACATTGTATTTTGGAAGCACATGTACATTGTAACATTCCATTTTAGCATGTTCAGAAATTAAAGAGATTTGTGATATTTGCAGGTGAGCTGTTAAGCTACAGTAATGATTACTCTTATTAGGGTTAATCAGAAAATCTATTTCCAACCTGTTTGGATATCCTGACATTTTAAATGACTTTTACTCTGAATCTGAGCACAAAGAAGTCATAATATGAGAATCTGTCATAAAAAGTAAATTCTTCAATATTTTTAGTAGGAGTGGAGTGTTGTTGTAGCTGCAATGATCCAGGATAGCGTTGTCTAACTTGTAAGCCATGCAGATGTTCTGCATGCCCATGCAGTTACCCTGCTCATCACTGTACTACATAGGTATATCAGTGTGATTCCCCAATGCTCTGTAATAGATGCCTGTGTATGTATCCCCATCACCCAATGCTGCACCATGCAGGTACAATCCTCCCTCCACATGGTACCCCATTCCACCCCCCCCAGCACATCCCCAGACTCACCCAAGATGTGGACACCAAAGGAGGGATGGGGGAGCCTAGAGATGCCACCTGCCACTGCAGCTGGAGTGATGAGGGGAGCAGCAGCTGAGAAAGCTCAGAGGCTGCACATTATGCCCTCCCAGGCAGCATGTGGCCTGTGGGCCACCAGTTGAACAGCCCACGTCAAGGAAATATTGAGGGACAAGGCATTTTTTGATATCTTTCATTGGACCAGCAGTATAGATGGAACAAGCTTTCTGATGTATTGAATTGTTCAGTTTGGATAAGCAAAAATATTTGGTTTTGATGAAGGGAAAACATTTTTATAAAATATTAAATGTGTGTAAAAATATATCGGGGGTGCAGTACAGACAGGTGTACGTGTCTCACTATGCCTGTGAAGGTATGAGTTCAGGCCATGATTTAGTTAGAATCATGCCAAAAGCTATCCCCAGTTGACTTAGATGTAGATGGGTACCTGGTTATTCCACCTAGAGATGTTTCCACATCACTCCCTTGTGTGCCACTAGCTACAGAATCTGGTGTGCCTTAACCATGCTAGCCCACTGGGCTAATGACAGGCAGGTGGACCTTTGACAAATATCCTAAAACATACACTTTTATATAAAAGCTCCAATGAATCAAAATAAAAGCATTTTCTTTTATCAAAACAAGGTTCTGACATTATCAAAACAAAAAGAGAAAGCCAAAATGATTTGTTGCCTTCCTACACTCAAAAATCTTCATCAAAATTGACACGTTCTCACAAAATATTTCAATTCCAACAAAATGTCATGTTCCTACACAAAAAACTGATCGGTTAATTTTTTTTTCTTTTTCTTCCTTTTCTTTTCTTCTGGCAGCTGTAACTATTGTGAGAGAAAAAATAGAGTAGTTCCCAAGAGCAACATGTGCTTTACAAACAAAATGGATTCTAAAGATATAGTTAGATTGAATGTTCACAGTGAATCACAGGTTAAGCTTTCTCTCGCTCTCTCTTTTCTCTTGTTGCTTTTTAACTTACGTTCACACTCATGTTTGGCCAAGAAAGTCCCAGCATGCCAAGGTTTTTGATTGAAACCGGGACAGCACTGGTCACAGGTCTTTCCACATGTGTTGTGCTCACATTCACAAATGGATTCCTAATTGATATAGAAGAAAAGGAAAAGTTATTAACATCACGTGATGATCTGGAGCTTCTTTATATAAATTATAAATTCTAGTTAATATTAGGAAACAGCTACTATGAAAATTTCCATTTTCTGTAATGTCTCTGTGTATCCAGCTTAGGTTGTCACCTAGCACAGTGGTACCCAACCTTTTTGCCCTGTGAGCTAGATGGGCAGTGCCAGGTGGGCTCACTCCCAGACGTGGGGCCAGCACAGGGGGGCCCATTCAGCTGCAGGAAGTGTGCAGCCCAACCCCAATCTAGATATGTGGGGGTTGGGGTTTCGGGTGAAGAAGCCATGATCCAGACACACAGGGGATGGGGCAGAGTGGCCCCAATCCAGACATACGGAGGAGCTGAGGAGCAGCCCAGCCATGATCCAGATGGGATAGGTGGGATGGAGTGGCTCCTATCTAGATGTGAAGGTCACAGGGAGCAGCCCAGTCCAATCCGGATGCACCGGGGACGGGTCTGGTCCCAATTTTACTGCTTGGCAGTGGCATGGGTAAGACTGGACCCCCCTGTGTGGAACTTCAACTGCTCCTCAGCTTCCAGTTTTTCCAGGCATTCCCGCAAGCCAAATTTCATGGCTCTGCAGGGCAGATTTGGCCCCGCTCTAACATATACCAACCACACTAAAAAAATTATTTGAACTTAGAAGCTCTGCTTCAACTGAATAATTGGTATACTAAGGAAGTTAGCTGTATCTAGGAAAAGTTGAACCTCTTACCTATTTCATTTGGGGAACAGAAACAGGACTAGAAACAGAACTGAAAAGAGCAAAGAAACCAAGCTATTGATATATAAACAGCCCCACAGAGCCGCATTGGTAGCCTTTGGGCAGAGAAAAGCAGAGACAGGCAGAAAAGCAGAGACAGGCATACTTTCATAATGTGGAGACTTCAGTTTAGCTGTGTGATAAATCAATTCCGGTGATAACAAGCTGAGCTGGAGATACTCCATAGTATTGGAAATAAAATATAAATTGCACGGGAGGGACTCTGGATAACAAACCAAGGATGTTCCAGACAGAGAGAAGTGAGGCATGCAAATGTATGTAGGTTATATTACGTGTGTATGTCTCATATACTTTTGAAGAGAGGTCTTTAAAAGTTAGTAGCTTAGCATGCCCATGACTGGTTTTCTGGGAGACAGTAAGTAAATTACAAGGGAATCCTAGGGAGTTGGTAATATTTCTAGGGCTACTCAGTCAAACCACAGGTCCCCACTCTAAGAAGTTTAAATAGAATAACTTCATATTAATATTAATACAGGTCTTCAGCCAGGGACAGTCTCTGACTTTGCTTAAGCACACTAAGGACAGTGAATCAGGAC
The DNA here is from genome assembly GCA_030014935.1 of Caiman crocodilus. Lineage (NCBI taxonomy): Eukaryota > Metazoa > Chordata > Crocodylia > Alligatoridae > Caiman > Caiman crocodilus. The sequence goes on along the minus strand of JAGPOW010003642.1, from coordinate 100,320,386 downwards.
CCAGTACAGAAATTTGATGAATTTCAAAAAGGGAAATTAAACTAGATCTGTGACAGCATCATGTTTGGTTAAAGTATAGAGTAGAAGACCAAGAAAAGAGCTTTGAGACAAATATCTCTCATTAATATAAGAAAACCAAGTCATTCAGGACAAGTATCTTTTTATATTATCTAGATCTCTTCATGCATTACATTTAAAATCTAGTTCTCTTCATACATCTGAAATATTCAAGTGTCCTTTTCCAGTAAAGCATTTATGCAAATTAATGTAAACAGTCTACCTAGATCAGATTCTGTGTGCATTTCATTTACTTTCTTGTACTTATAATACTTTTAAAACAATTAGGCAACATAAATTTACTCAGAGGTAAAATCAGATACTTCACCATACTGCAACCCCTCCCTGTGTTGCATAGGCAGAACATGCAAACAGTTTCTCCAGAGAACCTATTCTGGATCTGTAATATGAGCATTATTCCTCCAAGGCAGGCTCAGTGCAAACAAATAATACTTAGGCTAAAATCGTAATGTGACAGCTGTTCAATGAGAGTAACTGCAAGAATCGTTCAGCATTTGCTATAAAGATCATTATTCAAAAAGCTTATAAGGATTAAAGGAGTAAGATTTTACACAACTTTAATGGGTTTCTGTAAATATTTCCTTGTTTATTTAAAAGAATAATATAAAATGGTTATTTTCTATTAATCCTACAGAATGACTCAATATCCTAAATAAATATTTAGTTTTCCTATCTTCTCTATAAGGGAAAACTCAGGGTAAAAATATTACAATCTACTTAGTAACAGCATTATAGAGCTAGGTAGTTATTTCAGAGTTTGTGCTTAAGGCCAGGTACAGACATTACTTTTACCTGTATAAGTGATTGGAAACCAGTTTATACCTGCAACAGGACAGATATTTGGTGTACACAGACTGGTTCAAAAATGACAGAATCCAGTCTAAGATTTGTACCCTGCACCAAAGGGTGAATGTATGTTCTGTTTGCTACTGATCTAAATTACAACACTTACAGAAAAATCACATAACTTAAATCAATTCCACCTTGGGCTTTTTGAATGTCTGGTCCTAGCCTATGTGTATACACATGTGCCTCAAATTGGAAGGTGGAGGAGCAAACTTAAGCTAGGCTTTGATTCTGATTTTTTTTTAATTTCCTGATAGAGTTGATCTTAAAAGGATAAACATATGGAAACAAGTGAACCAGCTCATGATTTTCAAGAGCAAACAGGAAATGTTAACTGAACAATAAACTAATATGGTCAATAGTAGGACTATCATTTATTTACAGTGTAGGCATAACTAAGTGTGTTAGTCCTCTGGGCCAGGGGGGAGGGAAGGGCATGCATGTGCTGAGCCCCAGAAAGTGTGGGGGGGAAGGATTCCAAGCATGAGAGACCTACCTCCATGCACAGAGGCTGCAGCTGCAGCATAGGCAACCTAGCAGCTGCCCTTCTAGTGTCCTCTCAAAATCAATGCCCTGCTCACCCACCTCTTGTTACACTAGTGATGTACAGGCATCCATTACATTAGTAAAAATATACTTCAGAAAAATCTTGATTAATATCATGGAAGAAAAGAAATACTGACTTACAAAGTTCTTCATTCTGATTGCCAAAATTGTTGTACTCTGGCACAGGTTTTGATTATACTAAATAAATAGCATATACCAACTCACAGAATTCTGTATATGGGAAACTTAATAAGTTTATGGTCTGCATCATAAATGAGGCACTCAGAAATATACATACATTTGTTTCTGGATCCAACGGACAAGCCCTTGCATGGCCAGAGCAGATACACATGCCTCCAACTGATATATCTTTTATGGAATAATAATACTGTAAGACAAAACAGAAGAGGAATTGCCTTGTGCATGGCATGCTGCAGGTGACTTGAGTTCAAACTTCTTTCCTTGTAATAGAACTGTCAGCTCTTATTTTATTCCTTTTTTGATCTACTGCAAATACAGAAGATGGTATAGTAGGTAACTGTTTCATGATCAACAGATTCAGGCCCAAGTAACACAGAAATGAGATCATATTTTCTGCTGGTATGAAGTGGTGTAGCTCAATGCAAGTCTGTGGGTTGCATCAGTTTTCACAGCAGAGAATATGGCTTACCAATTCTTAAACAATTCCCACATATAAGCCAAATAACGGCCGTAGATGCATAAGATAATATGAGCAGGTCAAACGTAATGGATCTTACTCCCCTGAAGAAAGAAAACTCAGAACACACAGTGAAAGCAGTGGCTAATAATGGAGAAAGGCTATCAGGATTTGACTTAGGGGGCTCTTGATGTCCATTTTCACCTTGCAGAAATTCATTCATATCCATTTTTTTCTCCCCAAACAGTCAGGATTACCCATTGCTGAGTTGGAGCTCATGTCATTATCATGTCTCCTACAAGCAATAGTATCATGCCAGATGAAGTCCTGAAATGGTAGGTACTAAATTATGGAAAGCTAAATGAAAATACATAGTAACTACTGTGCAGAAATGTATACACAGTTCTGCATTCTCTCTTTCCTTTTAAACTGATCGGGTAATATCAATAACAATAATAAATAATAAATCAGAAGGATAGTTGGTTTAGTGCAATAAAGTGTTTAAGGAAATTTAAATGAAGAGGTGCTAGAAGGGTCACAAGGAATTATCGATCAGCAACGTCTTGCTGAATATCATAATCCCCAAATTTTATATTCAAAGCAGCACAGGCAGTGGCTTCTCACATTAATAACATTGTTAAACAAAAAATGTAAACAAACTTTCTCTTCTGCTCCTGAAAGGGAAACAAAACACAGAAGAAGGGGGAGCCATTTATCTGTCACCACGAGTTTGGCAGCTAAACAACAACTACTCATATTCTTTCAAGGTTCCCTATGGTGATGAAAGGCAGGTATAGTATTGCTAAAACCCACATAATTCCTATGCATGCAGTTCTGTGATTTGGCCAGAACTTACCCTCCTCGTAACTATGGGGTCTATTTCAGTGGGATCTTTGTAAGCGAACATCATTAAATCAGCATTCAACGTTCGTATCCTCTGAAACCTCAAACGAATAAAACGCGCTGAAGTGAATTCCAGCAGTACTGGGGAAGGATCATCAGCACTAGGCCGTCCATTGATCAGTGATGTGTGAATCTAAAGAGAGAATTATTAAAATGATCAAGTAAAACTTTTATTGCCTGTGAAGCTGCCAGCATCACTGATATCAGGACAATACAACCACGAGGACAAAGGAATGTATTCTATTTCAAATATATTCATTTTGAGAAAGCCAATACCCACCCAGAAATATTGTAAGCTTCCACTTGTTCTAAATCCAGAGTGGTTTACAATTAAAGCTCATTGGTTGATTCCAGCCAAACAACATACAAATGCTTAATGAAAATGCCCATGCCTTATGCAGATACATTCTTCTATTCTAGGCTGATCTGCCATGTAATCTGCATGCTTGAATCACTAAGCAAACTGAAACCATTCAACAAAATGAAGGGAAAGAAATTAGTAGTGGGAAGTGTTCTTGAAAGTCCTGCCAGGAAAAAAACCCCCTCATATATAGCTAACTACCATTACTGAGCACCTTTTGGAAAACCAAAACACCTCATCCTAGAATCCTAAATATTACATCCTGATGGGGATAGATGGTACCGACTAAAGAATAGGAAGGGAGCAACTTGATTTTCAGATTCCACGCTGAATATGCGGGGCTAGAATGGAGAATGAAGAAGCTAACTATATTATTTTTTATGACTATCATATGCAGCTCAGCTTTATATTCTAATATTATCCTGTCTGACCCACAGAATTAAATTAAAAATGGCTGTGGGAAACTAAAGAGGAAATGAAACCCTGATGAAGATATGGTATCACTAGGAAGAATACCAACTGGCCTCAAGGAAATAGTGAGGGAGTTATTAACTGATTAAGCCCACTTTCCTACCTTAAAACAGGCTAACACCTTAATTTTTCCCTGAGCCTGGGATCAAGTGACATTAAACCACAAAAATCTCTAGTCTAAAAAGAAAATGCTTATGAAGGCAATAGCTGCTAAGGGAAAGAGACACCGCATGCAAGACTAAGAAAAATGAAGATTTCAGGGGTACAGTTTGTTCTGCCAACCAAGGTAGATTACTGAGCTAAATGAAAACTATTAAACTCTTAAGAAAAAGGTAAAGTTAGGTGAGACCACATTCACATGGTCTGCTGTTGTTTGAATCTTTCCCTTTGATCATTATCAACCTTTAGGAAAATGAAACAAGGTTTGTTTTGAAGAAGTTGTTTTTGAGTCACTTTAATCAACTACTTGAATCATACACTCCCAGAGGAAAAAGCTTTACAGATGCTAAAGACAATTGAGAATGTCATTCAGAAAAAAAAAAAAAGAGGCTACCATTTAACAGTGTAGAACTCTTTTCTCAGAGAAATTTAAGGAAAGATTCCTGGTCACCAAAACCCTGACACCAGAGAAACTGTGAGGGACTTCAAAGGACTCTCTGACAGTGTTCAAACTAGAATTGTGGCAATACAGTGGGAAGAGAGGATGTTGTAGTCTGGTGTTCTATTATAAACTGAGATAAAATATGGACATTCTGGAAACAGTTCAGGTAGAGACCTTCACTTGGCAAGAATACCTGAAAGAGACAGTGGGGATGGTCAAAGGTGACATGCCTCTGAATCATGATTGTTGGCAATTTTCAATAGTATCTTTTTGTTTCTAATATGAACAGATTTAATCTGGAAGTCACTGTAACACAAACTTGGAACCCCAACAATGATAGCTGTATAGAATGAGTTTTTTTCAGAATAAAACCATACTTAAAAAGATTTCATGTGTCTACCTGCCAGCAGCCTCTCTTCTTCAAGATTAAAACAATATAATTATTTTTGCTATATTGCATCTTCCATTCAGGTGGCCTTCTAAGTGTGCTATAATCTGTTTATAAAATTATATAGGAATCACTTCACAGAACCACTGAGATGCAGCTCTCTCTGGATGAAATGAGGTGCCTATTAAAAATAGCACACCGAAATGATGCATCACTTGAGGAGATTAAATATGGAGTGTATTATCAAACCCTATCTGCAGGGGATTTTTTATTTATGTAAAATCATTTCTCTTCCTTTTCAGCATCTGTGATGAAATCCTTAATTTCCTCAAAGAGACATTTTAGAATTTACAATTAATAGTGACCAACTAAGATGTTTCTACTCCTTGAGAGAGAACAGAAAAGAAGTCAGAGTATATATGAAGCATCTGTCATTAACCAGGAAAAAATGGTTGCAGTTTTAATTACATTTTTTTTTAAAGTTTCATCAGAAGTTTAATGCTTGAAATATTTCAGTTTTACACTTTCATTAAATCTTACTGCTTTAAAAGACAAAAAAAAAGGTCTTTCTTCCCCTCAAACTCTTGTACTTGTTAAGCATGCTAAGCATGCTCTTCAGATGAGTAAACGCTCTTCAGATGAGGAAGATATGAACCCTGCTCCAAAACTTGGAACTTCCCTAATCAGTCTAGTTTTATGTATGTTAATAGCCTCCACTAAAGTGGAGGCCAAAGCACCTCACAATCCTTAATGTATTTTTTTTATCCCAAGTAGTGTAGGCCATAACTATTATTTCTATTTTCAGACAGAGCTCTGGACTGCAGAGAGACAATATAACTTGCCAAAGGACCTAAAGGACTCTGTAATCCCAAAGTTAGCACCTTAGGGTACATGCAGACGTTACGTTCAGATCAACCTAACTGGGATCAGGTCACAAAAGACCAACTGTACATACATTTAGGGAGGTTCGATAAAGCCTGATCTAACGTGGATCAGAAACCAGTTAGACTAATCTACTGAATGTCTATACGTATTTGGAGTGCATCCCCAAGGCTGGGAAACACCAGGCCCTTTCCCCAGTCCTACAGCTATGCTTTTCCTACCCACCCCTACCCTAACCAGGCTATTTTTAGCTCTTCAACCGCCTCACATCTGGACCCACTGACTTCCCCACAGACCCTCTCTGATCCCGCCAAACGCTGCAAATCTCACCACCCTCACTCACTTAAATTATGTGCAATTTATGTATTTTTAAAATATTTTATTATTTGAAACTGATCTGGTTTGAAATAACTCAGGAATTGTTACCTAGTGATAATGGCTCCTAGTGGAATGGCTCCTGGCACTGGTGAACATGTGCACACATTGTGCCTGATCCATGATCATGCAGCTTAAAGCAAGTCACATGATCCTAGATCAGGTACAGAGAATGTGCGTGTGTACCCTTAATCAGTGGTCCATTTGGAGGTTACAGCAGAGATAAAGTAAAACCCCTGTGAGGGAACCATCTCATCCTTAGGACTCACTAACTTATTCTGGATCAAATTAATTTGCATTTCAGGCCCAGTAATTCTACTTACGGCAATGGCTAGTACCTGAATTATTTCTAAGGAAGGTGAATATTCTCCTTAATACAACCAAGCAGTAGTGAAATAATTCTACCTTCTAATCATTCAGATTCTAAACTTTCCCTTAATTTCAAATCCCTTTTCTGTCAAATAGTCCACTCATCTCAATGGGACTCTTTTCTGAGTTAGGTAGTAGTCAAAAGATACCTGCTCAACCTGTAAATATATTAACAGCTATATGTTCAAATCTAAGGCTGCACTCAAATGATTCTGGCTATTATTTCTTCCAGATAGTTTGTAGTTTAAGATCTCTTGCAGCTACCTGTCATGTTTGATTAAATACAGAATTCAGTGGTCTTCATTTCAATTGGGTCTTTTGCTTGGAAAAGAGAAGAGTCTCACTTGAGGTTCTCAGTTTTCTGCATTTTCAAAGGGTTATTTTCTTTTGTTTTGTGTAATGCAACCACAAACGTGCTTAGGCTTGACACAGGAATAAGGTAACAATTAGTGAATTATTTCAACCCACTTCAGTTTCAAGTAATAAAAGATTTTGAAAATTGTAATATGTATATATGTTCTCTTCCCCACTACACCAAAAGGAGAGAGAGTGTGCAAAAAAGCAAGCAAGTGAATGCAAGCATGAATGTGAGCACAAGCACTCTAAGAATTCAACAAAACAGAATTTCTTTTACTCACAGCTATGGTATTTGAAATAAGTTGCTTTGCCAGGCAATCAACTGAGTGCACTCAGTCCCAAGCTGTTGCAGTGATATAAAAAACCCAGCTGTTTGGCTATGTTCCTTGAAGCTTTTATGTTCATTTTCCTTTCAAATAAAGTGCATAACTGGCTAAGATGCTTTCCACTGGTGCATATCTCTATACCCTGATTGTTAAAAAAACTGGTATTCTACTGAAAGCTATAATCCTTTTATAAAAGATGAAGTTTACTAAGTGGAATTTATAACTAAGTTGTATCAAGAGAGCACCCACACTTCAAGATAACCTTTAGCTATTTAACAGAAAAGTATCTGTTATTTTCAGGTACTCACCAGCTTATTTTATGTTCCATGCCTGGTATTCTGTGTAAAGTAAGTCTGAAACAGTGGCTGCCAAAATTTGAAATATTTCCATAGAAGGTATGGATGCTCTTTTAACCAACTTAGTCAATGTTGTGTTGAAGGGGGAAATTCCTTTCTGGTCGCTGCAGGAAGTTTTTACTTTCAAGCATAAGATGTGCCATTCAACAATTAATTCTTGTGCAGTGGGAAGTAGGAGACAAACTACTATTTTACTATTACTTAAAGAGAAAGACAGGCTATGAGATATTCCTACAAACTATGCAACAGGATTAAGCAAATGCATACAGGCAGTAAACAGCATGGCAGTTAGTTCTATACTAATATTTTAGTTCAGCTACATGATATCTAGCTTCATCTACTATTTTGTCTAATTATTTCTGCTAGCAAAAATATCTGCTGCATCCCTTAAGAAAAGAATGGTGAAATAAACCCAATGTACACAATTTGTGGTGGGCATGCTGCTTTTGTCTAGCAAGCCTGGCTTGGAGAGGGACACTTCGGATTGATGGAACATTTCCACCAATCAGGTAACAGCTGAGAGGGATTTGGCCCACCCCTGCTCAGAGATGGCGGGGGGGGGGAAGCAAGGAGCCCCTGGACCTGATTGAAGACTGTGCTTTGCAAGTCCAGCAGACTTCAGGGCCTCTGGTGTAAATAAAAGCCCAGTGTGCCCAGCATGCTGAGCAGACATGGCAAGGGATGGCGAGGAGAGAGGTGCTCTAGAAAAGATCATCATCGGGACCCCACCTGAGCCTTGACAGCGTGTGGACTGGCCCACAATATTCAGGCTCTGGGAAGCACTTGAGGTGACTTGAGCCAGCAAACCTGGCGAGTGGCTGGGTGAAGTGGTGTGTGGATCAGCACACAGAGAGTCAGCTCTGGGAGCAGCTTGAGACTGCTAAAGTTAGCCCTGTCTCTAGGCCAGATAGCCAGAGCCCTGTAGAGTGGCTCAGCATTAAACTAAAAGAGCCTTGGTGCCCAGAGCAGGGCCCAGGAAGGGGAAAGACCCATGGCATGAGGCTGGGGAACCAAGGCCAATGAAGGCTTGGCTCCCATAGGAGCTCCCTGGGTGCCCAACGTGGGGCACAGGACCCAGAGGGAAGGACCCTCAACTTGAGGCTAACAGCTCCAGTAGGCCAGAGATGGTGTGGGGACCCCAAGGCCAGATAGACAGCCCCCAAAGGAAGGACTGTGAACCTGGGTCCTGCAGGGGAGGTGCCCCCAGGCCAGGGATCCTGGTGGAAGAGGAGAGGGGGAAGGCCCCACACGCCCTCCGCTTTCCAGGGTTTCAGTGGAGAAGACCCCAAATATATACCGGGGTGGGGGGTTCTGTGGACTTAGGGGGAGAGACCCTATCCCATTTGAGAGACCAAGTGGTTGGAACCCAGATAGGGTGCATCTAATATCTGGTATAGTTATGTTTCCTATTTGGTATCTATTGTTATTGTTGGTGTTATAAATAGTTGGGTGTCTTAAATCTACATAATGGGCTCTGTAAGGATGTCCTTATTAGCTAACCCACCTGTGGTATAAACTTGCTGGATTAATTGTCCTGAGATCCCCCCTCTTCTGGGCCTGAGGCACAGGTTCTTACCCAAATGCCCTCCCTAGAGCAGACTTCCTCTTGCTAACAGACCTTTATATGTATATTTGTATCTATATCTGTAATTGTACCTCTCTTAAAGAGTTTTATATATAAATGTTGGTAGTTTAATACATTATATGTAATTAAGTACTTTCAGCCTGGGTTAACTCTATAGAGGAAAGAGTGAACCACCCAAAATTCCAGCATCCCTCTCACAGCACCCCCTCCTGCCTTCCCATCCCATTGGATTGATAATAGGGTGAGCCCTTGGGTAGGCCCAAGTTACAAATTAATTTTAAACACCTTTAACATTACTATTGATAAATAAATCCCTTAGTATTTAGCTTGTGGATCCTAAAGACAAAAAGCTCTATGAGTGTTTCTTAGAAACAGCATTAGGAGCCTAGCTCATAATTTCAGACATCAGTAGAGTTTTCAAAACAGAAAAAACAGAGTGGAAGCACATGTAACAATTCAGCAACTAACTAGATTTCTCACAGCATATGCCACAACATTTCTAAAGAAGATAGCTAGAATTCTTTGCTGTGTGTATATGAAGCACAGTTTTCAATATTTCTACTAAATGTCTATCTTACTGTCTTATCTTAAATTAGTAGATTACTAAATCAAAGACTACTTCCCATTTCTATGTTATGTTAATGAATTCCTATGTATGTGAAGTATAGCATTTCAGCAGAGCCTGCAGTATTTCTAATAACTGTTCAACTATTTCAATAAATTAATGGTTTACTAAACCAAAAGCCAGCTCCTATTCTATGCTGTTGAATATCTGAGCTGCTTGGATTGCAAGGCTTTAAACTTTCAGTAAAATGTCAAGGGCTGTGCATGTCAAACTCTACCTCAAATAACTCATTCCCCCAAAGAATACAGGCAAATGTCAGCTTAATGAACTGTTTAGCAAATACTATTGTGTCATTGACAACTATACCCTACAGCTTAGGCTAAATAGGAGTTCTCTCTCTACTATGCTTGCTTTTGTCACCTTCCTGGTTCCAATTGCACTTGAAACTTAAATTGCTTCCCCTAGCCATTCTTTTCTACATTATTTTAATTCTTCCATTTGTCATTTTAAGATAAAAAATAATTTGTCAAAGACACTGTGTTCCGTAAAATATTTAAACAGATTGTTCACTGTCAAAGCAATGGTTATTAATAAATTATGGTATAATAAGGAATTCAAGTCTCCTGAAAGTATTTGTCATTTTAAGTTTTTATTTCCTTTTGTTTCTGATGAAGCTAGGAGAAAATATTATACCAGACTGAGATTCCAGCAATTGTTATGCATATCAAACTCATATGGGATCATGGTCAAATAGATACAAGATACGGATGTACTATAACCCTTATATAGCCCTGACTGCTTTTGTATTCTTGGCTTTTCAGAATGCACTTGTATGTATCCATATAGTTCTGCAGATTTTTTAAATTCTTTAAAAAAGAGTTGTATTGTATTCAATATTTAAAAACATCAGAATTTGCTAAACACCTTGAAAAAAGCCAATAGACTGGTTCTTTCAGGAAACACTGTTTTCTCAAAATACTAAATCCTTTCATTTTTTAAGTGTCCTTTTATGTTTTGTTTCACTTTGTTTTATTTGAAGAGACTAGTAATGGATTCTGAAATCTTTGTCTTCCATACTGACAACCAGCACAGGCTGCTAGTGATTGGAAATTATCACTTGGCACCTTGTCCAAATTCCACTGAAGTCAGTGGGGATCAGGCTGTTGAGGCCCAAGATAAATGAAGACATGGCATGTGTCCAGTTTACAAAATGGATTGAGTATTAAGGCTGCATTAATAATATACGTACGTGTCTGAAAATGATGCTACAATGTATTACTCCTGAAAAAAGTCTATTTCAATAAGTGTTGAAACACACAGATCTTATGGAGCTTCCTGCTTTGTGAAACAAGTACTGCAGTCTCTTAGGCTGTCAATTTGGAATGTTTCACAAGCACTATATTCACTTAAAAATGAAAATTTTGCTGCCTATTAAAACTTACTTTATTTAGATGGCACATTTTCTCCAATAGGAATAGCTTTCATTAGTTCAGGATAATTTTTTTGGACAGGAACCCTCTTTTTTTCCTTTTTTTTTAATTACAAGTCATTCTAAGGAAGTAACTCCACAAACCCAGAAAAGCTACAAGTTTTATTAAAGGACATAAAAAGTATTGATTTATTAAATTTAACCAAAGGGAGTCCTAAAAATGTTAAGAAACCCCTTTTGCTAACTTCAGATTTTGAAACTGGATTTCACTTGTTTACCCCAAATTCAGCCCTATTAACTTATCACCAGTTCTATAAATGCCCTCTTAGCACAAGATCTATAAATTTGGTGGAGAGCACCATGGGATCATAGATAATTCAGAGCCAGCATAGGACGGTAAGCCATGAAAACAAAATCTACAGAACTTGACCAGCTGTAAGTAGTTTCGAGTTTGGGGCTGCCAAATACAGCTGCTGATGTAACAGAGGGAGAATGTGAGGATTGGAGTTTTTTCTTGGTGAAGGGCAAGGGGTTGAGGATTGTACAAAAACAAGAGAGTTAAATACAGTAAACAAATACATCTGCTACTGAAGATTGTTGGTACATAAACCATGCTGATGTGCACTGCGTTACATCAACCAGTCTTGTTTGGAGCTATAATTCTAACGAATATTTGATCAGGAGGAAATTAAAGTAACAGTTTTCTTTTGAGGTTGTTTTTGTACTGTAGTCCCACAAGTGGAAGAGCCAATACAATCACAAGTCAACCGATAGAGCCCTAGTACTAGCAAAAGTGCCAAATCCTGCATCATTGCAACTGGAACGTACACTTGAATTGCACTGTTGGAAATCCAGATAGGATGATTTTGAATGGGAAGCATTCATTGCCTTTCAAATAATTTATCATGGTTTTTTTGTTAAACAAACAAACAAACAAAACTCACACAGAATAAAGGTGATTCTCTACTGTAGAGCATGAATGACACTGAATGTCTTCCTCCTGCAATCCGGGCCTTATCATACTTGGAGTTCTTTTTACAGGGGCTGACATAGGAACAAGCAGAACAGATCCTTTTTAAGAAGTATGAAATGAATGGAAAACTAATTTAGAATATGGTAAATTAAAAATTATACTTGTGGAAACAATTCTTTTTCTCCTAACTTCCTTCACTAATTGCAGTTAAAAATAAAGTAGTGCTTAAACAGAGTGGCTATAAAAACTAATTTTGATACAATGTTGTCAAATCCTTAATGGATATTTGAAGTTCTATACTTTAACGCCCCTATCCCCCAATAAGAATCCACTATTAATATGTAAGAGCTATCCCTTTTCCTCCCTTCACATATTGTATCACTCTCCTTTTCCTTCCCTTCTTACTTGGCACCTGTGACAAGTTCAAGTTCCAAGGGTGGCCATGATGCCCCCTGGTGGCTATGCAATTCCTACCCCAGCTCTAGCTCTACAGGCCCTTACCTCCCTTAGTCACCCGCCACACCTTTAATGTTATTATTTGGAAAGGAGAAAGGCTGCCTGAGCAAGCCTGCTCCTGTTCCAGTGTCAGACTTTGACCTTCTCAGCCTCCACCCTTTTTGCTACTGCTGAGGCCTCTAGCTACAGTCCATTGACTAGACTGAGCTTCAGCAGTCCCATATTCTTGTCTGCCTTTCAACACCTTATTTCTGCCCTCTTTCGAGCTGCTGAGCCTCCTTGGACTCACTCTGTCTGTGCCCCAGGCCTAAGCCCATCTGTTCCAAGGTCTTATCTCTGCTCTATCTTGGATTGCTGAACCTCGCTACACAATATGGGATCACCCCTCTGGGCATGCTCAGTGTGCCCCTCATGGGCACTGCAGAATGCCCTTCTCAGGCACTATCACACTGCTATACCATACCTAGAATCTTAGCATCCGTGGGTGAACGTTTAGTATCAGGCCTCCCTTTGCTACTGATAATGATAATAATAACCAAACAATAGAGAAAAAAAGACCATTTTGGGGCCCTCTTTCTGTCCAGGCCCTGGGCAGCTGCCTGGTTCACCCAATCCTGTGCCTGGCCCTGCTTTGCAGGTGCTGTGGGAATCTCAAACCACCATGTCTTCCCTCAGTCTTTAGTCCCCTACGCACCAGACCGTCCTGGTCCCTCCCAGGCACCTAGCTAAACTGAAACCAAAACACAAGCCCTTCTGACTGTAACAAAACTTCTACCCAAGCCTAGGTCTTAATCAGTTGCTAATCCTCAGCTTTCCTAGCTGTCTCAGGGCCTAACACAGCCATAATTTGCTGCTAAGTCACCGGCATCTTTGGGCTAGGGACAGACATTACACACAAAACAGTTTAAGTGATCAGAAATTGCTTTAAACCTGTAACAAAGCAGATGTTCAATGCACACAAACCATTTTGAAAATGGCTGAAACTGGTTTGAGATAACCTGGTTGAATGTAGTATCAGACATAACTGATTTGGCTCAAATTGGTTTACACAATGTCTGTCCCAGACCCCTTGCTGGTTTAAGATAAACCAGAGCCCCTCAGCATCCCAGCATGCTCTCTGGGCTGGGTGGGGCTCTCTGCTCCACAGCAGGGCTGACCCCTCCCCTCTGCTTCCTGTCTGCAGTTTGGCAGAGACTGCAGGCGTCTGCCTGGCTTCCCCCTGCTGCCCCCATCCCCTCTGACTTATGCAGACACCTCTCAGCATTAGCTAGTAGACCACATGCTGGCTACAGTCTGTGCTGTGGCAGCTGGGACAGAGGCAGAATCAACAAGTAGCTGGTAATGTCCCCGTGTTCTTTTCTTAATGGGGTGGAAAACACTGAGTTAGGGGTGATCAACACTGTTATCAATTCTCTGCTGGTTGGTCAAAAGTGGGGGGGGAACTCCACCCCATCAGACCGTCCCACCGAGACCTGGCCATGCTCCCCTCAGCTCAGCACTGTGAAAGTGAAGGAAAGGCTGCTTTAGCATCCCCCATTAGCCTGAGCCAGTGCAGGCATGTACCTACATTTCTGGGATGTCTGTACAGATATAAACTGATTCAGCCTAACCAGGTTAGACTAAACTGGGAAGATTGAGGCTCAGATCAATTCAGGCTCAGGCTTTTTGAATGTCTGTCCCTAGCCCTGAAGAGTTCTTCCCCTTCAACCTCCATGATCAAACTTCCTGCCCAGGGTCTGACCCTGCCTTATATCAACCCCACAGGGTCCTGCCTCCTTCCAGTCAGGTGACTCCTCAGGGTTACTTGCAGGTGCCTTTTAATTAATCTCATTAGCTGGTCTCTCTAGTAACCCAGTTGGAGCTGTGCATTGCCTGCCCTATAGGGCCCTCTCTGAACTGTTGCCCCAGGATCTCTGTCACAGCACTAAAGAATATCAACTGTTCCCTCTCCTCATGTCATCAGGTCCCAAGCCCTAACATAATTTTTCTTCTCTCATTTCTTTCAGTTCTTCTCATCAACAAGCCTAACAGCCAAACTACTTCCCTATTAGCACTCTGCTAATTGTTAATTCTTCATGGACTTTACTAGTGTATTTATCTGAATGTAAGATGACCCCCAATAATTATAAAAAAATTATAAATTTTCCATATATAGAGTCTAATTTTCCATATGTGGCATCTAATTATTAGAGGATCATCATAAATTGGTTCCCTTCTCCACTATTGCAGGTTCTGGGAAAGGTAATGAGGGGGCTAGCAATGGGGCAGGTAGTGGGGGGGCGGTCAAACAGTGGGAGAGGCAGTAGGGAGGAATGTGGTATGGCAGGTAGTAATGGGGAAGGTGAGGGAAGGTGGTAGGGGACAGACAGTGTAGAGGTCGTGGGGCAGACAGGAGAGAGGCAGGCCCCATTTAAAGCACATTGTCCTGCCCACCCCCTGCAACCTCAGGCTGCCCTGATACCCCTTCCCCTGTTCTGTGCTCCACACCACTTCTGCCACCTGCAGCCTCAGGTCCCCAGCTGTCTTTCCCCCTCTTCCCCCATGCCACTGCTATGAGGCCAGCCTGAAACCATGCTCTGTGCCCCAGGTTGCAGCAGACATTGAACCTGCTGGTGGAGAGCAGAGGTAAGAAAATTTTTTCAGAGTGGGAGAGAAAGAGAGAAGCAGCACATGGGAGACTGGAGGATGCAGGGGAGGATTGGCAGGACATGCAGAGGCAGTGGGAGGGCAGGCAGCAGTTGAAGTCACAGCAGAAGCAGCCTGCCCCCACCATTGCTGCCTCATGTGTGATTGTAAGGTGAGGGTTTTTTCCCCCCCATATTAAATGGGGGCATCTCATCTTGTAACTGAGTAGATACTGTAATTAATAAAACAAGGCACACAGCAAAGATGTATTATTTTACATTATCTTTTACACTAGCAAACTTGGAAGCCCTATAAAAATAATACATAAAAACAGGTCATAATTAGATTACAAAAGTAAATATAAAGTGTTCTAAGTTTTACTATTTAGTTTGTAAATTGATCAATGATTTTATTCAGTCTATTATATGCTAATAAACTGAATATCTATTCCATTAGCAAAATCATTTAGAAACTCTAAATTCCTACCTCCTGGAATTTAAGACTGTGGGGAAAAACCCCAGATAAGGCACCAGGATACTTGCCTCTCTGCTTTAATGAAATCAGGCTCTGGAATAAAGTGGCTGTCAGCCTCAAAATAAGTAACCTAAGTAACTGCAGAGATTTAAATATGTCATTTCCTTCATGAACACTCAGTAACCCTAAAACAGTAAGTTGAGTTTCACTTATTAGTTATATGAAAATACTCTCTCAGGTATGAAGATAAATCTTTGGATTATTATATGGTGATACTGGCAGAGATTTACACACAGATAAGCCACCAGTAATACTGTTCTTTTCAGCTAATTGTAGGCTATAGATACCCAGAAATTAGAGAAAAGGGCAAAATAGTTAATTTAATCCATTCTGCCCCGTACCTCAAATGGAGAAATTGTACTGTACAGTATGTACTTTGTAAGTACAGTTTAAATCATGTATAACATATTACCCCAGAAACTGCTATGATTCATGTTATTAATCACTGTTCTGTTTTGCATAAATGGCAAAAATGACGATAAAGTTCCTGCTGAGGGACAGCTGAAACGCCAAGATGGAAAAGTGGATTGTCTCACTTACTACCTGGAAGAGATTTTCATTCCAACTTGGCCTTCAGGGAAATGGGAGTAAATCTCTTTCCCCTTTGCTTTCAAACTAATGACAGATTGCTGTCCTTCTTGTATAAGGAACAGTTGTTAGCATTCTGGCTTCTGGTGTGTAATTTAAATATGTTTATATATCAGTAACATAATTGATATCATTTCTATCTTTTATAACTTACTAAAATCATAAAATTGGCCAACATTGGAAAATATACATTGCAACATTTTGTAAGATCAGGCAAAGTGAACTGTGAAATTTTGCCTTAAAGTTCTCATAAACTTTTGCCTAAATCTCAAATCTGTGCTGTTTTTTATAAATTAAAAAACAAATAAACTTTGTAAATATTTTTGTTCATGTCCTTGTGTTCATTTGAAGTTTCCTATCCTAGCTGAAAGTGTAAGTGCCAAGATACTGTTCTCCAGCCCTGTCTTGAAGATTTAATAATACATTCATACTATCTTTATTCACACAGGTATGCATTTATACATATAAGAAATCATATTCAACTCAGTGGGACCATTTATATTAGGGAGCAATCTAAAAGTTGTACTATGTAGAACTTTATGTTTTCAAAAGGCCACACAGTAGACTTATTACTGTATTTATACAAATATAAGACAAGATTATTTTCTGCAATCAGAAACCCTCCTCTTACATTTCCATATAAGGAAACAGCATTAAATAAATTGCTTATCTTTCAACCGCTCCTAAAAGCACCATGTGCTTAGTAGTGGAAACCAGTTATGAAGCTGATTAAATGCAGCTAACACTGAGCATGACTATAAAGTACTTGGCCCATATATATAGCCAAGTACGTGTGTGTGTGTGTGTGTGTGTGTGTGTGTGTGTGTGTGTGTGTGTGTGATTTGTGTGTGTGTGTGTGTGTGATTTTTTTTTTTTCCTATTCCAGGTCAAATTAGCCAGATCAGGTCTGAATCCTTTTGATTAAGCAAAGCTTAATTGTTTAAACACCATAGGTGGTGCTGCAACTGGCAAGCATCCTCCACCCCAGACTTTTCGGCCTGGGGCTTCAGATACTTCCAAATCCATTAGCAGGCACCCTACATGCAGGACCAAGCCAGAAGGCTTGGGGATCAGATGCCCCTAAGTTTTGCTTGCCCTGACGCAATGGTTATGGGAGCAAGCTAGGAAGCATTCCCCATTTCCATAAAGTAACCATGTAGCTGAGATCCTCCCACTGGAAACTAACCAGTGAGAAGAGTCTCGTGAGACAGTATTGGCAGCCCTGGAAGAAGCCATGGGGGCTGGAGGGAATGATCAGGGAACTGGAGGAATGATTGGGATCTGCGGATTGAACCGGGAGCTGGGGGGAAGCTCCTGTTTGCTCCCCCAGCCTCGGACCATTCCCCCCAGCTTCCCAATCATTCCCCACCAGCCCCCACAGCTTCTCCCAGGGCTGCCAGCTCAAGCCGCAGCTCGTCTGCTCCCCCACACTGGGGTGAGGCAGGCAGTCCTGGCAGCCCCAGGAGAAGCAGCGGGGCCTGCCCAGTTCCTGGTTTGATTCCCCAGCTCCCAATCATTCCCTCAACTCCCTGATCATTCCCCTCATCCCTCATGGCTTCTCCTGGGGTTGCCAGCACTGCCTGCCTTGCCCTGGGCTGGGGTGGGAGCAGCCAGATGAGGGCTGGAGGGAATGACTGGGGAGCTGAGGGAATGATTGGGAAGCTGGGAGGAAGATCCAGAGTGGTTTGATCCCCCAACCCCCTATGACTTCTCCTGGGGTTGCCAGCACTGCAAGCTGGGGGAGCCACCAGATGAGCAGCCACTTCTCCTGGGGCTGCCGGCTCAAGTCAGGGCTCATCCAGCTGCTCCCTCAGCTGCTCCTGCCAGCACTGCCTGCCTGTATAGTTTATGACCAAATAAGATTCAGCGCCAAATATATTTGGATTTGGCCAAATTGAATTGGGAGAATGATTCAAATCACCAAATCGAATCACTATCCCTCCAAATTGCTGAATCTGAAGTGAATATTTTCTGCTTCACACCGACCTACTAAACATGACTCGTATAAGACAAATCACAAGGGTAGATTCGTACCTGAGAAAGTTATATGATAATACTCACTAAGCATAGTCATCCTCAGTGCTGACTCTTCCAAGTCCCGGTGAGCCATTACATTCAATACATTTCAATTACCTTTTCACTCCCACAGGTGAGTTATGCCTTTCTTTCCCATATTCAATCATTCCTGTTTCTTCCTCATCCTTAAATGTCTGGCCAACATCACCAAATAGGGTCCCCAAAACTTTACCTAATATCCCTCTATTGGTCCCTCTTTCAAACTGTCGCATATGATTAGTGTGGCCCCACCCTCCATGAGGTAAAGCTGGATCAGGTCACCCTATACCTCATCAGCATATAAAATTTTGCAGGAGTTCAAGACTCATGACAAAAACACCCAGTTCTAGTCATGAGTGGAAAGTTAATTAGCACATGGATCCCATATGGGGTGGGTACCAGTAATGCACACACATATATTGAGCAGGGCTGTGTGAAGCTTTGGGTGCTGATTCAATTCGGAGGAGATTTGGCCTGATTCAATGGCCAAATCTCTGAATCTGAATCAAATAGGGAGACCAATAAAAAGGTCTGAATTGATTCAAAGCTCTCCGAATCTTTTCTAAATCAATTCACAAAAGCTTCAGAGATTCAGGCAGTCCCTACTCACTGCTGTAAGAAGCTGGACCCAGACTCCATGTGGGTAAATAGGGGCTGGAGGGTTGGAGGAGTGGGGAGAGAACCATGGGAGGACCCCCACCTGGCTCCATCCTCTGCCTGTTCCCCTAGCCTCCCTGAGCTCCCTGACCCCTGCCCACTCTCCCAGACACATCAGTGGCTGCCCTGGCCAGCCCCAGCATCCCAGTGTTTAAAAAAAAATAACCCTGTACTCACTGGCTCCTGCCAGGAAGGGGCTGTTCCCTGCTTCCCCCCCACTGCCCTGTGCTGCATGGGTGGTTCTTTTTTTTTTAAAGCCCTGCACACATCAGCTGCTGCAGGCTTTTGGGGCTTCTGGGAACATGGGGCAGTGGGGTGCAGCAGGGATCACCCCCCCACAGCTGGTAGTAGCCAGTGAGTTTGGGGCTTTGTTTTTCATGAGCCAGGACACTGGGGCCAGAAAGGGCAGCCATGGTGGGGGGGGCTCATGGCAGAGTTCCCTATGCAGTGTGGGGCACTGGGGAGGCAACAGGAATTGCCCCCCAATGCAACGTAAAATACCTCTATTCTGGGTGAACTAAGACTATGGGAACTATATGCAAATTGCTACAGCTATGTTTAATTTCAAGGTCAGTCTTTTCAAATTTGCTTCTCACTCCCACATGCTCAAGGGCAACAGGGTCTGACAATAAGGTGTGGCGAAAGCTAGGGGTTATCTTATATTTGAGTAAATAAAGTAGGTCATCCTCACAAAGGTCCTGATTCAAGGACAATGGGCTGGGAATTGACCTAAGGCAGGAGTGGGTAAAATGTGACCCATGGGCCACATCCAGCCCATCAGGTGACTGGATCCAGTAGACAGCTACCTCTGCGCTACTCTGCATGGGGTCTAGCCCCTCTGACTTGCACCAGGGCAGCCTGCACTGAGCTCTCATTAGTACCCATGGCCCAGACCCAGCAAGTGCATGTAGTTTCTGCTACGGCTCTTTCTGGTACAGCTGCAGCCAGGTGCTGCTCTGCTCCCCCTGCCTCCAGCGGTGGCTCATGCTCTTGCTTTTGCCTCTGCTGTACTGTATGGTTCTGAGCCACTCTGGGCAAGAAGTTTCAGCTGGTCAGCTCTTGTCCCATTGTGCAGGGCACTGACGGGAGGCAGCTGGGAGCTGGAGTTACAGCCCCACATGTTAGGAAGGAACCACCTGGCTGAAGCTTCCCAACCACTGAAGTAGTGTGGTGCAACATGGAAGGGGCAGGAGACGCTGCTTGAGGCAGGTGGAACAGAGCAGCACCAAGCTGGGCCAGGATGTGGGTACCAGTGGGAGCATTGTATAGGCTGCCCTGGTGTGAGCCAGGGCTCAGCCACATGCAGAGTACCACAGGGGTAGCATAGACAGCAGCACAAAGGCAAGCTCTGCTGGACACACCTCCCACCCTGCTTCCTCCACCACCCATGGTAGGCTTCTGGCAACTAGCACCCACGCAACTTGCCTCACACACACATGCATATGCCCCCTGCATGCTCCCATCCCACACCTCCCGGAGCTACCACCCCTGCAGCTTTCACCCTGCTGCACCTTAACACACACAGTGTCACCACCCATGTCACAAGTTTTGCTTGTCTGAAGCTTGAGGTACAGTTCTCCCAAAACCTCTGCACCAATCCTCATGAAACTTGGCAGGCTTTGTGGCCTCACTAGGGGCCACCATCACTGCAGTTTTTACCCCTCCCTGTGATGTAACACACAGACATGACATGAGTTTTGCTTTCCGGAATTTGAGGTACAACTTCTCCCAAACCCCTGCACCAATCTTCTAAGCTTGCCAGGCTTCATGCTCTCAACAGAGACTACCATCCCTGCAAGTTTTATTCAAATCAGACAAAAACAACAAAGTTATAGATATTTCATTGATTCCCCATTATACCCTGTGGCCGGATCTCCGAGGTGGCTTTGACACTTTGGAGCCACTTCGGCCAGATCAAAGCAGAAACCTGGTCTGGAACTCTGGATTGGATCGCTGCCATCTGAAGTGGCTGGATCCAAAGCCAGACTGGATTGCTGCCAACTCACACAGGAGGTAGGCCTTCTCCACTTTCTAGCAAATACTTAAATTTTCATTAAAAAAAAGAGCATGAGAGTCAGAATGATGCTCAACCTGGTTATTAGGCTGCTCACTGGAATAGTGACACACTTGGGTTCAAGTCCTAGTGAATGTTTATTTTGTAAAGTGAGACTGGAAGCCCACCATGTATGCTGGTGATTAGGGTCCTCTTCCCCACCCCATCCCCATCCAAGATGATGTAGGAACCGAGTGCTCTGCCAGTGGAGTTTCTACCACCTCCTTCTCTACCCACTTTGTGAATCCAGCACCTCCTTTGCTTTTGCTTCTCTGAAAAGTACCACAAAATTAAATGTTTTGTTTTGAAAGGAATGGAACATTGTCTATGGAACAGCTTGTTTTATTGTTTTGGTAAGAAAAATACCAACCCCCCACAAACAAAAAAAAAGGGAAGTGGAGGACAATTCAAATAGAAATTGAAATTTGGCTCAGTCTGAACCAATTTTTGATTTTTCAGTTTGGCTGTTGAATCAAAGAGCCAACTCTTCAGCTGCTTAGGAGTACATAACCCCTGGTCTCCAGCCTACGTACTTTAAACCATGTTTCCTGAATGTCTAAAGTATAATGCCTACTCAAAGTTAAAAAAAATGGAATAAGTAATCAGCAGAACTAGGCAAAACTTTATAACTGTTTCATCCACTGACAATAACTTAATGCAGAAGCAAGTTTTCCTACCATTCTTTATAAAATGGCAATTTTTTTTACTAAATAAGGGTGAAAATTATCATGTGACCAATGCAAAGCTTTACAAATAAATCGTCTAGTGGAATGTACAATACAGATGACAGGTATCCTATTTTTTCAGTCATAAAATATTTCAAATACATTGAAATTTAGCATGTTCATCAGAAATGCTCTAAGAGGTTGCAACAGAATGCATGGAGAAAGGTATTAATTGACATGTTCTTCATTGCTTTTTCTGCATCTGATGCCATTGAAGAGAAAACTACTGTATTAACTGATGGTAAACTGACAGCTCAAGCTCTAGACTGATTCCCACAGGCAAGGAGAACAAAAGGAATGCAGTTGGGTGCTCAGAAAATCAAATTAAAAATGGAAAGAGCAGAGGAGGCATCATTAATTTTTATCAATAAATCCCTATGCAAAATCCTTTTGGAATCACTACGGGCAACAGAATCACCTTGTATTAGGTAGAAAGATGTCACAGCAAATTTTCAGTCCACAGCTGCATATTATTTTTTAGTTTGAGTACTACTGGAAATGCTAACCCTTTGACCCCTTCCTGTTGACAATCTCATGCTCCTAGTATAAAAGGATTAAATCTGGCTGTGGGGAGAATTGGATTTACAGTTCATTTGTAAGTCTCTTACTCCTTCCCTTTCTTCCCTGCTGCTCTGTACAAGCCAATCAAGTTGTAGTGAACAGGCCAAGCATAGAGCACGAAGAAGAGAAAACTAACAGGCAAGCTTTGAGAAGTAGCAGAGTTCAGCTCTCCTAACATCATTGGTCTGACAGGGGGAAGCAGTGAATTACAGGAAAAGACAAGTAGTGCCTTAGAAGTAAATGGAGATCTGCAGCAGAGAGAGCACTGGAAGAAGGAGCTAGTAGTCAAACATGTTGCAAATGAATGGAGTGACCATAGCATTTGTGTTCAGCTGCAGCCACAAATGCACAGTTTTAAATTGTGTCCATATTCACTTTCATAACAGAATATTTATTTCATTTATTCTTTGCTTATTTAAGGATCTGCAGATCCCTTCAGCCTCTTAAATGTGCATTTCAGGCTTCTACTTGCATACTGGAAATAAACAAAGACTGACATGCTTATTCAGTCAGATTACCCTTTATTAGTACAAAAACAGGAAGCTACCTTTTCAACCTCAAACTTATCTCATTATCATCTCAGGAAGATTAAGAGGTTAAAGAGTTCATGGTGGCATCATAGCAACTGCATCACCATCACTGCATTATTATTTTCACCACTGTAAGAAGAGTGATGGGAAATTTATGTAAGCAAAGGAAAGGAAAAGGCAAAGGACAACAGTAGGTCACATGACCTCTGCTGCATCCTTCAACTTGTGGAGGAAGGACAGTTTTGTGTTAAAGCCTAAGACTGGGTTCTAGAAATCTATTTTTCATGCCTAGCTCACCCTAATTCAGTCCCACAGAAAGCCTTTGCCAAACTTATTTGTCCACTCGTTACTATGCAGGAAATGATGATACAATACTCCTTTCACAGAGGACCTATAGCTTTGTTAACAATTATAAAGAGCTTAGAAATCTTCAGATGGAAGTGACTCTAAAATCTTTAAGTATTTGCACTAATAGCTTTGTGAATATATTCTCAACACATTTTATCCATAAAAATGCAAACAAAAAAAAAGCAGAGAATCTGCATCTGCTAACTATTTAATACTCTACAGCATTGATTGCTCCTCCTTCAAATCTCTCCTTAATACCATCTTCACAAACCTTTCAGAATACGAATATTTCTTTCAGTTTGACAGACAGAGATCCTCTTGAGGACTGCATGTCTTCCAGAATAGTTACCTCTCAAATGTACCCACCCTACAAGGAAAGGAGTACATGGGCAGGTCAGCAGTTCTTAGAGATAAGATTTTGGGGACATCTTTTTGGTAAGGATGATGGAGAGGCCAACTGAGGGGTAGCTATGAATGAAAAACAGATGTGCTACCTACCAACAGGGAGGAGCTGGTTAAGAATATGAAGGTGGAAAGCAATTTGCATGATAACCACACAATGATAGAGTACAAAATCTCACGGAAGAAAGGAAGCTGCAGAATAATGACACTGGACCTCAGAAAAATGAACTTTAACAAACTCAGGATACCAATTCATTGACAAACCTTTACTTGAGCATAGGAGTGGAGATCCTTGACCATGAGGGATCACTGATGACTGGCATACAGGATTGAATAGAAGGCTTGTCTGAATGGACAATGAGTCCAAGAGAGCTGGTTGTACCTTAAGGTATGCAAGAGCAGGCTATCACAAAACTATAAAATGATAAGAAGTGCAACAAGAAATGAGCCTGCCTAAATATCAAACTCATCAATGGGTGGAAACTCAAAAAGTAAAAACTCAAAAAGTGGAAACTAGGTTATATTAATAGAAAAGAATATCACATAGGAATGCAAGGAAAAAAAATTAGAAAGGCCAAGGCAAAAATTGAGATACAGCTAGCTAGGGACATAAAAAGAAACAAAAAAAAATCTATATCAGAAGAGAAAGATCAAGGAAAGCATAACTCTATTAATAAATGCATAGGGCAATCTATAGGATGATGGAGAAGGCTGAAGTATCTAATGTCTTTTTCACTGCAGTCTTCCCAAATAACGTGAGCTACCAAGCACAACTGGCAACAAGGACAGGGAACTGTCAGGTAGAAGTGTGAGATCCTCATGACACAGAAATCAGACACAGTACTAACAGACAAATTGAGAGGGATTGCATAACTCACAGACAGCTTAAAGAAAAGCTCAGCTACTAACAAACTCATGACCACAAAGATAAGGAAGCAGACCGCAGCTCACAGATTAGAGAGAGAGGGTCTCAGTGCTTAAGCAACACAGGAAGACGTAGGCCACGTGTTTCCTCGTTGTGCCAGATGAGGAATGCCGCAGAACTGAGCAAGGGGAATTTTCAGCACAATATAATTGGACAGAGATGTCCAGTGCTTGGCTAACAATCATAGGCTAGGAGCTTGTCGCTGAGTAAGCTCAATATGCGCCGCCATAGGTTAAAATTTGCCGCAGTATAACACAGCATGCTTACACGAATCCAAGTATATGTATCCCACCGCGGAACAGGAAGGCAGAGAGACCCTTCGAGTGACAATCCAGTCACTTCCCTGTCTCATAAAAAGGCCTTCGTGCATCTGTGGTAGCTTGCCGTAACATGTTTTCTGTAACTCTGTGTTCCTGCAGCCGTTCATCATAACCTGCATTCGTGGTTCCTCATAATAAAACGTCACCCTGCTAAAATCAATGGCAGAGTAAGTACCGTTCTTCACAACCGATACGCATGGTTAACCCAGCCAGCTCATCCCACCTTGCACTCAGTAACAGGAAAGTGCAACGTGACATCGCGAACAGAATCCTTAAAACCTGATCTCAGTTCACAGCTGGCTGAGAATTGTACCTGGAGACAGGGCATTTGCCCAGTCACCACAAGCGATCAACTATGGGCTCATATCGCTTTCCATCAAGCGGGAGGTACCAACACCACCTCTGGCATGGGGGTGTTGGGGTTTCTCTCTATGGATTCCATCACACCGTCCGAACCGTCGGACGCAACCCACAAAGAGTGGATGGTGACCGGGTTGGCTTCAGCGGCTTTGGGCTGTTTATTGTCCAACTCCTGACTCTTTAGGCCTCAAGCAGCCGTAGAAACAGCGGTCCTAGCTCGGGTAAAGCCTAGCCAGAAAGAGGGGGCAACCCCAGCACAGGAGTGCGCTTGCTGTATAAGGCACGGCCGGGAAGGTGGTGAACCCACCCCAGAGGACAATTTTAATTGTCTGGCCATGAAGCTGGGGTCAAGGGGGCATGAACTATTGAGCACGCTCAATAATTAATTAGTAATAGAATTAGTAATCTTTGTCTAACTTTTGGGGTTTATAGAGTATGTGCTTGAATTGGTGATAGGTATGCATGTGCCCAGGCTGGTTTGGATGTGTGTATGTATTTGAGTTGCTAGTGTGGGTGTGTATGCCTAGTAGGGATGTATGCACCTAGTGAGTGTATGTGCGCTTAACTGGTTTTTATGTGTGCATATGCAATTTCACACCACACCCTCCTTTCTAACAGTGTACTATTGAGATCCTGAGCATTAGCCTGATCCCTCAGGGCAATACTTCCTCAAGAACTACCTTCACTGGGAAGATCCTTGCTTGAATTCTGCTAAACTGATTGCTCTCTTTTGCTGCAGAAATCCATCCCAAGCCTTAGTGCAGCATCAGACCATCAAGAGGCACCATGGACATGATTTTTGCAGCCCAGCACATCCAGAAAAAGTACTGAGAACAACAACAGGAACTATACGTGGCCTTTATTGATTTGACCAAAACCTTCGACTCTGTTAATCATGAGGCTCTATGAAATATCTTATCAAAGTTTGGCTGCCCGGGGAAATTTATCACCATACTAAGATTCCTTCACGACCAGATCACTGGCTCCATCCTATGCAGCAGCTCCACTATGGAGTTCTTTGCCATTCAAACTGGCATCAAGTAAGGCTGCATGATCACACCAATTCAATTTTCCATATTTCTTGCAGTCATCAAGATGCTTATCTATGACCATCTGCCATATCCATGGCATCAACATCGACTATAGGTTGGATGGGAACCTTTTCAATCTTTTCCCACCCCCATGCCAAAACCAAAATCTCTTTATCCTTGATTGTGGAACTTCAGTATGCTGATGATTTTGCTGTTGTTGCACATATGGAGAAGGATTTACAAAGAGCACTTAACTGCTTCTCTCATGAATATCAGTTCCTGGGACTGACCTTTAACATTGGAAAAACAAAGGAGCTTAACCAGCCTGCTCTGGGCCAATCAACTACCTTAGCAAATATCCTCATTGACAGACAGGACCTGGAAAATATCTAACACTTTGCACACTCAGCAGTCATCTCTCAAAGAAGGCCAACATTAATGTGGAGGTCCAGTAAAGGATCTGATGTCCCAGCTCTGCCTTTGGGAGACTGAATTATCATGTTCTCAGCAGTCATGACATCGGGACTCAAACAAAGCTCCTACTATATAAGGCTGTGGTAATCCCAACTCTTCTCTACAGCTGTTAAGCTTGGGTGACCTACAGGGACCACCTGAAAGCTTAGAATGCCTTCACCAGTGCTACCTCTGGAAGATCTTTAGCATAAAGTGGGACACATGCCATTGTCCTCACCAATGTTAACACCATCAGTATGGAAGCATTGATTATTCAACATCAGCTGCAATGGAAAGGGCACTGTGTGCATGTGCCTGATGTACATTTACAAAAACAACTGCTATACTGCCAACTCAGACAAGGACCAAGGACACACAGGGGCCAGAAGAAATGCTTCAAGGATACCTTCAAGGTGAACATTAAGAAATGTGGCACTGAAGCCACAAATTGAGAAAAACCAACCCAGGACAGGGCTACATGGTGATGCATTGTGTGAGAAGGATTCTTACTTTGCGGAAAACCATCTTACCTTGGAGGCAGAAAAAATAACAGAAATGGAAGAAAAGGAAACAAGATTGAGAAATCTATTATCTAACCCTCCCTTTAGCCACCACCTATGGCACAGGCCAGAGTCTGTGGCTTTAGGATCAATCTTGGCCATCAACGGATTCATTTACACCCCTTTACTTAACCTGTGGGAGTGACCATCCTCAGCCATGGGGTATTGCAAACAAGTGAGAACAGACTGACTAGGGACGCTGTGAACTCTTCACCCTTGGAGCTGCTAAAGAAAAGGCTGGACCAGCACTGGTCAGAGATGATCTAAGAGTAGTTATGGCTAAATTTTACTAGGGGTATTTTCCATGGTTCTGGGATCTGTCTGTTGCCACATAAGGCCAGGAGAGAATTTTCCCCCTTCTGTTACTACATGTGTCCAGATTTTTTTCTGTATTTCTCAGAGGCATGGGGTTTTGGCTGCAGCCAAGGCTGGGGATTTTGAATGGGATTTTAACTGGGAAGTCTCCTGCTGAGACTTAAACTTGGAGGTTCCTGGCTGTAGGGTCTTGCTTCTCCCCTCAGGGTCAGACTGATCACCATGTCTGGAATCAGGAAGAAATTTTACCCTGTGGTCAGTTAGTTATGGACTGTGGACTTGTTTTGTCTTTTTCTGTAGCAAGGCGGGTAGAGGGACAGGGAGGCAGGCCCTCTTCCTTGGAACTCTCAAGTGTAGTTAACAACCTACGCAACTAGATATTGGCCAACAAGTTCCCCTTGCTTTACCAGTGTGGCAAATTAGGAGTTTAAGTCTTGCGGTTGTGTTAAAGTAGGTTGTCTGTGTAGGTTGCTAATAAGTTGGAGGTCTCCAGTAGTACCCAACCTTTTGCCTCTATGGACCAGATGAGTGGAATGGGGTTCATTTATGGGCCAGATGAAATGTGCCCTGATCTGTATCTGCAATGCCCCAATCAGGACCCCTGCCTATGTTCTACCTACATCCAGCCCTGTGCCACCTGACCATGCCTCATGTCACCCAATCCAGATCTGTGTCACCAGATCCAGCCACAAGCCTCCCCAATCTGGACCCTCACTGCATCTTACTGTATGCTACATGATCTGGATATCCTCTCCTCCAATACAATCTACATACCACCCAATCCAATCCTGTGCCAGCCAGATCTCATTGGCATGGCCATGTTATCTGGCCCATGAGGCTCCCCACTGGAAATTTGGCAGCACAGCAGAAATTTATACTTTAACTGCTCCTCCACTACCAAGTTTCCAGATTGTTGTGGAGCCCTGTGGGCCAGATTTGACCTGCAGATGGAGATTAAGCCCTGCTGGGTTTGTCAATGGATTTGTATAGGACGGTTTGGGTAGGGGTGATCTTGCATCAGACAAAGGGTTGGACCACATGACCTCTGGAGGTCCATTGTAGCCTTGCTTTTCTTAGACTCTATGGTTTAGAGCAGGGGTTTTCAATTTTTGTTAGTCCAAGTACCTGTAGTGGCCGGATGCCGAGCAGGAGTGGGTGTGTATGTGCAGCCAGACACTGAGCGGGGGAGGGCAGGTTGTACATGACTGAACACAGAGCAGGGAGGTAGGGACAGCACATGGGTGGGTGGGGACGGAGCACCACCAACTCCCAGGAGGAGTGTGGCTGGGGTGGGGTAGGGCAGGGAAGTTCACTGGGCTGGGGTGAGGGCAGCGGCACCCTTCTGTGTGGTGGGAAAGCTCACTGGGCTGGTGTGTGGCAGCAGCAGCCACTGCGTGTGAACTTTCCCCACTATGCAGATAGGCACTGCTGATCTCAGCCTGCCTTGGCCCTGTTCCAGGGAGGTGACAGCACTCCGTCCCCACCCACCTACACGTACCCCCTAGGACTGGTCCCAGTATCCACAGGAGTATGTGTACCCCGGGCTGACAACCCACAATTTAGAGGATGGGATTGACCACATATTTAGCAAATTAGCAGATGTCACCAAGCTGGATAGAGTTGTAGACATTCTGGAAGATAAGCTTAGAATTCAGAATGACCTGGATAAACTGGAGAGATTATCTGAAATTCATCAAATGAAATTCATCAAAGACAAGAACAAAGTTCTACACTTAGGATGGAAAAGATCCAGTACTGTAAAAGGGACATGGGCGTTATAGTGGACCATAAGGTGAATATGATCCAAGTGTGCTCTTGTTGCAAACAAATCCAACAGCATACTGGCTTGTACTAACAGAAGCAAAACAAGGGAAGTGATTCTTCTCCACTCAGCACTTGGTGGGGCCTCACCTGTTATAAGATGTCCAGTTTTGTGCACCACACTTTGAGGAAGATGTGGGCAAATTAGAAAACTGTAAGTGCAACAAAATGATTAGAGGTCTAGAAATTGTGATTTAAAAGGAAAGGTTGGAAGAAATGGTATTAGTTAATATGGAGAAGAAAAGCCTGAGTGGGAGATTAGATAGCAGTCTTCAAATACGTGATGGTGATAGACTATTCTCTGTCATGGCAGGGGACAAGACTGGGAGTAATGGCTTCATATTGCAAAAAGACATTCAGGAGATTAGGAAGAACTCCCTCACTGTGAGGATGTTAAAACACGTGAACAGATTACCCAAGAATGTTGTGGAATCTCCGTCCTTGGAAGTTTTTAAACGGAGGTTAGACAAATACTTGTCTAGGATGTTTTAGACAGAGATCATCATCATGCCTGGAGTGGTAGGGTTGGATTAGATGACCTATCACTGTATCTAGGTATTTATACTACATTCATTACCAAGGTATCTCTGTGCTTCAAGAGGAAAAGGTAAGAAAAGTGTAAAACGAGTCAGATTCATTCAGGGAATGTGAACAACAGACATGAAGGGAAGCAGAGGTAGAAAATAAATAAGGGTGAATGAAAGGGAAACATTGTGAAGAAGGAAGATTCTTAAAAGTACCAGTTGAAAATGCAAGTGAAAAATGAGGTCCAAACAGAACAGAATTTAGGGAGCACATATATTCCTAAAATTGCTCCGGGATTTGTCAAGTAAGAAAATAATAATATTTTTACAATGAACATAAGACATTAAAAAGCATCATTGGTCATTTACTGATACTGCTGTGAATATATTCAGCTGAAAAACTAAAACTTCCTAAAGGGAAAATTTAAAACTGCAACAGTAACCTTTAACATGAAAAATTTCAGCTGAAAAGTGACAGATTTCCTGGGGTCATTTCAAACCAATTTTAAACACAAGCCTTTGTCTTGAATCTGCATTTTGAATCAGGATGCCATTATGATTTAGTTTTTTAAACAAAAAACTAAAACAAAACAAAAATTGTAAGGGGAGACTAAACAAAACAAACTAAATCAAAGTTTAGTTTTGACATTTTCATCAGCATCAAGAATTTCTTTTGAAACATGTTGATTTTGGTAACCCCCTAAACAAAAAAAATGACTAACTATAGTGTAGAGATATTGAGCAGAAGCACTATTTATACATGTCAACTCAAAACAGATGCTAGTAAATATTTCTGAATTTCATAAAACTAGCAAACTTTTCAGTAGTTCTGACTGAAGTACCAATCATCAGAACATGACTATATACATATGCAGAGTCAATACATGTATTTGTCTCCATTACTCTCCTTTTGTCTGCCTCCCTCTCTTTGATATCTAATAGTTTCTTTTCGAATCCCTCTCGTTACACTGCTCTATTTATGAAGAATCAATATTACATTAATACTGTATATCCCTCTATAGGTAGTGCACGTTTACTCATTATGTTGTAGACTTATCAAATTAAATGTGGTAGTGAATGTAGGTTGACACTGTTAAAGTAAATGACCCAGTGCTTTAATACTCATGATCCACTTAAAAGGTACATTTGGGCTGAATTGGCTCAGAAAAAGTGTAAATAACTTTAACAGACTAGGAAATACAGTATCTGCTTATAGTTAACAGAAAGTATGTCTATGCATTTCAGCAGGCAGGCATTTTACTTTCAGTACTCTGCCTATTGCCTCTGGCTTAAAACAATAAAAGACATCAGAGCAGAGACATTGGGTTTGGTTCAGAAAGCCTAGCCCAGTTAGCCAGTTCATAGCTAATTTAGCCTATGAATTTTTTATTCTTTTTTCCCCCCAGACAAGCAAGAGTTTTCTTTTGCAAGTATACAAGCTAAGGATTCCAATTTACAGATTCTAGGAATAGGTAAAGAGCAGTAATAGCACCAAATACAACTAAAAATGGAGGAAGAATCACAGACAAGACAATGGGCAACATCTCCACACAAATGAAACTTTTTTAACTAATGGTTTGTATTATAAAAAGGTCCTCAGACAAGATAGCGAGGTCCTTCTTCTCAACTCAAATACCACATTTACTTGTATGTCACATAAAATTCTGCTGCATGTATGAATCTTATTTTTTGCCCAAAATAGAAGCATGGATATGTTTGGAGTGTTTGTATGATTCCAACGAAGGCAAATATGAACAATGAGGTTTATACTTGCAGGAGAAATGGAATATAACATAATAAGTTATAACGAGATGAAAAGGAGAAAAATTCTTGATTAGTTCATCTCTAGGTTACAGGAGGATGGAGTGCAAGGTAGAAAAAAAGAAAAATATATCATTACTATTAAAAGTTTAATTAAAAGGCATAAGGGATCATTTATTTTTAATCATGTGTTTCTCAGAGAGCGTTCCAGTCATGTCCATCTTGAGTGTCAACTCTGCTCCCACAAAAATAGAGAGCCTAAGTAAATGCCTCCTCACTACAGTAAAGCAAAAAGTCATTTTTCCCCCTTTGTAAATAGAGAAACAATTTTAAGAAACTGAGCGGGCTCCCAAAGAAAGGCAGGGACCAGTCAGAGGGAATTTTCAGTGACTGAAAATCAGAGGCCCCAAAAAACCATCTTTAATGACAAAAAGTTAAGTGATTCTGTCTTGTGCCCAGCTGCATTCTACTTTGATTCTCAGATAATTGGAATATGACATAACAATTCAACTCTAGCAATTTCTTCCTTATTGAAAGTGAGTCACCTTATCTCCCTTATGCACACTTCTTTTCCACTATGCAACTAATAATTAGACTCTGCTTAAAAAACAAACTGTTAACCTCTCATTTGTCTTCCCTGCCTAGGTCTGACCACTATAAAGGTGATGGTCCTCAAACTCATCAGGAGTTAAGATGGCTGTAGCAGTGATTGGGATGCAGGACACTGGCAGGGTTACCTTTATGAACACTGTTACCTTCTGCTGCTTGTTCTAAGAAAAAGGAGAGCCAATAAACACAAAGGACGTCTGTAGATGCACCAGGTGGCTGCTCTGACATGCTGTAACTGCAGCACAGGGGGGAGCAGACTCAATTAATCAAGTCTGCTAGAGTGTGTTAATTAGTGTGCTCCAGCCAATATCCATGTCTTATGTATCAGCGTCCCCGCTCTGACAACCTTTAGTTCAACAAGTTTTAGTTAACCTATGCTTAAAAACTTCCAAGGATGGAGATTCCACAACATTCTTTGGTAATCTGTTCACATGTTTTAACATCCTCACAGTGAGGGAGTTCTTCCTCGGTGTCCCTTAAATCCTCTTTTTCCCAGGTGGGTCTGCTGTGGCAGCCTCCCATTCACTGTCCATCTGACGCAGCTGTTCCTTCTTTTGCTCTCCGGTACAGTTTTTTTTTTCTTTCACCTCACCATTCTCCTCTTTCCAGGTTTGAAACATGGTGGTTGGGTTTGCTGTGGCAGCCTTTGATCTGCCACAGCCCCAGCTGGCTCCTCTGATCTTCTGGAGCATGGTACGTTTCTTATGCAGGCTTGCTGTGGTTTCCCTTGCTTCTTGGGGTAAGTTTGTTCGTTTTGTTTCTCCCTCAGTCTCCAAATGGCAAGATATTTCAGTCACCCTCTAGAAGAAAAATAACTGGGAGCAACCAGAGTTTCTCTTGGGACAGCAAATGTCTGCATATTCAGTGGTCCTGCAGCAGACTGTATCCACAGAGTAGAAAGATTTCCCATTCTTGCAAGTTTACATAATTACTGTGCATCAACATTAATTAAATCCTTTTTATAAAAGAGCAAGATTTTTGCTTTTTTTCTTCTACATCATCTATGTGATCACACTAATGTGAACTAGGTAGTCAAGTGGGTATTTAAATTTAGATTCACACAACACAGATGAAGAGGAATCTAAATTCAAATTCTACCATTGTTTTTTAAATTTCATCGAGCTGCCAAAAACTGAGGGCCTTGCAAGGAAGGCACAATGCCTCCTGGACGATGAGTTATTCTTACTGCTTCAGTGCCAGTACTGAGTGGCTTTGTAATGGGCTCTCATTAGAGCTCTCTCTAGCCATCTTCACTAGATTAGAGCTTCAAGGTCTGTTTACAGGGACAATTGTTTATGTAAAAAATGCAAAGGAAAAAATATTTTTCCCTAGATTTCTATCGCAAC
This sequence comes from Caiman crocodilus, assembly GCA_030014935.1. Classification (NCBI taxonomy): domain Eukaryota; kingdom Metazoa; phylum Chordata; order Crocodylia; family Alligatoridae; genus Caiman; species Caiman crocodilus. Next base: position 100,286,758 of record JAGPOW010003642.1, on the reverse strand, counting down.
CTATGCATGGTTTGGTTGTACCTAAGGGAACATTTCTCTAGCCTGACATAAAGAGATGGCTTCCCCATTTTGACACCTTATCAAACTTCATTACTGTCTCTTTTTGGGGGGAAAAGATCTAAAATTCTCTAATAAGTAACAGTGAGATGATGGGGCACCTCCGTTTAGCAGCACCTAGTGAAGATTAACAAGCATAAATGGGAAGGATATCCTGTACTAAGATGTAAAGTTACAGCATATGACACATTACTTCCCTTTAAAAAAAAATCAACATAAATAAAAGTTCAGAGCAGTCCACAGCAACATAAATGGCAGAGAGAGTTAATGTCCAGACATGTCTACATAAAAGAATGAAGATAAATAGAAGCTCAGACACTAATTGTAGTCTAGAAAAACAAGAAAGCAAGCGCAGTAGAAAAAGGAGCAAATTAGATGTAAATAAGAGAGGCTTCTGTACAAGGGAAATGAAGCAAAAATCACTATGGTAACCATTAATTTTTAGTTCTCAGACTAATGACGAACTGAGGAAATCAAAAGTAGCAATCCCAGCTAGGTATTATGTTCAAAGACAGATGCAAAAAGAAATGTGATCATTCACATTTTGATGGCCTTCTCCCCCAACCAAAAATGAATGTAAGTCCTCCAAATATTTATCCCAAATACATTTTTGTTTTCTGCCTGAGACCAAACAAATTAAGGAACCCTCATTAGAGCACTAAAATGTCACTTGTTGGCATATTCAAAAAACATATTCTCTCATGTGAGACCTTAGAAGACACTTTTTCTACTTCTTTCTGTAAATAAAATTTTTTCTCATGTAAAGAGGTTTTTTTTCCCCTCACTATTTATTGATATATTAGAGACATGCAATAATCAAATGGTACACAGCCGCTTTGTAGTGGGATACAACTAATACTGTACTCTTCCTATATGCCTTGTGTCACTGAATTCTGAATGTAAAGTGAGTTGGAACATTTCAGTAACACTGAGCCAAATATTTAAATCATCCTCTTTTTGGACACTTTACTTTTTCCAAATAGAGCTAATCAAATAGCTAATTTAATCAACTGCTCATTTTACTATTCACAAATTGTCCTTAAACAATTTATGATTTATTCATTCAAAAAAAATATTCACAAAATCATTTCTACAAATAATTCTTGGGTCTGCAGATTATTTACAAGCACCTGATTGTGGGAAATGTTTATATATTAAATTCAGCTGTGTGAGGCTGACTTAAAGACAAGTCACATGGTGTTTTTCTAATGCTTGTTTTATATTAGTTTTATTCTGATATTTGTTTATAGTACAAATATCCAAATTAACAAATGCCAAATCTGCACAATATTCAGAAATTCACAAATATTTGCTTAAATTCAACAGTTCTCTAAGTATTCATTAAATAAGTCCACTGATTAAATATTTGTATAAATCTTCAATTTGCAGAGGAATCATGGTATCATACATATGTATTGGCATGCAATCACAGGTCCACATAGAAGAATTCATGCAACTGCCATCTCTCAGTTCTGCTCAACTGCATTTTGAAAGAGGCAATTTGAATGTTCTATATGTTGTTAAGAATTCTAAAAAGTTTACACATAGCAGTTCTGTCTGTACCATGTTAACTTCCAGAAGCTGTGAAAGTATAAAGTAATGAAAAGTAAATGCAGCTTTGAAAAAGACCAAAATGTGTACACTAAAGTTTTATCCATTATTAGGCATTCAGTCACAAGATTGAAAAAATATCTAGGAAGAAGAAAGCCCAATCTAAATCTACCTCCGAGAGTCACTGGTACAAAATTTTAGAAAATTATATTGTCAAACAGAATTGTAATCCATTGTGTTTAACAACTGCAAAGGCCCTTGCATGTCTCAATTCCTTATGCATTTTCATTCTGGCCTTCTGAGCACGAACAGAAGAGCTCTGCTGAGGTAACTACCTTCATTTTCACACTGTTACAATCCTAAACTGCCATAGGAAGTATCTACATTCCAAGAAAATCCAAATCTGGATAGGTGGGAGCCACAGACCGCCAGCCACGTGCCACATGCTGCACTTCATGGGCCTCCTACTGTAGGTGCTCCTCCTATACTGCACAGTGCTATACCACACCTCTCTGTGTCCCCCAGTGCACTGAGTCACACCATGTGCCCATCCCACCACCTCTCATTGTACTGTACTCCAGGTGCCTTCCAGCTCCCGGTTATGGTCTCCCTTACCTCCAATATGTTCTTCACCCAGCAGCTCCAACCTGTACTCCAGGGTAGGATCAGGGTCAGGTATAACCAGAAGGAGAGAGGGAGAGCCTGTAGACTCCAGGGGAAGCAGTGGGAGAACAACGAAAGGAGCAGAACCTAGACTGAGAACCAGGGGGGCATAGTTTAAGCCCTTGAGGCTATGCAAGGCCCACAAGCTGCAAGTTTGGACAGCCCTGATTTAGCAATTCCCCTCAGAGCTCAATTCCTATGTGAGGTATCTACATAAGATGCTTTCCTGAAAAACAGTGGAGGAAGCTACATATTTTCCTGGGAGGATCAAGATCAAGAAAGGCTTCACATTGTCAGATTAGGAGAATGACTTGCCAGTGCAGACTGAACTAAATTGGGATACTGGGAAAGACTAGCTGCCCAGCAAGAATGAGATAGCTATGCATCTTCCTAGGTAAATCAGGATCATCATCCAAGGGAGGATGCATACATTTCACACTAATAATGGGAAAGATTTAGGTTGTAGTGAAGAGCATAGCTTAAGCTAAATGTCCACAGAGTATTAAGAAATGAAAACTAAAAGTTCAGAAACTTCACAAGCTCAGGACCAATTCTGGTTTTTAAAAAAGAGCTTAGATTTCACCTGAGTGATGCAGAAGTGACAAAGCAATCAGAGGATGCCACCGAGTCAGTATCTTAACAGAAAAACATTTCACTCTCTCTCTCTCTCACACACACACACACACACACACACACACACACACACACACGTACTTCCTGAATAAAAAAATACTTCACATTCAGCTGTCATTTCATTTTCCTGAATTATCAAGATGAGTGTAAAAGTAATAACAATGAAAATATATTCCATAAAAAAATTCCCATGGACTGCAGTGGGGACAGGATTTCACCTAGTATTTTTCATTTTACTGACACTGGAATTGCAGCCCATCTTAAATAAAAAAAAGTTGTCTACAAGTACTAGAGACCAGGCTCCACACAGCTCTCTCTCCAATTCTATTTGTCTATTATATCTGTGTATGCGTCTCTGTGTTTAACGAGGTGTATGGCAACCTCTACTGATGCAGATACATAAAAGAGAGAATTCAGCATCCCTCAAGCATACAAAAGCATTCAGTGTTAACACAAGGCATGAACTTGTCAAGTAAACAAGATAATTTTTCTGCCAGGGTGATGGCAGCAGTATAGGCCTCATCTTACCTCTCCATTCTCTAATGGGTGAACCTTAGAGTAATATGAAGTGCATATAACTTCATCGTCTTTTACATAGAATGGAGGCCCAGCACGGGGATGGATATTGTAGCGTGTCAGGCATTCTGTGTCCGTGATAGCATAATACTGCCATGGCTGGTAGTCAACACCATCCAGTGAACGTTCCAAAATCCAGTTCCCAGGTCGTGGTGAATTCGCTGCTTTCACGATAACATATGCAATCTGGAACACCTGAAAAGTATTTTTAAGACAAATGTATATTTATATATATATTTTCTTTTGATCTTTACCTGCCAAAATAAGGAAGCTATATGTATGATCACTTCCCATTTTAGAATTTTCCCTAAAAATGCAATTTGGCAACATATTCTAGAGAAACTATTTAACTAGAAAAACATTCCTTCTCTAATAACATTTCTGCAAGCAGGTAAGCTGCATCATGACATCTCAGACGTTTTGAAGAGGGATAAAAAGAATTCTCTAGATTCAATCTAACCCATGAGAGGATATCCAATTTCACCTGAACTTAATTAAAAAACAATGTTTGCATATGTTCATATTTGTACCATTTACAATATGTATTTGAGCATACAGACTCCTATTTTTGTAATACCTATCCAGTTTCCAAACTCTACTTTTCTTTCTCATGCAAAATTCTGTGTTGAAGATATTAGCGAGCACTTCTGTCATATGACAGGCATGTTACAGCCTCTCCATAAAACATTCCTGGTCACACCACATGGCTTCTTGCACAGCAATCATAAATAAGCTTTGTAGTATGGAGATATATAACATGTCACAATAAACAGACTATAAGTATGTATTCAACACTCATTATGGTCTGCTTCATCTGCCTTTTCAATTGATTTATCAAGATTTATTTTGGGTAACCTGCTCGCTGGGAATTGAGCTGAGAACAATACAGTTAGATTTGCAACTGCAGAATGACAGTCACTAATAATGCAACGTCTTTTTCTTAGTAACCCACAGATGTTACAATGGTAAAAATGAAGCAGAGGAGTAGCAGCACTTGTCTCTGTTAAATGGGATGAAAATCCAATCAAGTAATATACAGAGTCCTGCTCAGGAGGCAGTGCTGTGAGCACATACAAAAGGCAGCCAGAGGACAAACTGACCATGGAGAACATTTTTATCCCACAATCACCTCTTGGCTAAACTGGCTAACTGCAGCCTTGATGTCACCACAATCCACTGGCTGGGGAACTGGCTCCATGGTAGGACCCAGAGCATGGTGGTCGATGGGAGCCAATCATCTTGGTGCACTGTGACCAGTGCTGTCCCACAAGGCTCTGTCCTAGGGCCTATACTATTTAACATCTTCATCAATGATGTGGACATTGGTGTCAGAAGCAGACTGGCCCCGTTCACCAAATATACCAAACTCTGGGGTAAAGCATTCACACCTGAGGACAGGAGGGTGATCCAGGCACATCTGGACAGACTTATGAAATGGGCAGACGAGAACCTGATAGTGTTTAACTCCGAAAAATGCAAGGTACTCCACCTTGGGAGGAAAAACCTCCAGCATCCTTATAGGCTCCGCAGTTCTAAACCGGTTAGTACTACAGATGAAAGGGACTCGAGAGTCACGGTTGACCACAAGATGAACATGAGCCTTCAGTGTGATGCTGTGGCTAGTAAAGCAAGCAAAATGCTGGCTTGCATCCATCGATGCTTCTCAAGCAAATCCTGGGACGTCATTCTGCCGCTGTACTCAGCCTTGGTGAGGCCACAGCTGGAGTACTGCATCCAGTTTTGGGCTCCACAATTCAAAAAGGCTGTGGAAAAGCTTGAGAGGGTGCAGAGAAGAGCCACACGCATGATCAGAGGTCAGGAAAACAGACCTTATAATGACAGGCTGAGAGCCATGTGGCTATTCAGCCTGGAAAAGCACAGGCTCGGGGTTGATCTGGTGGCTACTTATACGTTTATCACAGGTGCTCATCAGGATCTGGGGGAACATCTGTTCACCAGAGCCCCACAAGGGATGACAAGGAATGTCACAAACTCCACTGTGACCAATTCAGGCTGGAGGTAAGAAAGAACTTCTTTACTGTCCAAGCCCCCAAGGTTTGGAATAGACTGCTGCCAGAGGCCATTCAAGCACACACTTTGAACGCCTTCAAGACACACTTGGATGCTTATCTTGCTGGGATCCTATGATCCCTGCTGACTTCCTGCCCCTGGGGCAGGGGGCTGACTTGATGATCCTCCAGGGTCCCTTCCAGCCCAAATGTCTATGAAATCTATGAAACATAATGCTGATTTCTGTCTTAGTGGCTTCAGTGTTGGATTTAGGTTGGCCACATTATAAAAAATGAACTATCGAAAGCATGCATCTCATTGGAAATGATCACTTAGAGCCATTAAATCAATCAGGCTATTCTTTGGTGTGAATATTTTGGATAATTAGGAATATAAATTATAGAAGATCCTAGTATAATAAATGGCCACAAAAATTTAGTAATGGAATGCCTTGTGATTCATTTACAAATATCTGTTGGTACCAGCTAAAAATAAATCTAATCTTAAATGACAGAGCCCTCCAATAGTTAATGAAATATTTAAGTACAAATTTGCTAAAAAAAAAAATTATCTATTATCACATGTACAGCCCAGCCATTCTGTCCTCCATGTCCATATCAAGAAAAAACATGTAGTTGAGATCCACAATGCAGTTTCAGGTGAGTAATTTTCCCCTCTGTGAAGTAGAAGTAAGGACAGTCCTTGCACAACTTTAGGGTAAAAGGAAAATGACGCGATTTCTTCCCCCTTTTTTTCCAAGAAGTTATTTCTGGTGTCACATCACCACAGTCATATGTTTGTCTGCTTGAACCACCTGTATAAGGGAGTAGATTTGTGGAGGTTTGTCTTACGTTAAGAACAATATACATCATCATATAAATCACAAAATCCCTGAGCTAGGAAAGATTCGTGCACTCTTCCACAGCTTTACTGTTCTCATCTGATGACACTCCTCCTATTTCATTCTTTACTCTTTTGACCTTTTCCCAATTATTGGCAGACTGAATTGCAACCATTAATTATGGCCACACTCAAAAAGACAAACATACCTCATTGATAGTGAACAATGTAATGTGGTATAAATACCACTAACATTTATTTTCTTCCCTTATAAAATTCAGTTTTTTAAGGAAACAATCTACTTGAAATGTATGATTTTTTAATATTTTTCTTATAATGGGAATGAAAAAAAAATCTGTGTCAGAGGAGGCCCTTCTGATTTATATTTAAAGTGAGGTTTTTTGGAACTTATTCTTTCCTTAGACACAGGCTCCACTGAACAAAGTAATTTCCTGTTGTCTGAATATGTCTGCCTAGTCCAGCCAAGCAATCCTATCAAACACTTTCATATTTGAATTTATACCAAAACAACGGAATCCCTTAAATGCAGACAGGATGAAATATTAGTATTAAGTTTAGTGTATTGCTCTCTATCAGTGCATCCACTCCTGTAAACTCTAACTTATGTGACCTACAACACAACTGTAAACAAACCAGTAATTTTATTCCTTTGTATGAATGCTGCTTTGACATCCTAATAATATTCAGTAAAAAACAGAGAGAAACTAGGAATGTCTTTTACACCAAGGCATTGCCACTTTCTTCATCATCATTACCCAAAGAGGTGTTTTCATTGCTGCAGAAACCAGTTCTGATCCCCTTACACTCTCACATATCTTAGCTGTAACAGGAGTCAAGGGAAAGAAAGGTGTCTTTTGTAAACAAAGCAAATAAAACAGTCAAATATGAAGGTACCTTTTTTATATACAGCCACTCTTCAGAATGATACTTTAATAAAGTGTCCTGTATATAATGCAGAAGATTTATCCTAAAGCCTGTCTCTTATTTTCCATTGGCATATATTGTACATTATGAATTAGCTATCCATTTATTATATACATTAAAACAAACAAATCCACAATATGTTCTTGTTAAGTTAAATGAAACAATCTTTGAGGAAAATACAAGAGAAAGAAAATAGTTAATAAATACACTCCAGACCTTTATTTTTCTTAACTTAGGCTTACTGATGGAGAAACTCTTTTATCTTTCAATAACATAGTGCATAAAGACTCATTTTAACCACATACTAGTTGCAAAGCTTTCATCTGATCCAGAGCTGTCTTAGGATTTGATCTGAGAATTCCAATAGTATCTTCTGAAATGATGACAAGATAGTTACATGCCACTGAGCTGTGAAACACATTCCATGTTCTAGTTCATGGCTCCGTTCATTAGCTGAACTAAAAAAGGATGTCCTATAATAAAATAAGATTATTCCTTCATGCTTGAACATGCAACAGGAAAACCAGACTTGCTAACTAAAAAGGCCATTTCTTTGAGGTGTATATAGCCCAGTGAAGTCAAAGGGAGTTGGGCACTTACATAACTCCATAAATCTGGCCCTAAATGATTTTATTCTGGAATTATACCTCTTTTTATTCAGTGACAATTTAAAGACATAAGGAGACACTGGAGCAAGACCCCAGAGTAGTCCTTTCTAGCTAAATGCTTTAATGACTAGCGTACAGAGATAGACTTCTTGTTTGCTCTGTCTCTTCCAGGCCCATGAAACTTGCCTTCCCTTCAGTACAATGGCTCAGGTTCAACTGCAGAGGTAATGTTTGATTGGGTCCCTCCAGATGTGCAGATAAAGGTGCAATGGGATTTGATGTGCAATCAACACAATCATACTTCCTGCCATGCCACACTGCATTGCAACCCTGAGCTCACCCTGCAGCAGCAAGTAGCAAGCTCCCACGGCTGGGAGCCCCCTCATCTGCAGACTCCCAGCCACAAGGGCACCTGTAGCGCCCCGTAGCTGGGAGCCCACATCATCTGATGGGACTCCCAGATGCAGGGATGCTTGGAGTGCCCCTATGGCTGTGAACCACATCAGCTCCAGGCTCTCAGGCTTGTGGGCACATGTGAACCCCCAGTTGGGAGCTCTCAGCATCTGACAGACCTCCTAGCCACGTGCTCAGTTCAGTTCATGTCAGCCACAGGTGAGCACGATAAGAATTAGCCACAAAGTTATTACACATATTTTATGCAGTGGTGAGAGCACTGGTGAGCATGCCTGACAGGCAGCTGAGCATGCTGGTGCACCCCTGACATACAGCGTTGCCTGCTTAGGCGATGGGCGGTGGGGTAGGCAGGAGCACTGGTGCCTCCCTGAGAGTGCCGGCTGGGAAGTGGAGGCACCAGGAGAAGCACCGATGGCACTTCCGGGCGTATCCTTGGCCCTTCCGAGTGTGCCACTGGCACTTCTGGGCCAGTGCGCACAACTGGCAAGGGAGACCCCTCACTCCCGGGTCAGTACAACCGGCCATGGGGGACCTTTCCCCCCAGGTGCTGACTGGCCCCTGGAGGGGCAAGTGTCCAGTCACCCATGGTTTTATGGAATCACTTTGTGACTTATTCCTCCTTTTATCACACCATTAATTTATTGAACATATGGCCTGGTCACAACTTAAGGGTAACATGTGGCAAGAGTCATCTTGTCCAAAACCTTTCATAGATAGGAGGCTAGAGAACTTTTCAGTCCATATCTTTCACTTTTCAGTAGTCCCCTCAGGCTGAAGAGGGCATAGGCACAGGTCTCCCACTTCATTGGTAAGTGCTCTAATCACTACAGTCCTGTACAAAAGGCAGACAGGATTACTAATGATGCTCTGGGTTGTGTTTTTAAATGGAAGAGGCAATGGCTGCTGTGATTTCTGTTCGTATCAATGCCACTGGTATGATAGGTGGGCTCAGAGCCACTTATTGGACTGAGCTTCTTAGAAGACTTTGATAGGTGCTGCCTACTATTATGTTTCAAGGGAAAGCTGTGCTTCAGGATTCCCCAAAATGTCTCCATCTCCTTGAAGGATCCCCTGAAGCCATCTCTGGCAGTTTCACAGGGAAGAGTCCTCTGGCTTGACAACCTGGCTCTTCTCTGTTCCTGACTTCTCCAGTGGTCCATAGCATTCCTTGACTTAAAGAGCTCCTTTGGGGTCAGCTTATGGAAAGGGGAGTGTTTTCTTCTTCAAAGGCATGGGGGGAAATTTAGAGTGACAAAGTCCCTGTAACAGGAATCCCCTAACCCCTCTCCCTGTTATTAGGAAGGCCTGAAAGGCTAGGAAACTCAAGGCCAGGAAAGGCAGCAAGGAGCAAGGGGCCAGAGGGACAAAAAAGGTTAGGCAACTAATGAACTGGTCCCTAGGGGAGTGAGGGCAGAAGATCCAGTCATGTGGCCTGAGGCTGGGCTGGAGGATATAAGCCAGGGGTGGGCAAAACAGCGGGTCCAGCCAGCAGCTGGACTCCATTTCCCAGCAGCCCCTGCCCTCATGGCTGGGGCCTGTCTCTATGGAGATTCCAGCCACAGGTGGTTTGCCATGGAGATTGGGCCCAGCCACAGGGTGCATGGCAGGGCAGGACGGGGGGATGCTCTGGAGCCTCTGAGATCATGCGCCAGAGCCAGGTTGGTTGGGGCCAAGGCAAAGCCACCATCTGCAGCCTGCATGCTCTGGGCAGAGGTGTGGAGACAGTGGATCGTGGCTGTGCCCTGGCTTGGGACCACACTGTCACTGCTGCAAGTTGCCAGGGCAGAGCCACAATCCACTGCCTGAAAGCTCCTTTGTGGAGCATACAGGCTCCAGATCATGGCTCTGCCCTGGCCCTGACCAAACTGCCTCCACTGCAAGATCCCAGTAGATCCAGAGAAACTCCGTGCCCTGCCCCGCCCTGCCAGTGAGACTGGGGCTGGTCTCCATGGCAAACCCAACCCCACCCTTCTTCTATTACAGCACAGCTGTGGCTGAGGTCTCCATAGAGACCAGCCCCAGCTACTCAGGCAGGGTCTGCTGGGAAATGAAGTCCACTGTCAACTGGATATGGCCCAGGGGGCCAGATTTTGCCTGCCCTTGATATAAGCCCAGTCTCCTGAGTAAGCAAAGGCAGTAGCCCCTGCATACAGCAGAGAGAGGAGCTCCTTGGAGAGGAAGTCTGCTGGAAACAAAGCAAGGCACCGCAGCTGCCTGGAGGAGCTGGAGCTGGAAGTTAGGTGGCCCCAGCAGAGGTAGGGACTGCAGGCAGCATTTATCCTGAGGGAGGGAGACTAGATGAACCAGAAGCTTGTGTTTTTGTTCCTTTTTTTTTTTTTTTTGGAACTTTAAACCAGATGACTGAGTTGTAGCTACAGGGATGGAGGAGGTCACAGGCCTGCATTCACTCCCCTGCTCTAGGTGCCAGAAATTAGCCCTAAACCATAAGAGCAGAGACAAGCGTAGTGAAGCTGGACCCCAGGAGGAGCTGTCATCAATGCAGGGCTGATACGTGGGATCTAAAGTCTTAATCAATGGGCCAAAGCAGGGGGTACAGCCAAAAGAAATGGAGCCAAGGATGTGACAGCTGAAGCCCTGACAAGCCCTCAGAAGCCTATGGGAACACTCCCTTAAAAGGGAAGTGCTGAGGGAGGGCAAAGGTTATAGATAGGGACTGGCCTGGACATGCAGACAAGGTTGACTGCAAGGTCCATCCCAAGGGACCTCTTCCCCAACAACAAATAAACAACATCAAGATTGTGGCAGATGATAGACAGGAGGTGAGGTGGGATCAGGAAAAAGCCAACCAGCGGGGCAGGCCACAAAGGGGACCAGATGCCAGGGTGGCTACTCCCACCACCCCGGGTCTACATTCCCAAACAGCACAGCAAACTGCTCAGCTCCAAACAAACATTCTTTATTGTACTATTGAAGTTCCCTCCGTCTTTCCTCAGACTCTACTTTGTCCTCCCTGAAGAACTCCTTTCTCTCTACTCTGTCCTTCCTAGGACCATTCCAACCTCTTCATCCCCACTCTCTGTCCTCCCTAAAACCACTCTTTCTCTTGTCAGCTCTCTCAGCCTAACTCTTTTCTCTCAATCACAGTCAGCCAAGGCTGTGTCATATTTTACATTTACATTGTATTTTACTTATACTGATAACTACAAATTAAAAAGTTTTCTGTGCAGTCATTTAATAATGGTACCATCAGCTAAATAAAACATGTCCTAGGCACTGGAGCCATTGAAGACTGGCACACCATGGACCAGAGACTAACAGCTGTTTGTCAGTCCCAGTCCCTCTACCACACCAGAGTCTCCCACTTGTATTACCTCTGTGGAGCAGTTGGACATTAGCTCAATATGTGTTAGATAAAATGATCTGGAGATACTTTGCTGTCCTTGCTGGAAAAGTCCAAACTTTGCTTTGCTACAGTGGCACTTAGTGTGTTTTACTGCTTGAACGCTCAGGCACTAGTATTTTAAATGCAGTTAACAAACCCTAAGTATAACTTATGATTTGCAATAGAATTCTTACCAAATGATAGTAGTCAATGTAAGGATTTACATTCACCCAATAAAGTTAAACATAAATGTCATGAGGAATCAATCAAGGAGTAGTCTCTGTGGCTTAATACTAGGGCTATGTGAAGCTTCGGTCCCTGATTCAATTTGGTGGAGATTCATCCTTATTTGGTGACTGGATCTCCAAATCCAAATTGAATCAGGAGACCCTTTAATCTCTCTGAATTGAATTGGAACCCTCCAATTCAATTTGGAAAGATTCGGCAATTTGGACATAGACACAGCTTTAAATATTTTTTCTACATACCTCAAGATACCAGGTGGCTTGTAAATGCTGTGATGGTGGGGCAGATGAAGCATCCCACAGAAGCGCAGGGGGGTCCCTAGTGTGCTCGGCAGCAGACCCAGAAGTGGACCAGAAGCACTTCCAGTCCACTTCCGGGTCCACCAGGGAGTGTGCAGGGGGGACACTCGCGCCCCTCCCCCCCGATTCAGTGACTAGTGCCTCCTGAGTCTGGGGGGGGCACCCAGGGTCCCCCTGCAGCCAATCACTAAGCTGAGAGGGCACATGGGAACCCCCTATGCACTCCCTGGCAGACCTGGAATTGGACTGGAAGTACTTTTGGTCCACTTCTGGGTTCACTGCTGAGCACATGGGGGTCCCTCTCCGTGCTCCTGGGGGGATGCTTCATCTGCCCCAGCATTGCAGCATTCATGAGCCACACCTGGTACCTCAAGGTATGTAGAGAAAACATTTAAAGCTGTGTCTATGGCCAAATCACTGATTCTCCGAATCAGCATCAAATCTTCAGATTTGGATTCAGTCAAATCAAATCAAGGACAGTGATCCAATCAACAAACTGAATCACTGTCCCCGATTCAGGCTGAATCTGAATCCAAATTGAATATGGCCTGTTTCGCACATGCCTACTTGATACCAGATCCTGACTGCCATCTTCCTCTGGGGTGAAAAGGGCATAAAGATGCCCTGCTTATGCTTATTTACAGGAACTATTTACAGCAAAATATGTTCATGCTGAGCCCCCCACTTTTCTCCCCCAGAATGCTTCCCACTAGAAATGCAGACTAGAAAGCATACCACGGCCTCTTTGGTCACAGCTACTTTCTGGATCCAAATGAGCTTAAAGAGGGATGTTCTTTAAGCTCTCAGAAGGTAGAAATGCAGATACCCATGCTACGAGCTCAAAAACGGAAGCACATAACGAGTTTTGATTACTCCAGAGTTAAGTAATTGCTGATCTCGGATTATTGAACCTCAGCTTTGGACTTATCAACCTAAAGGATGCTTAAGATGCCAAGTCCTTGTTTGGCTCCTTGAACTTCAGTGCATTTATATCACATGACCCTGCATTTATCTCACAGTAAAACAAAAAGGAAACCTGCTATTCTATCTGGAGCCAAAATTCCTAGGTAAATAGTTTCTATTCCCACAGAGTAATCCATGAAGCATATCTTCCTCTTTACTTTTTAAATGGCATCAATAGCCTGACATGTCAAATGATGTGTTAATTGTACTATCTTCAAGCACATCTGTTTTTGTACAAATCCAATGAAATGTAACCTGGAAATCAAAGTTTGCCAGTATGAATGGGAAAATGGAGCTGTACCAAACTGCCTAGTGACATATAGCAGCCTATTAATGTAGCAGCAACAGTACAGCTGGTACTGTTTCCAGTTATCCTACTCATGTAACTATAACATAATTAAGAAGGGAAGGAAGAGATCCTTTAAATAGTCCTCTGGGTTTCTCCTAAATTATAGACAATATGAGCCTCATAATGAGACACAAAATGAGTCTTGGGTCTCATTTTTGTTGCAAATTGTCTCAGCAGCAAAGTCTGCAAAACACACATTGTGAAGAACACTTCCAAAAGTTACAGCTCTGTGTCTTCCTGGGAACAACTCATAAGAAATAGGAAAGTGCATTCAATTGTACAGGAGAATTTGCTACACTAATATTATTCAGACTGTGCTGAAGTGAATCATTAATCTGTAAAGGGTTAGCCAATGAAGCAGGAAAACTCATTGTGTGTTACTCCCACCTGCACTTCTATTTCAAAAATAAATTCATCAGTTAAGAGCTGTTCATGTAATTCAGAGAAGTATCACAAGGAAAAAATAAAGAATCAAACAGTTTATATACAAGATTTCCAACATCTCAGGACCTAATTTTTCAAAACTAGGAATGGTGTCTCTAATGGGATTTACCAGAAATCTAAAAATGTTGATTGTTTGTTTATTGTAATTATTTTACCAGTTACTGTTTATTCTAGTAAACCAATCATGTAAACTGTAATGTATGCAGGACATTCAACATCAGTCAGGAAAAGAACCTGTTCAAAAGTTTGTATTGTTATAAAGCAAGTTAAACTTTGCTGAAGCCCCTAGATTTAACATGTACCTTCTATTTCACACAGCTGTAAGGGATAGGTAAGCACATGCATCTGCTCAAAACAAAAGCAAATGCAAGGCTCTTGAGGAATATAAATGCATATTAACATCAGGCGTGTATTTGCAAATGGATGGATGAAATGAGGGTGAAAAATGAAAGAGAAGATTCACATTGGCATGTGACCCTGGGTGGAGCCTTAGTAGTGAGCTTCAGCAGTGAGTCAAGGGAAAGAAAAGCATTTCTGGTTGTTTGACTCATTCTATACCTAAAAAAAAAGGTAAATTTGTTTATTGTAATTCTGTTTATTGACAAGCACCTACAAGAATGTCAAAATAAACTAAATTCTATTGACAGTTTTTCCTAACTGGAGTAACCTGAGATCACGAATTTTAGCCAATCATTCACGTCAAAGAGATAATCCTTCACTGCAGTTCATGAGATTTCTGAACATGATTGAGTCCTATGCTCCTGACAGGACTTCAATTTGGAGGTTCCTGGCTAGAGGGTTTGCCCCTCCGCTCAGGGTCAGACCGATCATCATGTTTGGGGTTAGGAAGTATTTTTACCTAATGGTCAGATTGGTACACATTGACTACCCCTTTCTGATCATGACTAAATAGCAGAGGGTGTGGCCCTGTTTCCTTGTATCGCTCAAGAGTATTTTAACAATCTTTGCTGCTGAAGGACACTGGCCACCGCTTTACCTGCAGCAGGTTAGGGTACTTTGCCTCATGGTTGTGTCAGGATAACTGTGTAGTTTTGTTAAGAGTCCATAGACAATGAGATGTTGACTTTGGAAACTAACATTAAAAAATGGGATACTATTTTAGAGGCAACATCTACTGATGCTAGATGCAGTATGATGGATACTTTACTATCAATAGCTGTTGA
Source organism: Caiman crocodilus (assembly GCA_030014935.1). Classification (NCBI taxonomy): domain Eukaryota; kingdom Metazoa; phylum Chordata; order Crocodylia; family Alligatoridae; genus Caiman; species Caiman crocodilus. Next base: position 100,271,633 of record JAGPOW010003642.1, on the reverse strand, counting down.
AACTGAGACTGAGATGCTCAAGCCATGGTTCCTGATATGACAACCTTTCCTTCTCCCTGAGAAAAGAATTATCTTAAAATTAACTCAAATGTATTGGGATTTAAATGTCTGAGCAATCCATATCCTGCCTCATTCTAAAACCCTCAAAAGTTCCTAGTAGCAACACAACAGTTCCTAAAGCAACCCATCCCATAGAGCTAGCAAATCAGATCTGGTAATAACAGCATGATTATTTCCTGTCCTAAAGAAATCAAGTGAGTTACCAGAAGACTTGGAAAGAGCCAACATAGTGTCCCTTTTAAAAAAAAAAAGATTCCCAGATCCCTCATTCTTTTCTCATACGGCTTGCCATCTAAGACTCTAATCATATGGACTCTCTCAGGCTTGTCCACATTCTTGTTAAAGTGTGGTGCCCAGAACTGGACACAATACTCCAGCTGTGGTCTCATTAGAGCTGAGTAGAGCAGATGAATCACCTCCTTGGTTTTCCTGGACATGCAGCGATTGACGCATGCCAGAGTATTATTTGCTCTGCTGGCTACAGCATTGTACTGCCGGCTCATATTCATATCGTGGTTTGTTATTGGCTTTAGGTCCCTTTCATTTGTGGTGCTAGTCAGTTTGGTGCTGCCAAGCCTGTATGTGTGTTGGGGGTTGTTTGTCCCAAAGTGGAGCACTTTACATTTCTCAACGCTGAACTTCATCAGATTCCAACCCACCCAATTTGCCCGCTTGGCTAGGTTCACCTGTGTCTGTAGCCTAGCTTCAAGTGTGACCATGCTTCCCATAACCTGGCGTCATCCGCGAACTTGGCCAGTGAGCTCTTCACCCCTACATCCAAATTGTTAATAAAGATGTTAAAAAGTACTGGACTAAGAACCAACCCCTGTGGGACACCACTGCTCACTTCTCACCAGGATGACACAGATCCATTCACTACAACTCTCTGGGTCCTATCCTGCAGCCAGTTTCTCACCAACTAGATTGTTTCAGAGTTAAGTCCACAATCCTCCAATTTTCTCATGTGAATATCATGGGATGCTAACATAATGGAAAAAGAGTCTTGATAGATCACTAACTCAATATGAATCTTCAGTGTGATGCAGCTGCACAAAAGGCAAATGAAATTTTTGGACTGCATCAATAGTATTAGGTGCAAAACAGGGGAAGTGATAGTGCCTTGTTACTTGACACTGGTTAGGGTGTAATATGCAGCACTGTGGGCAGTTCTGGGCTCCACACTTTAACAAGTATGTGGAGATATTTGGGTCCAGAGGCAAGCAACAAAAATATAAAGGGCTTGGAAGACAAGTCATACAAGGAGAAGCTGAAGAAAATGAGTATTCAGAAAAGGTGATTAAAGGAGGACATTATAGCAGTCTTCAAATATCTGAAGGGCTGTCATAAAAGAGAGGGAGAACCATTTTCTCTCCTGCTGCTGAGACGAGGACACAAAATAATGACTTTAAGTTGCAGCAAAATAAGTTTAGACTTGATATCAGGAAAAACTGCTTCACTGTTAGTGCAATGAGACAATGGAATGGACTACCTAGGGAAGTTGTAGAATTTCTTTCACTAGAAGTGTTAAAGATGAGGTTAGATAGGTATTGGTCTGGGATGATCTGTTATGGGTATGCTATGGTATGGTTATTTCCCATGTTTCTAGGCTTTGCTTATGAGGCCCGGAAGGAATTTTTTCCTCTCCTGTTGCTACACTTCAGAGGGCTTTTTTGCCTTTTTCTGTAGCAGATAGCTTGGCTGTCTTGGACATATTGAGCACATTTTTTCTTCTGTTTTTTCTCTAAACCAATAATGGTGGGTTCCAGGGTGGGTAATGAATAGACAACAGATAATTCTAGATATATGTGGTTCAATGCTCATCCACTTCTGCCACTGCTGGAGACAAAATGCCAGGCACGATGAACCATTGGTCTGACCAAGCATGGTATTTCTTACGTTATTAGAGCCAAAAAAGAGATTAAATCTAACCATTCCTAAATGAAGGGTCTTTCTTATAAGTTCATGGGGCAGCAGCTTATGTTTTTGAAAACCACGATCCTGTACTCAATTCTCTTTCCTCTCTGCAGGCACTCATTTGTCAGTTCAGGCATGTGGTCAGAGACTGTTACAAGCATTTGAAATGATGCAGCATATTTATTTATGACTGAAAACTGCAATCTTTTACCTCAATTTTCAAAGGAATAGCAATTTTTAAATGATAAGGAGCTGTCCTCCTATAAGAGCCATGTTTTGGAACAATAGCATCCAAAATAGAGGTACAAAAAGCCTGTTTTAAGAGCAGCACAATTTTGAGGTGTCCTCAAGCTATGGTGTAGCATATCTAGTACTTTGTCAAGACAGACAGTTACATCAATCTCAAACATGCTTGCACAGTCAGAGGGACTGTAAGTAAAAATCCTGGTATGGGGAAAAAAGATGCTTATTAGGAATCACCTAATATCAATTTAGAGAACTGAGCAGCTCCCTAACAAACTGTAGTTTACCTTCTGATGACAATGTCTGTCCTGTTCATCTGAGCTGCTTCCAACTGAAATGTTGCTACCAGATAGGCAGCCTGGGCTTAAAGCTTCGTATGACTGATTTAAAGGTAGTTATCTCATAACAGTACAGATTGCACTGGTTACTACTAGTCAGGGTGGGAGCCTTTGCCTTATAAAATTCTACTAAAAGAAAGTGTCACAAAATACACGATGACAGTGGGAGAGAGGGAACATGCAAAAAATATGAACAATCTTTAGGAATATTGGCTCCTCTGAAACAACTAATTTTCCCCGTTAGATTCTTACTTAACGACTAACAGGAGAATAAAGATTCACTCCTACAACTCGATACTATGGAATGGATATAATCAACGACCACATCTTTAGGAGGTGCCACAGATAAAAAAACGAAAAAGAGCTCTTTTTCTAACTCCTTTGTCATATTATCGTCAAGTTGACCAAAGACCCTAGAAAAATATTTTGTCCTGCTTAAGAAAAACAAATTCTTTCGTGAAGTTCAGGAAAATTAATAATTTGATTTGTGTCACTTATAACAAAAAAATCACTGTAAAGAATGTCAAGGAATTGCAAAACTGGGCCCGCTACTCAAGCTGTCCAGCTGTTGAGTACCTTAGAGGATATATCAAGCTTAGTGAAAGGCATCCTGCCTGCAAAGTTTTTAGCAGTCTCAATTTTATCTTTTGCAGTTCTCTATGCTTTCTGCACCTGCTGCTCAATTGTGGAGCCATATAAAGGAAATGTTACTTTCTATGGACAACATTTGTGCTTTGTCTTCAACTGTAAAGATGCCAAAGTCCAGGGTCAAAGTTAGTCCTTACCTCTCTCCTTCACATTCACACTGGGGAGGAGGCAACTTTATGTTTCTTCATTTCCAAACTCTGCCATTTCAACTCAGGGAGAGCTAGTGGTGGTGAACAAGGAATGAGAGCACCAACCAACTTCTAACATTTCTTTTTCAGTGTCTGATTAAGTCCTAGGGATGCGGCAAAGAAAAGGAGTTGACAGGACAGTTCTGTTTAGTTCTGAGATGCCTCCACATTCAGCGCTTTTAGGAGCAAGAGGCTGGAATTATTTTTTTTTTCAAACCTACTCTTGTGAAAAGTGGCAGTAAGCAAAGAGTGCTCAGACTGAGATCAATCCCGGGCCATTAAGAACGACAGGAGTTTCATTTTTTATAGTTTTTTGGTTGTTTTGTTTCACTTTGCTTAATGACTTTTCCTGGTCATCTCCCCTATTTCATCCCCAAATGATTTATGCATTCTTTATGCTTGAAAAGTCAGCAATGATGGCAGAAGTTCCACACGTGCCATTTAAAAAATCCTTGCCACTCAGGGTCCTGCACACATGACATTTATGATTTACCTGAGCAGATTTGAAACCCAGCTGCCTGGGTCCAATGTCAACAATGAGTTAATTGTCCACCTCAGGAGGGAAAGTCCTAGGGCATATACACTATATGTTGATTTTAAGGCACCATATAAATCAGCCACAAAGATGTTCCATGTGCTCATTTTACAGCAACATACAGTGCTTGAATATGTGGCATGTTGCAGTTTATAGTGTTATTAGCATGCTTGGGACTCAGTGCAGCCCCAGCAGTAACACGTTTGGGGTATAAGGAATGTTATGACCAGTCCCAGAACCTGTACATTCTGCCATGCATGCCTGGCATGACATGATGCGTGGTTTTTGGAACGAGGCCTAAAATTCCTCAGACTCCAATCACGCAATTATATTAATGTCTGCCAGGGGCTGGACCACCTACAATGAAGACTTGCAAAGTCTTCAGACTTATAGCCTGAATGCCAATAACTACTCAAAAATAATTGGCTGCAATATTTTTTCTGAAATAAAAATATATGCTTTATTGCCATGTTAGGAAAATTAATTAAAAAAAATTAAGCTATTTTCATCAGATCTGGGTACTGTATAGAATAAGCTATCTTTATCACAAAAGCTTCATTTTCTCATGGACATTGTTTAAGATTTGCTTTATGCATAAATGAGAGTAAGTTTGCACAGAATTAAACAGTTTATGAATGCAAAGCCTAAAGACTTTATTCATTTTTATGGTTTCCCTATGCTTCCATTCAATGAGAAAGTGTACATGAATAGTATATAAACAAATACTTATTGAATACTTACGTGGCATCCATCTGTTACCCACTCTGTAGAGAAGGATACAACACATGTCTGTGAAACTGATGTACCAGCAAGTAGAAAGCAATCTTAGTATAACTGACATTTTAAAATCTTTCTCTTTCCTTACTGAAATCTCAGTAAACTTCTGCTTACAGTATTCTAGTGAAAATCGGTTTTCAAATACACATGTACTACCAGTCTTTGCAACATGGAGTCTTAAAAGATAGTCTTGCCCCAAAGGACATATTTTTTCCTTGTGTCTGCATGTGTAGAACAGCTGGAGTATCTAGCACTGGGGCTCCTATCCCTGACTGGGATCCTCTTGGAATTTTTTATTGGAAATAAATAATAATTAGACAGGATAAATGCTGACTAAAAGAAGAAGTGTCCCAAACCTTCAAATAATCTCCAATCAAAACAAAGTGGAGGCTTTTTTTAAGCTTAAAAAATGTTTTGTTAAAGTTCATTTATAGGATTGTTTCCTCTCCTGTTTGTTTTCTTTAATTCAACTCTCATTATGTACTTCCTTTCTTTAGCTGGGTTAGGAAGTTAAACTAATATATAAGGGTAAAATGGCAGTGTCACTGACCTGCCTGATGCAAGAAAGCACTGGAAATTGAAATAAAGTAATGAGGATCCCAGACTGGCTTTCAGTGCAAAGAAGTTTATGTGCATTCTGCTAAGCTTCAGAACTTGTTTGTGCTTGTCTGGACCAAATATTTTGGACATACTTTGAGGACCAATTCAGACAGCACATGTGGCTCAGCTGAAACCATGACAAAAGTAGGGTAAAGTGACTTGCATCTGAAAGTTATTAAAAGAAATTTCCCATCTTCTACTTATAAGTATAATTTTCTTACGAGCAATGAGACTGTAATATTTCAAGATCAGGAACCAAGACACAGCTGCCTCTTGGTAATAAAACTGTGCATACCATGCACCACACACTCCATGGACCAAGCCTCTACTTTTAATCATACTTTATGGTTGCAAGAAATGCAATAAATATCCTCATTAAGTATGTTCAGTGACTAAGGATGTTTCATATCAAAGAGAAAAAGGTTTGCATTAATGAATGTCTTTTCTGGCTATTTTAACTGAATCACTGAGAAGTGAGTCCCCAAGCACTTTTGCAGAGCACTTATTCAGCTCCACATGGGCTTAACTGAGCAAAAAAGGAGAATATCACTGCCACCAATAAATGAATTCTCCCCATTTTAAAAGGGAAAAAATGAACATATACTCATTTTTCACTATGAACCAATGTGCACCAAGATTTTGCCAGGTTTCAGCATACATTTATTTTATTACTGCCACAATATCCCCACAGAGTAGTCTTATAGGTGCTAGCAAGCCAAGAATACTTATTGCTGGGGTTAGGATTGTCAGCAAGCCAGTTATCAAAGCAGATACAGTGGTCTGGTCAAGGCCAGACTCAAATATGTAAGTCATATTTCATCTTACAATCACTGTATTTATTGGTATTTTGAATAAGTATTTACCCCCCCAAAGTTAGCTAATATAAAAGCACACAATAGCACACGTAAGCCCATTTCAGTAAGACAGTTGACTTATTGGCCAAACCCTGCAAACTGCTGAGTGCCCCTGGCAGGGTGCTGGGCACTCTCAGCTCCCATTAAGTGCTAGTAACAGAACTGGGTTCTGCACTTGTAAATCCAATGAACAGTACCAAAACCTTAAAATAAATCAATAAGTCTACTGATATCATCAGCCCTTAGTTATCAGTGACCTTCATAAGGTCCTGACTACCACAGAATCTTGCTGCCATTGTACTTAAAGCTTCAGCATAGACTTTGAGCTTTAATAACTGCTTTATGACAAATGGCTGCCGTGACAGCAACACTGCTCTACTTTATGGCCACCAGCATTCTCATACACTAAACTGAAAAAGTAATTTTTTTAAAGGTTTGCCTTTGATTCATGGTAAACTGTGCACTTATGACATATTTCAGCAAGCAAAGGAAAATCTGTCCCAGGCTCAGCTTCCTCTGATCCCCTTACCATTCTCCCAGCTTCTCTGTGGACTCTGTTCAGTCCTGGGCTTGCCAATAAAATATAGTAAAAAAGAGGCATGTTCATGTCAGAATGTACCAATCTATGTGCCATTCATGATTTAGAGGCAATAATAGACTATTTCGAATGTATATCCTGAAACTATCTGCCAGCTGATAGAAAGTTACATACCACACCAATAACAGTCAGAATGAGAAGGGGGGAAATAATAATCATAAATATTGCAGCCATCTGGGGAAAAATAAAGCAAGTGTCTGAAATGTTTTCTCTTTCTGAATATTCTGAAGCATTTTTTTATCTTTGTCAGCATGTGCTGTAATGTAAGATTGAGAAGAAAAGCTCACTGAGAAATCCTGACATGCCACGAGGAAACAGAAGCTATGAAGCCTAGTTAAGTGATGAGTTCATTTGCCTAGCTAGTTAGCGGCACTGTCAACATATAAAAGATGCTACAGTTATCTTTAGAACTGAAATGTTTTCCATCCAATGTGGCTAGGGACAGAAATGACACATAAACTGGTTTAAGCAATCAGAAACTGGTTTAAACCTGTAACAGAACAGACATTCAATGCAAATAAACCATTTTGAAAATGGCTGAAACCACTTAGAGATAAACCTGCTGAATCTGGTAGCAGAGTTAACTGATTTGGCTCAAACTGGTGGGTGATCTGGAGATAGAGGGTAACTTAGGGGATAGCGACCACTAATTGTTAGAATTCACTATCCAGCAAAAGGTGGGGAAGATAACCAGTAGGGCAGAACTGCTAGGCTTCAGAAAGGCTAACTTCAATGAGCTCAGGAGATTAGTAAGTTAGACACTGAAGGTCAAGAGCATTGGTGAGATGGGAGTCCTTGAAGGGTGGCTGTTCCTCAATGGAATGATCCTTCAGGCACAAAAGCCCATTCTAGTGCACATAAAGGGAGGCAAAAGAGCCAAGAAATCCTCTTAGCTGAACTGGTGAAATCCCAGAAAACACAGGAGGCAAAAGAGAAGCATGCAGACTGTGGAAGCAGAGGGTAGCCACCAAGGAGTATACCTGCTTAGCTCACACTTGTAGGGAATCAGCTAAGAAGGCCAAAGCAGAAATGGAACTCAGGCTGGCAAGAAAAATTAAAGACAACAAAAAGGTCTTCTTTAGGTACATAGAGAGCAAAAAGAAGGTGCATGGCAACATAGGACCCCTACAGGGCAGACTAGGGCAATTGGTAACAGATAGGAGGGTCAAAGGTGAGCTCCTAAACAAGTTATTTGCATCTGTATTCCTGAACATGGATAAAGGTATCTCCTGAATGAATGGGCTATAGACAGGCACAAGAGAGACTCCAACTCACCAACAGTTAATGCTAACCTAATGAAGGGGCATTTGGAGGGGCTGGATGTGTTTAAGTCAGCAGGCCCAGATTATCTTCATCCAAGGGTGCTGAAGGAATAGGCCAGTATCATAGCAAAGCCACTGACAACTGTTTGAGCACTCATGGTGCTCAGGACAGGCCCAATAAGACTGGAAAAGGGCCAATGTGGCCCCTATTTTCAAGAAGGGGAAAAAGGATGATCCAGATAACTATAGACTGGTTAGCCTCACCTCTATCCTTAGGAAAACCTTTGACAAAATTATTAAGGGTCATATATGTGGGAGTTCAGTAGGAAAAATAATGCTGAAAGGCAACTAGCATGGCTTCATAGCAGGTAGATCCTGCCTGACTAACCTGTTTTCTTTTTATGACCAGGTCACAAAATGCTTAGATGCAGGAGTTGAGATAGATGTCATCTACTTGGATTTTACTTGGATTTTAAATTTGATACAGTGTCACATCCCATTCTTATAAATAAATTATATATGGTTGTGACGTAGATTACTACATAGCCAGGTGGGTGGAGAATTGGCTTATGGAGCACATAAAGAGGGTGATGGTGGATAGGGAAATTTGACCTGGAAAATGTGGGCAGTAGAGTTCCCCAGGGTTTGGTCCTTGGACCAGTGCTGTTCAATAGGGCTGTGTGAAGCTTCTGGTGCTGATTCTATTTGAAGGAGATTCGGCCCAATTCAGCAGCCAAATCTTCAAATCCGAATCAAATCAGGAGACCAATAAAAAGGTCTGAATCAATTCGAAGCTCTCTGAACTTCGAAGCTCTCACCAACACACCTACAGGCTGGGAGGTTTCTTTCTAAGCATCACAGCAGTAGAAAGGCATCTCAGAGTTATAGTCGACTCCAAAATGAACATGAGTCATCAATGAGATGATGTGATAAGTAAAGCCAACTGCACTCTTTCATGCATTAGAAGGTGCATCACGAGCCAGTCTAAGGACGTGATACTTCTTTATGAGGCATTGATAAGACTACAGCTGGAGTACTATGTCGAGTTCTGGGCACCACATTTCAAGAGGGATGTGGATAACCTTGAGAAGGTCCGGAGGAGGGCTACTCATATGGTTATGGGCCTACGGGTAAGATCCAAAGCAGAGAGACTGAGGGACCTGAATCACTTCAGCCTCCACAAAAGAAGGTTCTGAGGGGATCTTGTGTCTACAAATTCATCAGAATGGAGGGGGGCAGCAAGGAATAGGAGATACTCTGTTTACCAGGGCACCCCTTGGGGTTACTAGGAACAACAGCAATAAACTGACGAAGAGCAGATTTAGCTGAGACATTAGGAAAATTTCTTTATGGTAAGGGTTGCCCAAATCTTGAATGAGCCTTCCAAGGGAGGTGGTGCTCTCCCCTACCTTGAAGGTATTTAAGAGGAGGCTAGACAAGTATCTAGCTGGGGTCATTTGACCCCAGCACTCTTTCCTGCCCAGGGCAGGGGGTCAGACTCTATGACCTATTGAGGTCCTTCCAACCCTAAAAATCTATGAAATCTATGAAACCAGTTTATGCAACAATGTCTGTCCCAGATCTGTTGCTGCTTTAAGTTAAATCAGAGACCCCTAGCATCCCAGGATGCTTTTTGGGCTGGGCTCTGCTCCAGAGAGCTGGGCCAGCCCCTCCCCTCTCTAGCCAGAGCAGGGGTGCGGCATGTCCAGATGCTAGCCTGCCAGGGCCCCTGACACAAATCCTACCTCTATCCCCCATCCTTTGCAGACTGCAGCTGGGTTATGCCAGCTGCACCTTCATGGCTTTCCTGTAGCCAGGAAGAGATAGAGTTAATTCCTCCCTCTGTCCATCTTGCCTGTAGCCAGGGAGAGGATTAATTCTACAACAGGTCCCTGAGCGAGGAAGAGAGGCAAGCTAGTCACCTGTGTGCAGATCCAAGACCTGCAACTGTGAGCCCAGAGCTCAACCTGCAGGACCAGACTGGAGGTGGGAAATGTTGGCAAAGACCTGACAATCATCTCAGATGCTGGAGATGCAGTTAATGGAAGTTGCGGACAACTTCACCAAAGAATGCAGAAAGTTACATACATAAACAAACCTTTCTGAATGCCTGGCTGTAAGGAGACACTCTGCCTTCAGGATTAATAAAACTAATTCCTGTTTTCCTTGTTTACATTTTCAGTTAGACTAAGTTGTGCATGCTGTGTTTTGTTGGGCTGTATCTTAGCTTAGGTGAAGATTTTTGGTAGTTCCCTGTTGTATGCTTTGCAAATTGCTGTGTTCAATACATGCTTGCTTCATGGAAAGGACTTTTCCCTCATCCCTACTCCTCAGTCTGGCAGCAGCTGCCTCCCACCACTCCCTCCCTTCCAGGATAGTGGCTGGCATCCCATGTCTTGTGCTAGCCCTGGCTGGTGCCTGGCCAGGCCCCCTCCACTTCAGCAGGGAGGGGTGAGAGCGTTGGAGGGTGTCTCTCTTCCCTCTCCCCTTTGGCAGTGGCTTGCAGGCATGCTGTAGTGCCCCCTGGCTTCTGGCTTCAGCCACTGCAGGAACATGCCTGCATTTGCTGATTTAAAAAAGAATGTCTGTCCAGTTATTAATAAGTTTAAGCTACACAGCTTAGATTAACCTGCAAAGAGTGAATCAATTCAGGCTCAGGCTTTTTGAATGTCTGTCTCTAGCCCAGAAGTTCAGTGTACATAAATCAATTTCAAAATGGCTGAAACCAGTTTAACATAAACCTGGATGTTTACATTAGTAAGCATAGTACCAGACTTCACTAATTTAGGTTAAATCAGTTTGCTGAACTCCTGCCCCACATCCCCTCTGAATTCAAGTTAATTCAGTACCCCAGCAACCCAGGATGTTTTGCACCTCCCCCGCAAACCTCCCTTGCAGGGTGGGCAGGGTAGCCTTGGTGCAATCTGTCTGTTCCAGCCGGGACAGTCTGTTCCAGGGAGGTGTGCTTTAGAACCCTGTGGCTTCTGGCCTGAGCCACTGCAGGCATGTGGCTGCATTTCTGGAATCAAAATTGAATGCCTGCTCACTTGATGATCAGTTCAATCTATGCAGAACAGATTAACCTGCAAAGATGAATCGATTTAGCTTCAGGCTTTTAGACCATCTGTACTCAGCCCTTATGTTACAATTGAAACATTTTGCTACTCATCTATAAATACCCAACTGTGTTTGAGTTATTGGCTATCCAAGAGAGGCCCTCTTGTCTTATGCAAAACAAAAAAAATCTAAATTAAATGTTTTATTAACAGTACATTATTTGTGTCTGTAAAAGTTTAAAGGCAAGAGGTTAATAGCAGAATCCTTTACTCCTGATCTCATATCCTAGCTAAAATGGGGGAACTTGACTTTCAGGTCATGATGAAATAATGTTTTTATTAGAGTGATATACAATGGGAAAATAATTAGTTTTGTTCTGTGGCAGGAGTACACTGGTTGATCTCTGTCATTAGAGGGCATGCATTATTTTAGATTTTGCTCACAAACATACTCTCTCTTTCAAAATAAGCAAAAAAAGCATAGGTAAAGACAGATTACAGTTTAAGAGATATACTTAAAACTATACACAGGTAATGCTTAAAATGATGACTATGTTGTCAAAACACAGTCCTGTTTGTTCTAACAGTTTTGATAGCTACATTTCTGTGGCATATTTGCTACAAGAAGTTGACAGCAGATTTCCTAGACTAGAAACAATTAACACAATTATAAACTCTAGTAGTTAAGAGTCCTTGAAACACAAAGTACAATTTGTCTCATGATATTGATTGCTGCTTTATACACGTCCCTTAACATTAGCAAATTACCTGCCTACAGTAGTAAAAGGAGAATCTCTGAAGGTTCAGAATTCAGATTCAATTCTGTTAAGTACCAAAAGATCAGCTGCTTAGCTGACCCTCTTACACGTGGGAAATCTGGCTTAAAATTTCATAACAAGAAGTCTGATAATCTTCTACACACAGAATAAAATCCCATAGGTGCCTCATATTTAGTTTCAGCATGCCTAAAAATTAAATGTCTGGCTCCAGGAATCATTTAAAGAAACAGGCGCTTGTACACATGATGATGTTACCATGTACACATGATGAAAATTTCCATTTGTGTGGCTTAATGTCATCACACTTTATACGTATGTGAGTTTGGCAGGTTTTAAAGGAGTTTGCATAGTCACAAACTAAACACTACCACTTGGAATGCTGTAGCCATTAATCTGTCCACTTGAATCCCTGGCCACAGAAGAGGCAAGCAGGCTCAACTGAAAAAAGGATCAGGCCCTTTGCCACTTCTGCCTCCAGCAGGTGCCTGCAGCTGCCAGGATAACTGGGGCCACCCAGAAATGGGCTAGTTTGCTTCTGGGGCAGTGCGGGAAGGCAGCAGGAGGGTGTCTGAGTGTGCTGGCACCTGGGGAAGGTGGCAGATGGCACTGGAAACCCAGGCAGGCTCAGGAATGGGTTGGATCAGCTGCCTCTGAGCTGGGGCAGCACCCAGCCTGTTAGCAGCCCAGCTGCTTGGCCCTAGGGGGTAACACCATTGCAGAGGGAAGGACTAGGGGTCCCCGCAGCTCAAGGGCCACTCAGCCAACTGGCAGCTCACCCTCCAGCCATAGGAAAGGCAGGCAGGCTGTCCCAGTGAAAAAAAAAAATCAGGCCCCTCACCGCTTCTGCCTTCAGAAGGCACCTGAGATCACCATGACAATTACATGTATACAGTGGCAGAAAAATAAGGATCAGGCCTCTCCACTTCAATTAAAAGCTCACCATTTTAATTTAGGGGACAAGAATGCAACACTGAAGGACTAAACCTCTGTCATGTGTACAAATGCCCAACAAAATTACGCATCTAAGCTCCTTATACATTCTGTGGAGAGTTGGGGATGTATTCTCTGGCATCTCTAAACCAATGATGGCAGATGCCAGGGGGGCACAACAGGGGTATATATCACTCCAGATATACTCTGTTCATATGCTTTTACTTTAAAAGCTTGCACTTTTAGAGAGAGGACTCCAGATGGATTATTGGTTTGACCCAGTATGGCACTTCTTGGATAGGGACACAAATTACAGATAAACTGATATAAATGTTTGGAAACTGGTTCAAATCTGTAACACAACAGAAGTTCAGTGCACATAAAATGTTTTTAAAAAGGCTGAAATTGGTTTAAAATAAACCTAGATGGAAGCAGTGTCATTCTTCACTGATTTAGGTTGTCTTATTGAACGTTTATCCCACATCCTTATGTTTTTATGTCAGGCACATAACAAAGGATAATTGACACACTGAACAGGGAGCTAGCTAGAGGAAACTAACAGGAAAGACTGCATACAAGAACATGTCTGAACTCCATCTCTTTGTGAAGCTTCACAGATGATGCTTCTTTCAGCTAGAGTTCCAGACCATAGTATGAGTTGTAGCAATAGTGCCTATCTTTATATGACAATAGAGTGGTTAGATCCCTCACCCTAAAAGCATGGGACCTGGGTTATAGGCCCTGCCACAAAAAATATTCAAACCTACATCTCATGCATCTCAGACAAGTGGCCTAGCCACCAAATTAGAAATTACTCTGGATGGGGGTGGAGGAGCCTTTATACTTCCCATTGAAACTAGATTACTGGGGAAAAAAATAAGCATGAAAGAGCCAGAAGGCCAGACATGAAGAAAGAAGGGCAAGAAGGTAGTCATTTATTGGGAACTGAAGGGAACACCATTTGGATTTGATTTAATCCCAATTTAGTTTCTTTCTTGTTGTGGAGAAGGGGGGTGAAGGTGCTGGGTTCTATCTTTTACATAACTTCATCTAAGTTTGTCAAATATATTTAAAGATATGCCAAGATAGGTGACATTTTCTTTTTTATTATTGGTTCTTGTGACAGGGCACTTGATGTGCCTGCCCCTTTAAAAGGCCAGGCAATCTACTGAGTTACAGGCAGGCGAGGTCAAATCTAATTAGAGAGTCAGCTGACCCAGGGGCTGGCAGGGGAAGCTAAGCCTGATCAAGGGAGTCATCTGATTGCCAGGGTGAGCCGTAATTGGAGGAGGGCTGGGCTTAGACCAGGTATAAGTCAGAGCCGGAGAGCAGGGCTGGCAGTAAAACCTTGGGAGCTGGTGAAGGAACATCACTCAGCAGGAATGCCAGCAAGAAGAGTAACATCTGAAACATCTGGAGATTTGGATAGGAACTAAGGGGATGGAGAAGGTTCCTGGGAACCCAGTGTGAGATCCACAGTCCTTAGAAGGGGGCTGAGTGCCTGGGCCTGTTGAGAAGCCAGATGAGCCCTGAGAAGAGGGCTGTGTGTGCTGGAGCTGAGTGGAAGGCTAGGCCGGCCTGGAGAGTGAGGGGCTGAGTGCAGAAGGGCCTAGTGAGGAGCCAAAAAAGCCCTGGAAGAGGGACCGAAAGTTCGTGGGCCTGTTGAGGAGCTAGGAGAGAAGGGTCAGATGTGTGAGACACCTAGGGAAGGGCGTGGGTGAACCCAGTGAGTACCCATTGAGGGTCCCGAATGAGCCCAGAGAAGGAAAGGCGGCATCAGTAAGAAAGATTGATTGGGAGCTCTGGGTAGCCCAGAGAGAGAGGGAATGATCTATGGAGGGGCCCAAGAGGGCAGACCCACAGAGAGGAGAGGACTGGCTGCTTGAGAAGTGATTCTGGGAATCTCAACTGGTTAAAGCTGGGGCCAGGGCCCAGGAAGGGCCAAAGGTTGAAATAGTCTACCATGAGAGACGGCCAGAGCCCAAAGCCTGGAGTGCTGACTGGCCTGGAGATAGGGCCAAGACACAGAAGAAGCCAAAGGTCCCTGTAGGGGGGCCACAGCCAAGAAGAAGGGGTCAAGCAGCGGGCACCCAGGATACCAATGACTCGTGTTAGGCTGTGTTAGGCTGCCCCCCTCGTGTTAGGAGGGGGAATCAACGACAAGGGTCCAAGAATGAGTTGGGGGGGCAGAGATGGAGGATTCAGAGTGGAGATGGAGCCAGGGCCAGGGACGTGGTGGTTAGCAGTCCAGGAGGGGTATAGGATGACTACAGGAAGCCCAGAAAGGGACAAATAAGATCAGACAGGCTGGGAGACCGGTCCTGGATAAGACCTAAAACTGCACCCTACTGGAGCTGGTTGGTGTGGTGGGGCTGCCTGTGGTAGGACAGCCTCCATGAAAATCCATGCATGGGTCACTCCAAGGATAGGGGTGGATGGGGCACCAGGAAGTCTCAGCTCCCACTGCCTTGTGAGTAACCCAATGTGGGGGAGAGGAGAAGGCTAGGGGAGCACACCCTGACAGAAAAACACTTGGTAAGGAAGACCATGTGGACCGCATGGGTCCAGGGGCCCAAGGAAGGGCAAGGCAAGAAGACTGCATGGATCCAAGGACTCAGGGAGAGGGGTCTGTGAATCATAGTGAGGCCCAGCAAGGGGTCCAGCAGCCCAGCAAGGGGCTGGGAACAGAGTGCAGGACCGGATGAGTCTAAGGGCCTAAAAAGCACCTGGGAAAATGGAAAGCTGGGTTCCTGCCAGCTAAGCCTGCACTGAAGTACCCTCATGACCCAGCCAACCACTCTGCGGCACACTGAGCCAGGTTAAAGCAAGCCTGGATTGGCAAGCTGATCCCAGGGGCCCCCTGCCAGCTGGGTCTACTCTGCCCCAACTCAATGTGCTGTAGTTCTGGCCATACATGCAAACAATGTGCCTGGCAGCAATAAACTCTGGTACAAACTGCACTGGAGTTTATTCATCTGCCTTAATAGCATGTGTAGATACACCCACTGTGGATCATTATGGGTTGTGATTCCCCACAGCAACTGTTCAGTTAGCCATCTTTTAATTAAAACAACAAAATACAAATTAACATTAAACTCTATTGTTGTAACCTCTCTGTCACTATTGCAGATAAACACATCACTTCCCTTGAAAGGGAAACTCAGAAATTATTCCATAAAGTATTGGCTTAATCAGTCCCAACTGCATGGTTTTGTCAAGGAGAGAAAAGTTTACATAAGGGATTCTGTTAAATTAGAGAATCTCTAAACTAAGGCATCAGGGCTAAGTTCAACAATAGTGTCACAACTTCTAAGAAGACAGGAAGATTCTGGGCAGACTGCAGGAGTGGGCGGACAGAAACAGGATGGGATTTAATGTGGACAAGTGTAGGGTGATGCATCTGGGGAGAGACAACCCCCAGCACAC